>CM060988.1:208157715-208757715 GCA_030765065.1 Deroplatys truncata
CCATCCCGTTCACACACACACACACACACACACACACACACACATCTAGATGTAACCTAACCTCGGTATAAATTTGAATACCAGGACCCCGCCATCCCGTTCACACACACACACACACACACACACACACACACACACACACACACACACACACACACACACACACACACACCCTGCCATCCCGTTGACACACACACAGGCACATACCTAGACACATAACGCAACCTCGGGCCATATTTCGATTGCACAGGATCCTGCCATTGTAATGTGTGATTTTTACTAAAACGTTGACGGTTGTTAACCTGTGAAGCACATCAAGAACGAGAGCTGTCCCTAGTGATGCAACCGCAAACTAAGCAGAGGCTTGGCATACGGAGGTTGTGAACATTTCTTGTTGGCAAACGACGTTTTGAGCCCAAAACGTCATTAGGGCATGAAAGGAATGATTGAGCAGGTGCCAAAGTAAGTAAGCCGCAGATTTTTAAACGCTTCTGTCTGGGGGAGATTTAAGGATACTTCATAATAGCGTCATTGGCAGTTATCATAGGGCTTAAGCAATTTGCGATTCTGAGGATATAAAATTGCTTCAGAATATACATTTTTACTTTCTCTACTACGTATAGTAAGTAGGGGAAGTATTGTATTCCACCCAAAAATTCGATACCAAGATTTCACCGGAAATACATGTTTTGAGATCCCCTGAATCCAAAACATGTCCGTGTGTGTCTGTATGTCTGTCTGTGAACAGCATAACTCAGAAACGAACAGTCGGATAAACACCAAACTTGGTATTTAGGTTCATTATTTTCCAGGGATGCGACACGAACGTTTTCAAGAAAATCCCCGCACCCCAGGATACCCTTTACATGGAGGATTTTTCGAAAATTTTAATTTTCTCAAAAATGGCTCTAACGATTTTGATTAAAATATATGTTTAAGATATTTTCATGACAAATAAAACGTATATCTTGAATTTTATGGGAATGTCTCCAAAAGTGTTCTTCATTGTGAACGACTTTTGCATAACCGGTAAACCATAAGAGATAGACAAAATTTTACTACCAAAAAATGTATATCGGTTTAAAATACACAATTCATGTCATATACATTTTTATTGTTGAGTGAACCATTTTCGTGATATTGCTTGTTATTCTCTTAAATTTTTCAATACTTATTCTCTTAAGTGGGAATTCGTTAGTCAGTTTTTTTGTCTTTGATATGCAAAGACTATTAATCTGTGGCAAAGGGAATAGTGCTGCACCTAGCAACCAGCTATTAAGAGATATGTATATGCTTAAAGGCTACTGTATTTCTATATTGCCCTTGTAAATATATATTCCCCTTACGTCTACAAGAAAATTAGCAATAAGATAGACTCTGCAAATGTGTATCTAGATTAATATGAAGTAGATGGAAAATAAGCGTTTGTAAAGATAGTTTGTACAAGAGTAGAGAAAGTTATGTGAGTGTAACACATGAGATTTTTATAAATAATACAGTGGCAATAGAAGAATAGGGTATTGGGGTGTTTATTAGCGCGGTAATAAACAATTTGGGAAAGGTAAATGAAATGGTGAATGGAGATTTTAATGCAGATCGATGGTACATTACGTGATATGGCAACTGAAGCACAGGACGGAGATGATAAAATGTCAGTGACGAGTGCTGAAGGCTTGTTTACTTTTAGCAAGTGTTGCACTTCACCAGAAAAGGTCCACAATTACCGTTTAGTAGCAAAGTTGGTATTAATGTTGAATGCCTTGCCAACACGAAGATAACGTAACGTATAGTCGAAGATTCTATTTCAAGAAACTTGTTTTTGGTATCTTCAGATGTTAAGAAAACACAATGGAATTTTAAGGCCAATAGGTAGTGACCCGCTTTTAAATATTTGCAAAAAGTGTGATGAATCTCATTTAGTGCAAGACGATTTTATTGGTTACATGTTGGAAGTGACGTGGAGAGGTGGTGCCAACATCGACGTCTTACAATTGCATGACAAGTATTCGTAATGATAATCGAGATACATCGATTCCTAACACATTTCGTTGAAGTTACAAGGGCGAAAGAGGAAAGTGAATCGATAACCAGACGTTTAAATGGAGACACTATGTGCAGTCTTGAGAAACTTGTGATGTAACAGTTGTACAAAATGATACGAGGACTTGAACATGTATGTTGGTGTCGCAACCCCAGTTTGGTATTTAACCGACTGGCACCCGAGCCCAGTACCACCTTCAATTTCAGTTTTGCCTCTTGTGGATATTTCACCGGAAGTACATGTTTTGAGCCCCCCCTGAATCCACAAAAGGTTTTTAGGAAAAAGGCCCGTGTGTGTGTGTGTGTGTGTGAATACTATAACCCAAAAACGAAAAGACGCTTAAATACCAAACGCTATTAGGCTAAGCATGTTCCAAGAATACGACAGTATCCCCCACCACAAACTAACCATCACGTGGACAATTTTTTCTGAAAATTTTGGATTCTAAAAACAATCATAAGGATTCTTATTAAAATGCTGCACATTTAAGAAATGAGAATCATACATATAAAAGGTATATCTTGAATTTTCTGCGAGGCCCTCTTCACTCTGAATAACTTTGGTGTAAACCGTAAGAGAGAAAATCTTACTACACAAAAAATGTGCATCTCGTTAAAGTGCACAATTTCGCGACTTTTCTCCTCTGGGATGCTCTTCTCGTGGTCACTCACCCGCGTATCCTACAGCCATATGAGTGTTGAAATTGGATTAATAAAATGGTGTTTACAAGAGTGAGCAGAGAAAATCAGGTGAGTGCAATGATCAGGTTTTTAAAACCAATTGGCACAAATACTCACTCCACAAGATAAAGCATAATATTCTGGTTGCTTACAGCTGTGAATAACACAGAGAAAGTTTTATGAAAACCAAATCTTTGTTGGAGGACTTTGCTTTCTTTCCCTCCTCCATGACAGAAACACTACTACGCAACTAAGGCCATCTATCAACACGTTACTCTAGCATATAATACAGGAAGATGGTAACTTATCTAAGGGCACATATCAACAAGTTACTCTAGCATATAATATAGGAGGATGATAACATATCTAAGAGCACATATCAACACGTTACTCTAGCATATAATATAGGAGGATGATAACATATCTAAGAGCACATATCAACAAGTTACTCTTAACATACAATACAGGAAGATGGTAACATATCTAAGACCACATATCAAAAAGTTACTCTAGCATATAATACAGGAAGATGGTAACATATCTAAGACCACATATTAAAAAGTTAATCTAGCATATAATACAGGAAGATGGTAACTTATCTAAGACCACACCTCAACAAGTTACTCTAGCATATAATACAGGAAGATGGTAACTTATCTAAGACCACATTTCAACAAGTTACTCTAGCATATAATACAGGAAGATGGTAACTTATCTAAGACCACATATCAACACGTTACTCTAACATATAATACAGGAAGATGGTAACATATCTAAGACCACATATCAAAAAGTTACTCTAGCATATAATACAGGAAGATGGTAACATATCTAAGACCACATATCAAAAAGTTAATCTAGCATATAATACAGGAAGATGGGTACTTATCTAAGACCACACCTCAACAAGTTACTCTAGCATATAATACAGGAAGATGGTAACTTATCTAAGACCACATATCAACACGTCACTCTAACATATAATACAGGAAGATGGTAACTTATCTAAGACCACATATCAACATGTTACTCTAGCATATAATATAGGAAGATAGTACATATCTAAAAGCACATATCAACAAGTTACTCTAACATATAATATAGGAAGATGATAACATATCTAAGAGCACATATCAACAAGTTACTCTAACATATAATACAGGAAGATGATAACATATCTAAGAGCACATATCTACAACTTACTCTAGCATATAATACAGGAAGATGGTAACATATCTAAGAGAACATCAGCAAGTTACTCTAACATATAATACAGGAAGATGATAACATATCTAAGCGCACATATCAGCAAGTTACTCTAACATATAATACAGGAAGATGGTAACATATCTAAGAGCACATATCAGCAAGTTACTCTAGCATATAATACAGGAAGATGGTAACATATCTAAGAGCACATATCAACAAGTTACTCCAACATATAATACAGGAAGATGGTAACATATCTAAGATCACATATCAGCAAGTTACTCTAACATATAATACAGGAAGATGTAATATATCTAAGAGCACATATCAACAAGTTACTCTAGCATATAATTTAGGAGGATGATAACATATCTAAGAGCACATATCAACAAGTTACTCTAGCATATAACACAGGAAGGTGGTAAGTTATCTAAGACCACATATCAAAAAGTTACTCTAGCATATAATACAGGAAGATGGTAACATATCTAAGACCACATATCAAAAAGTTACTCTAGCATATAATACAGGAAGATGGTAACTTATCGAAGACCACACCTCAACAAGTTACTCTAGCATATAATACAGGATGATGGTAACTTATCTAAGATCACATATCAACAAGTTACTCTAGCATATAATACAGGAAGATGGTAACTTATCTAAGACCACATATCAACAAGTTACTCTAACATATAATACAGGAAGATGGTAACTTATCTAAGACCACATATCAACAAGTTACTCTAGCATATAATATGGGAAGATGGTAACATATCTAAGAGCACATATCAACAAGTTACTCTAACATATAATATAGGAAGATAGTACATATCTAAGAGCACATATCAACAAGTTACTCTAACATATAATACAGGAAGATGATAACATATCTAAGAGCAAGTATCAACAAGTTACTCTAGCATATAATATGGGAAGATGGTAGCATATCTAAGAGCACATATCAGCAAGTTACTCTAGCATATAATACAGGAAGTAACATATCTAAGAGCACATATCTACAACTTACTCTAGCATATAATACAGGAAGATGGTAACATATCTAAGAGCACATATCGGCAAGTTACTCTAGCATATAATACAGGTTGATGGTAACATATCTAAGAGCACATATCAACAAGTTACTCTAACATATAATACAGGAAGATGGTAAGATATCTAAGAGCACATAACAAGTTACTCTAACATATAATACAGGAAGATGGTAACATATCTAAGAGCACATATCAACAAGTTACTCTAGCATATAATACAGTAAGATGGTAACTTATCTAAGACCACATATCAACAAGTTACTATAACATATAATACAGGAAGATGGTAACTTATCTAAGACCACATATTAACAAGTTACTCTAGCATATAATATGGGAAGATGGTAACATATCTAAGAGCACATATCAACAATTTACTCTAACATATAATATAGGAAGATGGTAACATATCTAAGAGCACATATCAACAAGTTACTCTAACATATAATACAGGAAGATGATAACATATCTAAGAGCACGTATCAACAAGTTACTCTAGCATATAATATGGGAAGATGGTAGCATATCTAAGAGCACATATCAGCAAGTTACTCTAGCATATAATACAGGAAGTAACATATCTAAGAGCACATATCTACAACTTACTCTAGCATATAATACAGGAAGATGGTAACATATCTAAGAGCACATATCGGCAAGTTACTCTAGCATATAATACAGGTTGATGGTAACACATCTAAGAGCACATATCAACAAGTTACTCTAACATATAATACAGGAAGATGGTAACATATCTAAGAGCACATATCAGCAAGTTACTCTAACATATAATACAGGAACATGGTAACATATCTAAGAGCACATATCAGCAAGTTACTCTGGCATATAATACAGGAAGATGACAACATATCTAAGAGCACATATCAACAAGTTACTCTAACATATAATACAGGAAGATGACAACATATCTAAGACCACATATCAGCATGTTACTCTAACATAATACAGGAAGATGACAACATATCTAAGACCACATATCAACATGTTACTCTAACATAATATACAGGAAGATGGTAACTTATCTAAGACCACATATCAACATGTTACTCTAACATAATATACAGGAAGATGACAACATATCTCAGAGCACATATCAAAAAGTTACTCTAACATATAATACAGGAAGATGACAACATATCTAAGAGCACATATCAACAAGTTACTCTAACATATAATACAGGAAGATGACAACATATCTAAGAGCACATATCAACAAGTTACTCTAACATATAATACAGGAAGATGACAACATATCTAAGAGCACATATCAACAAGTTACTCTAACATATAATACAGGAAGATGACAACATATCTAAGAGCACATATCAACAAGTTACTCTAACATATAATATGGGAAGATGGTAACATATCTAAGAGCACGTATCAACAAGTTACTCTAACATATAATACAGGAAGATGACAACATATCTAAGAGCACATATCAACAAGTTACTCTAGCATATAATATGGGAAGATGGTAACATATCTAAGAACACATATCAACAAGTTACTCTAGCATATAATATGGGAAGATGGTAACATATCTAAGAGCACATATCAACAAGTTACTCTAACATATAATACAGGAAGATGATAACATATCTAAGAGCACATATCAGCAAGTTACTCTAACATATAATACAGGAAGATGGTAACATATCTAAGAGCACATATCAGCAAGTTACTCTAGCATATAATACAGGAAGATGGTAACATATCTAAGAGCACATATCAACAAGTTACTCTAACATATAATACAGGAAGATGGTAACATATCTAAGATCACATATCAGCAAGTTACTCTAACATATAATACAGGAAGATGTAATATATCTAAGAGCACATATCAACAAGTTACTCTATCATATAATATAGGAGGATGATAACATATCTAAGAGCACATATCAACAAGTTACTCTAGCATATAATACAGGAAGATGGTAGCATATCTAAGAGCACATATCAACAAGTTACTCTAACATATAATACAGGAAGATGGTGACATATCTAAGATTACGTATCAGCAAGTTACTCTAGCATATAATGTGGGAAGATGGTAACATATCTCATAGCACATATCAACAAGTTACTCTAACATATAATACAGGAAGATGACAACATATCTAAGAGCACATATCAACAAGTTACTCTAACATATAATACAGGAAGATGACAACATATCTAAGAGCACGTATCAACAAGTTTCTCTATCATATAAAATAGGAAGTTGGTAACATATCTAAGAGCACGTATCAACAAGTTACTCTATCATATAAAATAGGAAGTTGGTAACATATCTAAGAGCACGTATCAACAAGTTACTCTAACATATAATACAGGAAGATGACAACATATCTAAGAGCACGTATCAACAAGTTACTCTAACATATAAAATAGGAAGATGGTAACATATCTAAGAGCACATATCAACAAGTTACTCTAGCATATAATACAGGAAGATGACAACATATCTAAGAGCACGTATCAACAAGTTACTCTAACATATAAAATAGGAAGTTGGTAACATATCTAAGAGCACATATCAACAAGTTACTCTAGCATATAATACAGGAAGATGACACATATCTAAGACCACATATCAACATGTTACTCTAACATAATATACAGGAAGATGGTAACATATCTAAGACCACATATCAACATGTTCCTCTAACATATAATACAGGAAGATGACAACATATCTAAGAGCACATATCAACAAGTTACTCTAACATATAAAATAGGAAGTTGGTAACATATCTAAGAGCACATATCAACAGGTTGCTCTAGCATATAATACAGGAAAATGACAACATATCTAAGACCACATATCAGCATGTTACTCTAACATAATACAGGAAGATGACAACATATCTAAGACCACATATCAGCATGTTACTCTAACATAATACAGGAAGATGACAACATATCTAAGAGCACATATCAACAGGTTACTCTAGCATATAATACAGGAAGATGACAACATATCTAAGATCACATATCAGCATGTTACTCTAACATAATACAGGAAGATGACAACATATCTAAGAGCACATATCAACAAGTTACTCTAGCATACAATACAGGTAGATGGTAACATATATAAGAGCACGTATCAACAAGTTACTCTAACATATAATACAGGTAGATGGTAACATATCTAAGAGCACATATCAACAAGTTACTCTAACATATAAAACAGGTAGACGGTAACATATATAAGAGCACGTATGCACAAGTTACTCTAACACATAATACAGGTAGATGGTAACATATATAAGAGCACGTATCAACAAGTTACTCTAGCATATAATACAGGAAGATGGTAACATATCTAAGGGCACATATCAACAAGTTACTCTACCATTTAATACAGGAAGATGGTAACATATCTAAGGGCACATATCAACTAGTTACTCTAACATATAATATAGGTAGATGGTAACATATCTAAGAGCACATATGAACAAGTTACTGTAGCATATAATTCAGGAAGATGGTAACATATCTAAGGGCACATATCAACAAGTTACTCTAAAATAATACAGGAAGATGGTAACATATTTAACAGCACATAACAACAAGTTACTCTAACATATAATACAGGAAGATGTAACATATCTAAGAGCACATATTTAAACGTTACTCTGACATATAATACAGGAAGATGGTAACATATCTAAGGGCACATATCAACAAGTTACTCTAGCATATAATACAGATAGATGACAACATATATAAGGGCACATAACAACAAGTTACTCTAACATATAATATAGGAAGATGGTAACATATCGAAGAGCACATAACAACATGTTACTCTTACATATAATACAGGAGGATGGTAACATATCTAAGAGCACATAGCAAGAAGTTACTCTAACATATAATACAGGAAGATGGTAACATATCTAAGAGCACATATCAACAAGTTACTCTAACATATAATCCAGGAAGATGGTAACATATCTAAGGGCACATATCAACAAGTTACTCTAGCATTAAATACAGGAATATATTAACATATCTAAGAGCACATATCAACAAGTTACTCTAACATATAATACAGGAAGATGGTAACATATCTAAGAGCGCATATCAACAAGTTACTCTAACATATAATACAGGAAGATGGTAATATACTACGGGCACATATCAATTGGTTACTCTAACATATAATACAGGAAGATGGTAACATATCTAAGAGCACATATCAACAAGTTACTCTAACATATAATACAGGAAGATGGTAACATATCTACGGGCACATATCAACAAGTTACTCTAACATATAATCTAGGAAGATGGTAACATATCTAAGAGCACATATCAACAGGTTAGTCTAACATATAATACAGGAAGATGGTAACATATCTCAGAGCACATATCAACAAGTTACTCTACCATATAATACAGGAAGATGGTTACATATCTAAGAGCACATATCACCAAGTTACTCTAACATATAATACAGGAAGATGACATATCTAAGACCAAATATCAACATGTTACTCTAACATATAATGCAGGAAGATGGTAACATATCGAAGAGCACATAACAACAAGTTACTCTAACATATAATATAGGAAGATGATAACATGTCAAAGAGCACATAACAACGTGTTACTCTAACATATAATACAGGAAGATGGTAACATATCTAAGACCACATATCAACAAGTTACTCTAACATATAATACAGAAAGTTGTCAACATATCTAAGAGCACATATCAACAAGTTACTCTAACATATAATATAGAAATATGGTAAAATATCAAAGAGCACGTATCAGCAAGTTACTCTAGCATATAATATAGGAAGATGGTAACATATCTAAGGGCACATATCAACAAGTTACTCTAACATATAATACAGGAAGATGGTAACATATCTAAGAGCACATAACAACAAGTTACTCTAGCATATAATACAGGAAGCTGGTAACATATCTCATAGCACATATCAACAAGTTACTCTAGTATATAATATGGGAAGATGGTAACATATCTAAGAGCACATATCAACAAGTTACTCTACCATATAAAATGGGAAGATGGTAACATATCTCAGAAAACATATCAAAAAGTTACTCTAGCATATAATATGGGAAGATGGTAACATATCTAAGAGCACATATCAACAAGTTACTCTAGCATATAATATGGGAGGATGGTAACATATCTAAGAGCACATATCAACAAGTTACTCTAGCATATAATATGGGAAGATGGTAACATATCTAAGAGCACATAACAACAAGTTACTCTAACATATAATACAGGAAGATGGTAACATATCTAAGAGCACATATCAACAAGTTACTCTAACATATAATACAGGAAGATGATAAGATATCTAAAAGCACATATCAACAAGTTACTCTAGCATATAATATGGGAAGATGGTAACATATCTAAGAGCACATATCAACAAGTTACTCTAGCATATAATATGGGAAGATGGTAACATATCTAAGAGCACATATCAACAAATTACTCTAACATATAATACAGGAAGATGACAACATATATAAGAGCACATATCAACAAGTTACTGTAACATATAATACAGGAAGATGACAACATATCTAAGAGCACGTATCAACAAGTTACTCTAACATATAAAATAGGAAGTTGGTAACATATATAAGAGCACGTATCAACAAGTTACTCTAACATATAATACAGGTAGATGGTAACATATCTAAGAGCACATAACTACAAGTTACTCTAACATATAATACAGGAAGATGGTAACATATCTAAGGGCACATATCAACAAGTTACTCTAACATATAATACAGGAAGATGGTAACATATCTAAGAGCACATTAAACAAGTTACTCTAACATATAATACAGGAAGATGTAACATATCTAAGAGCACATATTTAAACGTTACTCTAACATATAATACAGGAAGATGGTAACATATATAAGGGCACATAACAACAAGTTACTCTAACATATAATATAGGAAGATGGTAACATCGAAGAGCACATAACAACATGTTACTCTTACATATAATACAGGAAGATGGTAACATATCTCATAGCACATATCAACAAGTTACTCTAGTATATAATATGGAAAGATGGTAGCATATCTAAGATCACATATCAGCATGTGTCTCTAACAATACAGGAAGATGACAACATATCTAAGACCACATATCAACATGTTACTCTAGCATATAATACAGGAAGATGACAACATTCTAAGACCACATATCAACATGTTACTCTAACATAATACAGGAAGATGACAACATATCTAAGAGCACATATCAACAAGTTACTCTAGCATATAATACAGGTAGATGGTAACATATATAAGAGCACGTATCAACAAGTTACTCTAACATATAATACAGGTAGATGGTAACATATCTAAGAGCACATAACTACAAGTTACTCTAACATATAATACAGGAAGATGGTAACATATCTAAGGGCACATATCAACAAGTTACTCTAACATATAATACAGGAAGATGGTAACATATCTAAGAGCACATTAAACAAGTTACTCTAACATATAATACAGGAAGATGTAACATATCTAAGAGCACATATCAACAAGTTACTGTAACATATAATACAGGAAGATGGAAACATATCTAAGGGCACAAATCAACAAGTTACTCTAGCATATAATCCAGGTAGAGCACAACATATCTACGGGCACATATCAGCCAGTTACTCTAACATATAATATAGGAAGACGGTAACATATCTAAGAGCACATATCAACAAGTTACTCTAACATATAATATAGGAAGATGGTAACATATCTAAGAGCACATATCAACAGGTTAGTCTATCATATAATACAGGAAGATGGTAACATATCTCAGAGCACATATCAACAAGTTACTCTACCATATAATACAGGAAGATGACATATCTAAAACCAAATATCAACATGTTACTCTAACATATAATACAGGAAGATGGTAACATATCTAAGAGCAGATATCACCAAGTTACTCTAACATATAATACAGGAAGATGACATATCTAAGACCAAATATCAACATGTTACTCTAACATATAATACAGGAAGATGGTAACATATCGAAGAGCACATAACAACAAGTTACTCTAACATATAATATAGGAAGATGATAACATGTCGAAGAGCACATACTAACATGTTACTCTAACATATAATACAGGAAAATGACAGCATATCTAAGACCACATATCAACAAGTTACTCTAACATATAATACAGAAAGTTGACAACATATCTAAGAGCGCATATCAACAAGTTACTCTAACATATAATACAGGAAGATGGTAACATATCTAAGACCACATATCAACAAGTTACTCTAACATATAATACAGAAAGTTGACAACATATCTAAGAGCACATATCATCAAGTTACTCTAACATTTAATATAGAAATATGGTAACATATCAAAGAGCACGTATCAGCAAGTTACTCTAGCATATAATATAGGAAGATGGTAACATATCTAAGACCACATATCAACAAGTTACTGTTGCATATAATACAGGAAGATGGTAACATATCTAAGGGCACATATCAACAAGTTACTGTTGCATATAATACAGGAAGATGGTAACATATCTAAGGGCACATATCAACAAGTTACTGTTGCATATAATACAGGAAGATAGTAACATATCTAAGGGCACATATCAACAAGTTACTGTTGCATATAATACAGGAAGATGGTAACATATCTAAGAGCACATATCAACAAGTTACTGTTGCATATAATACAGGAAGATGGTAACATATCTAAGAGCACATATCAACAAGTTACTCTAACATATAATACAGGAAGATGGTAACATATCTAAGAGCACATATCAACAAGTTACTCTAACATATAATACTGAAAGATGGTAACATATCTAAGAGCACGTATCAACAAGTTACTCTAACATATAATACAGGAAGATGGTAACATATCTAAGAGCACATATCAACAAGTTACTCTAACATATAATATAGGAAGATGGTAACATATCTAAGAGCACATATCAACAAGTTACTCTAACATATAATATAGGAAGATGGTAACATATCTAAGAGCACATATCAACAAGTTCCTCTATCATATAATACAGGAAGATGGTAACATATCTAAGAGCACGTATCAACAAGTTACTCTAACATATAATACAGGAAGATGGTAACATATCTAAGAGCACATATCAACAAGTTACTCTAACATATAATATAGGAAGATGGTAACATATCTAAGAGCACATATCAACAAGTTACTCTAACATATAATACAGGAAGATGACAACATATCTAAGAGCACGTATCAACAAGTTACTCTAACATATAAAATAGGAAGTTGGTAACATATCTAAGAGCACATATCAACAGGTTACTCTAGCATATAATACAGGACGATGACAACATATCTAAGACCACATATCAACATGTTACTCTAACATAATATACAGGAAGATGGTAACATATCTAAGACCACATATCAACATGTTACTCTAACATAATATACAGGAAGTTGACAACATATCTAAGAGCACATATCAACAAGTTACTCTAACATATAATACAGGAAGATGACAACATATCTAAGAGCACATATCAACAAGTTACTCTAACATATAAAATAGGAAGTTGGTAACATATCTAAGAGCACATATCAACAGGTTACTCTAGCATATAATACAGGAAGATGACAACATATCTAAGAGCACATATCAACAAGTTACTCTAACATAATACAGGAAGATGACAACATATCTAAGAGCACATATCAACAGGTTACTCTAGCATATAATACAGGAAGATGACAACATATCTAAGAGCACATATCAGCATGTTACTCTAACATAATACAGGAAGATGACAACATATCTAAGAGCACATATCAACAAGTTACTCTAGCATATAATACAGGTAGATGGTAACATATATAAGAGCACGTATCAACAAGTTACTCTAACATATAATACAGGTAGAAGGTAACATCTAAGAGCACATATCAACAAGTTACTCTAACATATAAAACAGGTAGACGGTAACATATATAAGAGCACGTATCAACAAGTTACTCTAACATATAATACAGGTAGATGGTAACATATATAAGAGCACGTATCAACAAGTTACTCTAGCATATAATACAGGAAGATGGTAACATATCTAAGGGCACATATCAACAAGTTACTCTACCATTTAATACAGGAAGATGGTAACATATCTAAGGGCACATATCAACAAGTTACTCTACCATTTAATACAGGAAGATGGTAACATATCTAAGGGCACATATCAACTAGTTACTCTAACATATAATACAGGTAGATGGTAACATATCTAAGAGCACATATGAACAAGTTACTGTAGCATATAATACAGGAAGATGGTAACATATCTAAGGGCACATATCAACAAGTTACTCTAAAATAATACAGGAAGATGGTAACATATCTAACAGCACATAACAACAAGTTACTCTAACATATAATACAGGAAGATGTAACATATCTAAGAGCACATATTTAAACGTTACTCTAACATATAATACAGGAAGATGGTAACATATCTAAGGGCACATATCAACAAGTTACTCTAGCATATAATACAGATAGATTACAACATATATAAGGGCACATAACAACAAGTTACTCTAACATATAATATAGGAAGATGGTAACATATCGAAGAGCACATAACAACATGTTACTCTTACATATAATACAGGAAGATGGTAACATATCTAAGAGCACATATCAACAAGCTACTCTAACATATAATACAGGAAGATGGTAACATATCTAAGGGCACATATCAACAAGTTACTCTAGCATATAATACAGGAATATATTAACATATCTAAGAGCACATATCAACAAGTTAGTCTAACATATAATACAGGAAGATGGTAACATATCTAAGAGCACATATCAACAAGTTAGTCTAACATATAATACAGGAAGATGGTAACATATCTAAGGGCACATATCAACAAGTTACTCTAACATATAATACAGGAAGAGGTAAACATATCTAAGAGCACATATCAACAAGTTACTCTAACATATAATACAGGAAGATGGTTACATATCTACGGGCACATATCAACAAGTTACTCTAACATAAAATATAGGAAGATGGTAACATATCTAAGAGCACATATCAACAAGTTACTCTACCATATAATACAGGAAGGTGTTAACATATCTAAGAGCACATATCAACAAGTTACTCTAACATATAATCTAGGAAGATGGTAACATATCTAAGAGCACATATCAACAGGTTAGTCTAACATTAATACAGGAAGATGGTAACATATCTCAGAGCACATATCAACAAGTTACTCTACCATATAATACAGGAAGATGGTTACATATCTAAGAGCACATATCACCAAGTTACTCTAACATATAATACAGGAAGATGTAATATATCTAAGAGCACATATCAACAAGTTACTCTATCATATAATATAGGAGGATGATAACATATCTAAGAGCACATATCAACAAGTTACTCTAGCATATAATACAGGAAGATGGTAGCATATCTAAGAGCACATATCAACAAGTTACTCTAACATATAATACAGGAAGATGGTAACATATCTAAGAGCACATAACAACAAGTTACTCTAACATATAATACAGGAAGATGGTGACATATCTAAGAGTACGTATCAGCAAGTTACTCTAGCATATAATGTGGGAAGATGGTAACATATCTCATAGCACATATCAACAAGTTACTCTAACATATAATACAGGAAGATGACAACATATCTAAAAGCACATATCAACAAGTTACTCTAACATATAATACAGGAAGATGGTAACATATCTAAGAGCACATAACAACAAGTTACTCTAACATATAATACAGGAAGATGGTGACATATCTAAGATTACGTATCAGCAAGTTACTCTAGCATATAATGTGGGAAGATGGTAACATATCTCATAGCACATATCAACAAGTTACTCTAACATATAATACAGGAAGATGACAACATATCTAAGAGCACATATCAACAAGTTACTCTAACATATAATACAGGAAGATGACAACATATCTAAGAGCACGTATCAACAAGTTTCTCTATCATATAAAATAGGAAGTTGGTAACATATCTAAGAGCACGTATCAACAAGTTACTCTATCATATAAAATAGGAAGTTGGTAACATATCTAAGAGCACGTATCAACAAGTTACTCTATCATATAAAATGGGAAGATGGTAACATATCTAAGAGCACATATCAACAAGTTACTCTAACATATAATACAGGAAGATGACAACATATCTAAGAGCACGTATCAACAAGTTACTCTAACATATAAAATAGGAAGATGGTAACATATCTAAGAGCACATATCAACAAGTTACTCTAGCATATAATACAGGAAGATGACAACATATCTAAGAGCACGTATCAACAAGTTACTCTAACATATAAAATAGGAAGTTGGTAACATATCTAAGAGCACATATCAACAAGTTACTCTAGCATATAATACAGGAAGATGACACATATCTAAGACCACATATCAACATGTTACTCTAACATAATATACAGGAAGATGGTAACATATCTAAGACCACATATCAACATGTTACTCTAACATAATATACAGGAAGATGACAACATATCTAAGAGCACATATCAACAAGTTACTCTAACATATAATACAGGAAGATGACAACATATCTAAGAGCACATATCAACAAGTTACTCTAACATATAAAATAGGAAGTTGGTAACATATCTAAGAGCACATATCAACAGGTTGCTCTAGCATATAATACAGGAAGATGACAACATATCTAAGACCACATATCAGCATGTTACTCTAACATAATACAGGAAGATGACAACATATCTAAGAGCACATATCAACAGGTTACTCTAGCATATAATACAGGAAGATGACAACATATCTAAGATCACATATCAGCATGTTACTCTAACATAATACAGGAAGATGACAACATATCTAAGAGCACATATCAACAAGTTACTCTAGCATATAATACAGGTAGATGGTAACATATATAAGAGCACGTATCAACAAGTTACTCTAACATATAATACAGGTAGATGGTAACATATCTAAGAGCACATATCAACAAGATACTCTAACATATAAAACAGGTAGACGGTAACATATATAAGAGCACGTATCAACAAGTTACTCTAGCATATAATACAGGAAGATGGTAACATATCTAAGGGCACATATCAACAAGTTACTCTACCATTTAATACAGGAAGATGGTAACATATCTAAGGGCACATATCAACTAGTTACTCTAACATATAATACAGGTAGATGGTAACATATCTAAGAGCACATATGAACAAGTTACTGTAGCATATAATACAGGAAGATGGTAACATATCTAAGGGCACATATCAACAAGTTACTCTAAAATAATACAGGAAGATGGTAACATATTTAACAGCACATAACAACAAGTTACTCTAACATATAATACAGGAAGATGTAACATATCTAAGAGCACATATTTAAACGTTACTCTAACATATAATACAGGAAGATGGTAACATATCTAAGGGCACATATTAGCAAGTTACTCTAGCATATAATACAGATAGATGACAACATATATAAGGGCACATAACAACAAGTTACTCTAACATATAATATAGGAAGATGGTAACATATCGAAGAGCACATAACAACATGTTACTCTTACATATAATACAGGAGGATGGTAACATATCTAAGAGCACATAGCAAGAAGTTACTCTAACATATAATACAGGAAGATGGTAACATATCTAAGAGCACATATCAACAAGTTACTCTAACATATAATACAGGAAGATGGTAACATATCTAAGGGCACATATCAACAAGTTACTCTAGCATTAAATACAGGAATATATTAACATATCTAAGAGCACATATCAACAAGTTACTCTAACATATAATACAGGAAGATGGTAACATATCTAAGAGCGCATATCAACAAGTTACTCTAACATATAATACAGGAAGATGGTAATATACTACGGGCACATATCAATTGGTTACTCTAACATATAATACAGGAAGATGGTAACATATCTAAGAGCACATATCAACAAGTTACTCTAACATATAATACAGGAAGATGGTAACATATCTACGGGCACATATCAACAAGTTACTCTAACATATAATCTAGGAAGATGGTAACATATCTAAGAGCACATATCAACAGGTTAGTCTAACATATAATACAGGAAGATGGTAACATATCTCAGAGCACATATCAACAAGTTACTCTACCATATAATACAGGTAGATGGTTACATATCTAAGAGCACATATCACCAAGTTACTCTAACATATAATACAGGAAGATGACATATCTAAGACCAAGTATCAACATGTTACTCTAACATATAATACAGGAAGATGGTAACATATCGAAGAGCACATAACAACAAGTTACTCTAACATATAATATAGGAAGATGATAACATGTGGAAGAGCACATAACAACGTGTTACTCTAACATAATACAGGAAGATGGTAACATATCTAAGACCACATATCAACAAGTTACTCTAACATATAATACAGAAAGTTGTCAACATATCTAAGAGCACATATCAACAAGTTACTCTAACATATAATATAGAAATATGGTAAAATATCAAAGAGCACGTATCAGCAAGTTACTCTAGCATATAATATAGGAAGATGGTAACATATCTAAGGGCACATATCAACAAGTTACTCTAACATATAATACAGGAAGATGGTAACATATCTAAGAGCACATAACAACAAGTTACTCTAGCATATAATACAGGAAGCTGGTAACATATCTCATAGCACATATCAACAAGTTACTCTAGTATATAATATGGGAAGATGGTAACATATCTAAGAGCACATATCAACAAGTTACTCTACCATATAATATGGGAAGATGGTAACATATCTCAGAAAACATATCAAAAAGTTACTCTAGCATATAATATGGGAAGATGGTAACATATCTAAGAGCACATATCAACAAGTTACTCTAGCATATAATATGGGAGGATGGTAACATATCTAAGAGCACATATCAACAAGTTACTCTAGCATATAATATGGGAAGATGGTAACATATCTAAGAGCACATAACAACAAGTTACTCTAACATATAATACAGGAAGATGGTAACATATCTAAGAGCACATATCAACAAGTTACTCTAACATATAATACAGGAAGATGATAAGATATCTAAAAGCACATATCAACAAGTTACTCTAGCATATAATATGGGAAGATGGTAACATATCTAAGAGCACATATCAACAAGTTACTCTAGCATATAATATGGGAAGATGGTAACATATCTAAGAGCACATATCAACAAGTTACTCTAACATATAATACAGGAAGATGACAACATATATACGAGCACATATCAACAAGTTACTGTAACATATAATACAGGAAGATGACAACATATCTAAGAGCACGTATCAACAAGTTACTCTAACATATAAAATAGGAAGTTGGTAACATATCTAAGAGCACATATCAACAGGTTACTCTAGCATATAATACAGGAAGATGTCAACATATCTAAGATCACATATCAGCATGTGTCTCTAACAATACAGGAAGATGACAACATATCTAAGACCACATATCAACATGTTACTCTAGCATATAATACAGGAAGATGACAACATATCTAAGACCACATATCAACATGTTACTCTAACATAATACAGGAAGATGACAACATATCTAAGAGCACTTATCAACAAGTTACTCTAGCATATAATACAGGTAGGTGGTAACATATATAAGAGCACGTATCAACAAGTTACTCTAACATATAATACAGGTAGATGGTAACATATCTAAGAGCACATAACTACAAGTTACTCTAACATATAATACAGGAAGATGGTAACATATCTAAGGGCACATATCAACAAGTTACTCTAACATATAATACAGGAAGATGGTAACATATCTAAGAGCACTTTAAACAAGTTACTCTAACATATAATACAGGAAGATGTAACATATCTAAGAGCACATATTTAAACGTTACTCTAACATATAATACAGGAAGATGGTAACATATATAAGGGCACATAACAACAAGTTACTCTAACATATAATATAGGAAGATGGTAACATGGAAGAGCACATAACAACATGTTACTCTTACATATAATACAGGAAGATGGTAACATATCTCATAGCACATATCAACAAGTTACTCTAGTATATAATATGGAAAGATGGTAGCATATCTAAGATCACATATCAGCATGTGTCTCTAACAATACAGGAAGATGACAACATATCTAAGACCACATATCAACATGTTACTCTAGCATATAATACAGGAAGATGACAACATATCTAAGACCACATATCAACATGTTACTCTAACATAATACAGGAAGATGACAACATATCTAAGAGCACATATCAACAAGTTACTCTAGCATATAATACAGGTAGATGGTAACATATATAAGAGCACGTATCAACAAGTTACTCTAACATATAATACAGGTAGATGGTAACATATCTAAGAGCACATAACTACAAGTTACTCTAACATATAATACAGGAAGATGGTAACATATCTAAGGGCACATATCAACAAGTTACTGTAACATATAATACAGGAAGATGGTAACATATCTAAGAGCACATTAAACAAGTTACTCTAACATATAATACAGGAAGATGTAACATATCTAAGAGCACATATCAACAAGTTACTCTAACATATAATACAGGAAGATGGAAACATATCTAAGGGCACAAATCAACAAGTTACTCTAGCATATAATCCAGGTAGAGCACAACATATCTACGGGCACATATCAACCAGTTACTCTAACATATAATATAGGAAGACGGTAACATATCTAAGAGCACATATCAACAAGTTACTCTAACATATAATATAGGAAGATGGTAACATATCTAAGAGCACATATCAACAGGTTAGTCTATCATATAATACAGGAAGATGGTAACATATCTCAGAGCACATATCAACAAGTTACTCTACCATATAATACAGGAAGATGACATATCTAAAACCAAATATCAACATGTTACTCTAACATATAATACAGGAAGATGGTAACATATCTAAGAGCAGATATCACCAAGTTACTCTAACATATAATACAGGAAGATGACATATCTAAGACCAAATATCAACATGTTACTCTAGCATATAGTATATTAAGATGACACATATCTAAGAGCACGTAACAACAAGTTACTCTAACATATAATATAGGAAGATGGTAACATATCTAAGAGCACGTATCAACAAGTTACTCTAGCATATAGTATACTAAGATGACACATATCTAAGAGCACGTATCAACAAGTTACTCTAGCATATAATATAGGAAGATGGTAACATATCTAAGAGCACGTATCAACAAGTTACTCTAACATATAGTATACTAAGATGACACATATCTAAGAGCACGTATCAACAAGTTACTCTAACATATAGTATACTAAGATGACACATATCTAAGAGCACGTATCAACAAGTTACTCTAGCATATAATATAGGAAGATGGTAACATATCTAAGAGCACGTATCAACAAGTTACTCTAACATATAGTATACTAAGATGACACATATCTAAGAGCACGTATCAACAAGTTACTCTAGCATATAGTATATTAAGATGACACATATCTAAGGGCACATATCAACAAGTTACTCTAGCATATAATATAGGAAGATGGTAACATATCTAAGAGCACGTATCAACAAGTTACTCTAACATATAAAATAGGAAGATGGTAACATATCTAAGAGCACGTATCAACAAGTTACTCTAACATATAATATAGGAAGATGGTAACATATCTAAGAGCACGTATCAACAAGTTACTCTAACATATAATATAGGAAGATGGTAACATATCTAAGAGCACGTATCAACAAGTTACTCTAACATATAAAATAGGAAGATGGTAACATATCTAAGAGCACGTATCAACAAGTTACTCTAACATATAATATAGGAAGATGGTAACATATCTAAGAGCACGTATCAACAAGTTACTCTAACATATAATATAGGAAGATGGTAACATATCTAAGAGCACGTATCAACAAGTTACTCTAGCATATAATATAGGAAGATGGTAACATCTAAGAGCACATATCAACAAGTTACTCTAACATATAATATAGGAAGATGGTAACATATCTAAGAGCACGTATCAACAAGTTACTCTAGCATATAGTATACTAAGATGACACATATCTAAGAGCACGTATCAACAAGTTACTCTAGCATATAATATACTAAGATGACACATATCTAAGGGCACATATCAACAAGTTACTCTAGCATATAGTATACTAAGATGACACATATCTAAGAGCACGTATCAACAAGTTACTCTAGCATATAGTATACTAAGATGACACATATCTAAGAGCACGTATCAACAAGTTACTCTAGCATATAGTATACTAAGATGACACATATCTAAGGGCACATATCAACAAGTTACTCTAGCATATAATATACTAAGATGACACATATCTAAGGGCACATATCAACAAGTTACTCTAGCATATAGTATACTAAGATGACACATATCTAAGAGCACGTATCAACAAGTTACTCTAGCATATAGTATACTAAGATGACACATATCTAAGGGCACATATCAACAAGTTACTCTAGCATATAGTATATTAAGATGACACATATCTAAGAGCACGTATCAACAAGTTACTCTAACATATAATATTGGAAGATGGTAACATATCTAAGAGCACGTATCAACAAGTTACTCTAGCATATAGTATACTAAGATGACACATATCTAAGAGCACGTATCAACAAGTTACTCTAGCATATAGTATACTAAGATGACACATATCTAAGAGCACGTATCAACAAGTTACTCTAACATATAATATAGGAAGATGGTAACATATCTAAGAGCACGTATCAACAAGTTACTCTAACATATAATATAGGAAGATGGTAACATATCTAAGAGCACGTATCAACAAGTTACTCTAGCATATAGTATACTAAGATGACACATATCTAAGAGCACGTATCAACAAGTTACTCTAGCATATAGTATACTAAGATGACACATATCTAAGAGCACGTATCAACAAGTTACTCTAACATATAATATAGGAAGATGGTAACATATCTAAGAGCACGTATCAACAAGTTACTCTAACATATAATATAGGAAGATGGTAACATATCTAAGGGCACGTATCAACAAGTTACTCTAACATATAATATAGGAAGATGGTAACATATCTAAGAGCACGTATCAACAAGTTACTCTAACATATAATATAGGAAGATGGTAACATATCTAAGAGCACGTATCAACAAGTTACTCTAACATATAATATAGGAAGATGGTAACATATCTAAGAGCACGTATCAACAAGTTACTCTAACATATAATATAGGAAGATGGTAACATATCTAAGAGCACGTATCAACAAGTTACTCTAACATATAAAATAGGAAGATGGTAACATATCTAAGAGCACGTATCAACAAGTTACTCTAACATATAATATAGGAAGATGGTAACATATCTAAGGGCACGTATCAACAAGTTACTCTAACATATAATATAGGAAGATGGTAACATATCTAAGAGCACGTATCAACAAGTTACTCTAACATATAATATAGGAAGATGGTAACATATCTAAGAGCACGTATCAACAAGTTACTCTAACATATAATACAGGAAGATGGTAACATATCTAAGAGCACGTATCAACAAGTTACTCTAGCATATAGTATACTAAGATGACACATATCTAAGAGCACGTATCAACAAGTTACTCTAACATATAATATAGGAAGATGGTAACATATCTAAGGGCACATATCAACAAGTTACTCTAGCATATAGTATATTAAGATGACACATATATAAGAGCACGTATCAACAAGTTACTCTAACATATAATATAGGAAGATGGTAACATATCTAAGGGCACATATCAACAAGTTACTCTAGCATATAGTATACTAAGATGACACATATCTAAGAGCACATATAAACAAGTTACTCTAGCATATAGTATATTAAGATGGCACATGTCTAAGAGCATGTATCAACAAGTTACTCTAGCATATAGTATACTAAGATGACACATATCTAAGAGCACATATCAACAAGTTACTCTAGCATATAGTATACTAAGATGACACATATCTAAGAGCACATATCAACAAGTTACTCTAGCATATAGTATACTAAGATGACACATATCTAAGAGCACATATCAACAAGTTACTCTAGCATATAGTATACTAAGATGACACATATCTAAGAGCACATATCAACAAGTTACTCTAGCATATAGTATACTAAGATGACACATATCTAAGAGCACATATCAACAAGTTACTCTAGCATATAGTATACTAAGATGACACATATCTAAGAGCATGTATCAACAAGTTACTCTAGCATATAGTATACTAAGATGACACATATCTAAGAGCACATATCAACAAGTTACTCTAGCATATAGTATACTAAGATGACACATATCTAAGAGCACATATCAACAAGTTACTCTAGCATATAGTATACTAAGATGACACATATCTAAGAGCATGTATCAACAAGTTACTCTAGCATATAGTATACTAAGATGACACATATCTAAGAGCATGTATCAACAAGTTACTCTAACATATAATATAGGAAGATGGTAACATATCTAAGGGCACATATCAACAAGTTACTCTAGCATATAGTATACTAAGATGACACATATCTAAGAGCACATATCAACAAGTTACTCTAGCATATAGTATACTAAGATGACACATATCTAAGAGCATGTATCAACAAGTTACTCTAGCATATAGTATACTAAGATGGCACATATCTAAGGGCACATATCAACAGGTTACTCTAGCATATAGTATACTAAGATGACACATCTAATAGCACATATCAACAAGTTACTCTAGCATATAGTATACTAAGATGACATATCCAAGAGCACATATCAACAAGTTACTGTTGCATATAATACAGGAAGATGGTAACATATCTAAGAGCACGTATCAACAAGTTACTCTAGCATATAGTATACTAAGATGACATATCCAAGAGCACATATCAACAAGTTACTGTTGCATATAATACAGGAAGATGGTAACATATCTAATAGCACATATCAACAAGTTACTCTAGCATATAGTATACTAAGATGACATATCCAAGAGCACATATCAACAAGTTACTGTTGCATATAATACAGGAAGATGGTAACATATCTAAGAGCACGTATCAACAAGTTACTCTAGCATATAGTATACTAAGATGACATATCCAAGAGCACATATCAACAAGTTACTGTTGCATATAATACAGGAAGATGGTAACATATCTAATAGCACATATCAACAAGTTACTCTAGCATATAGTATACTAAGATGACATATCCAAGAGCACATATCAACAAGTTACTGTTGCATATAATACAGGAAGATGGTAACATATCTAAGAGCACGTATCAACAAGTTACTCTAGCATATAGTATACTAAGATGACACATATCTAAGGGCACATATCAACAAGTTACTCTAGCATATAGTATACTAAGATGACACATATCTAAGGGCACATATCAACAAGTTACTCTAGCATATAGTATACTAAGATGACACATATCTAAGGGCACATATCAACAAGTTACTCTAGCATATAGTATACTAAGATGACACATATCTAAGGGCACATATCAACAAGTTACTCTAGCATATAGTATACTAAGATGACACATATCTAAGGGCACATATCAACAAGTTACTCTAGCATATAGTATACTAAGATGACACATATCTAAGGGCACATATCAACAAGTTACTCTAGCATATAGTATACTAAGATGACACATATCTAAGGGCACATATCAACAAGTTACTCTAGCATATAGTATACTAAGATGACACATATCTAAGGGCACATATCAACAAGTTACTCTAGCATATAGTATACTAAGATGACACATATCTAAGGGCACATATCAACAAGTTACTCTAGCATATAGTATACTAAGATGACACATATCTAAGGGCACATATCAACAAGTTACTCTAGCATATAGTATACTAAGATGACACATATCTAAGGGCACATATCAACAAGTTACTCTAGCATATAGTATACTAAGATGACACATATCTAAGGGCACATATCAACAAGTTACTCTAGCATATAGTATACTAAGATGACACATCTAATAGCACATATCAACAAGTTACTCTAGCATATAGTATACTAAGATGACACATCTAATAGCACATATCAACAAGTTACTCTAGCATATAGTATACTAAGATGACATATCCAAGAGCACATATCAACAAGTTACTGTTGCATATAATACAGGAAGATGGTAACATATCTAAGAGCACATATCAACATGTCTAATTTTTGAGCTCTATGGACCCCGGGCTCATTTATCCTGTGATATGACCTAGCCAGTTCAAGGCACCCTTAATGATTGCAACAGACCTTTTCGCATTCTTACGTACCAAAACGTTCAATTATAAAGCAGTTTTCTTAATCAAAACAAGGCGGCGGTTATAACTCAAACTGCCATCTTTAGTGTTGTTTGGAGGTTAGCAGATATTAACAACCGGTAACGAAATGCCGAGTTTGAATTTTCTGTAGTTAAGACTATGAAAGTAAATTGTATGAAACTAATATCGGAAATAAGGGAAGCGACATATCAATGGCAAGGTCGCCACAGTGACATTGTTCAAATATGTAAAACTGTGTGCGTTAAATAAGAAAGACTACAGAAATGATAGTATAGTAAAGGGAAGTATTGTATTCTACACAAAAGATGGTTCGCCGTGGTCTAGGGGTACCATTATAGCCTCTAGTTCCCGAGGTCGCGGGTTTAAACATAGCGGAGGGTGATGGGGTTTTTTCGGGCGTAAACATCCTTAGCATGGCTTCTTTCGGAAGGGAAGTAAAGCCGGTGTTCCCGGCACGTAAAAGAATCTCAAGCCTGATAAAGAGGCCTCTGAGAAAAGTGTTCTGTCTTTCACGTCCAATATAGAGTGGGACGCTAAGAACGCTCATAAACAAAACTGAATTTCGATGTCAAGATTTGAGCTAAAACATGTGTTCTGAAGCTCCCCTCCGTGTAATTGGTCTTTGAACAGCATAACTCAAAAACGAAAAGTCGAATAAATGCCAAACGTGGTATTAAGTCAGCATCTAGCAAGTTTGTGACACGAAGATTTTAAAAAGGCTTCCCCACCCCAAACTACCATTTACATGGAACATTTTCAAAATGTTTTATTAAAGAAAAAGGCACTTAAGTATTTTGATTAAAACATCATATGTTAAAGATATTTACATGGCAAAATGTATATCTTGAATTTTTGGGGAATACGTAGCCTGTGAAGCCCATTTCATTTGGAACAAATTTTGTGTAATCTTGTATAAGTCCTAAACATGAAGGATAGACGAAAACGTGCTATACAAAAAATGTAGATCTCTTTAAAACACAGAATTTATTTCCAATAACTTCTTTTTCGTGGCATAAGTCCTTTCTGAAATATCCGTTATTAAAGGTTGCAATTGTTCATTTCTTGGCCATTGTTTAAGTCCTGTCAACATTCACTTGTTTCTCGCGATGTCATGGAAACAGCGTCCAGTTGTTAAACATTTGACTATCGCTGTTCTCTATAACGAAATGTGTAATGTAGCTGTTTCTATAAACGTTTGTCTCGATTAAAATGTAGTAGATAGAAAAATAAGCTTTAGTAAGAATAGTTTGAAGACGCAGTTATAAACGATAGAGGGTCGAGAAACTCATGTGAAATAAGACGTTTGATTTGCGATAAAAAAAGGGCAGGATATTCGCTGCTACATACGCACGTATAGTCGCCGTGCAAGCTGGTGCTGCTGCTGCTGCTAGCAATACCGCTCCCCCACCCCCCTCATCGCTCTATATATCGATCTTTGGATGCCACCAAAATAGTTCCCTAGCTGTCAGAAACATGTATGTATGCCTTCCTGCGTCAAACGTCAGGCCATTACTACCCTTTAGTTTTATATTCGAGAAACAACTAAATAGCGACAGCATTCACATAACGTTCTGTTGCTTATTCTTACGAAAGTTTATTTTCCTATCTACTTCATTTTAATCGAGATAAACCTCTACAGAAACAGTTACATTACACATTTCGTTATAGAGAACAGCGATAGTCAAATGTTTAACAACTGAAACTCGACAGGACTATGGCTAAGTATTGAACAGTTCGAATCATTAATAACGGAAATGGCTTATGCCACAGAAAAATTATTTGAATTAAATTGTGTGTTTTAAAGGGATCTCTATTATTTGTGTAGTATGTTTTCGTCTGTCGTTTACCAGTTACAAAAATTATACATAGCATCCGTATGATGAAGAGGACTTCATAGGTTATTCCCAGATATACGTCTTTAATAAAAATCGTTAGAGCCACTTTTTAGAAAATAAAAATGTTCCATGTAAAGGGTAGTTTGGGGTGGGAGGATATTCTTTAAAACCTTCATGGCCTTTATCCGTATTCCCGCGATGAGGTTTCTTTGCTAGCAAAGACGCGTGTTTGGAGAATACTGAGGCGGACGAAATTATTCCTCTTCACTTTAAACAATTCTAGCGGCCAAATTAATGCACAGAAAAGCATTTTTGGAAACATGTCCGTGTGTCTGTGAACAGCATAACTCAGAAACGAACAGTCGGATAAACACCAAACTTTGTATTTAGGTTCAGTATCTTCCAGAGATGCGATACGAAGGTTTTCAAGAAAATCCCCCCACCCCAGATGAACATTTTTCGAAAATGGCTCTAACGATTTTGAGTAAAATACCATAGGTTTAAGACATTTTATGGCAAATGAACTTTGCATAACTGGTAAACCATAAGAAATGTGGTTAAAATACACAATTTATGTCATATACTTTAACTCCTTGGTGATATCGCGACGGATCTGTTGGTGGATATCTCTTAGAACGATATGTGATGGACAGTTAGCCTTCTAGGTCTCATCCCTATTAACCACCTGCTTCATGCAGGTGCCGTCCAGTCTACCCGCCGTCCTCGCACAGAAAGGCGGACAGCTAGCCTTCAGGGTCTCATTCCTGTAACCCCTGCTTCATGTCGTGCAGAGTGCATTAGGGTGTCTGTAGATAGATGGCATAGCATTCGCTATTACCGCTTATTTTTCATATTACTGTTGTTTTAGACTTAAGATGGGACTTTGGGTCGTGGTATTAAATATTCAATCGGGTATTTACCTTGGCGACTGAGGAAAACCACGAAAAAACCTGAGACAGATTGGTCGGCCCACAGGATTTGAACCCGGGACCTCCCGAATGCAGGCCACAGACTTTACCGCCTGAGCCATCCCGCTCAGTGTTTTAGTTTTGTTCGAGATATTGCTTGTTCTTCCCTTAGATTTTCCAATACTTTTTTGTCCTGATAATGCAAAGAGAATGGAATACTCCACATAGCAACCAGCTCTTAAAACATTTGACTATCGCTTAAAGCCTACCATATTCCCCTTACATCTACAAGAAAATTAGCAATAAGATTAACATCTCGATTAACATGAAGCATATGGAGAATAAGCGTTTGTAAAAATAGTTTGCACAAGAGTAGAGAAAGTCATGTGAGTGTAACACATCAGATTTTTTGTTTTTATACTACCTGATATTTTCATCGATGTAACATTTAAACTGGTGGAGAAATAAATTTGTAAAGTCGTAACATTTGAGGCCTTAATGAGGAAGTTGAAAATCCCTGACTTTGACATTTTACTCTTTCCACAAATGAAAACCTATTTTTGACACAAAATCACGCATCGCTCTATTTAATGCATGAAAAATAATTCTGCAAACACTACGTACAAAAAATTGAAAAATCGCTATATTTTGTTCAAACAACTGTAAAACTAATGATATTGAAAGGTGGCAAAACACGTCAACTGTAATGCTATTTGTTGTTTCTGCTATTAACAGTCGACTGTGGCGACTATTATATTACACGCAAGAATTACCGGGAATACACGTTTTGGGGGTCAAAAGTGTTTCGTCCGTTACAGATAGACGAAACACATGCGACTTGTTTAAAACATATAATTTATTTCAAATAAAATTCTGGTAAGATCGGGCATTTTCGAGATATCCGTTACTATTTTACTTTCTCCACTACGGCAAGTATGTGTTGTAAAATTGAAATTGAGTTTTATTTATGAAGAGCGTTTCTGGGAATAGCTCTTCATTCAGAAAGAATTTTGTGTAATGTTGTATAACTAGTGATAGACGAAATTGTAGTACACAGACGTGTAGGTGCCTTTAACACATACAATTTATTCAAATAACTTTTTTTGTTTTTTTGAGCGATTGCAAAGAGATGTGGGTAAACCACGTAAGAGGTGGATGGATGATAAAGATTGGAACAGGTGATTATGAACGTATTCCTTGAAATAAGAACATCAGGCATTTCCGACATACCCGTTATTAATAGATCGAATTGTTCAATTCGTTGTCTTTCTTTCAAAGTCGTGTCAACATTCAGTTGTTTCTTGCGATGTCATGGAAACAGTATGGAAGGCCAGCATATAGCGTCCAGTTGTTAAACATTTGACTATCGCTGCTCTCTATAACGAAATGTGTAATGTAGCTGTTTCTGTAAAGGTTTATCTCGATTAAAATGAAGAAAAAAGCTTTAATAAGAATGTATACCGATAGAGAGTAGAGAAAGTCATGTGAACACATGTACATACCATGCAGATGTTTACCTCGATTAACATGAAGTAGCCTTCGTATGAGTAGGTTCTAGAAGCTATAAACGACTAGAGAATGTTTTTGATAATGCACAGACCGCTCACGAGTCCATTAGGCTACCCGTGTAGGAAGCTGTTGACTTGGCACCAATTTGTAGCTCATTACTCCAAAGAATGCGTTTTACTTTGTCGACTACTTGTTGCTGCATTCCAACCAAAACTTCAGAGAAATACAACAGGTTTTCAGACTCCCTGTATTTGTGTGTGTGCTTAACTCCTGCACCCCAAACTACTCTAATGGTTTTGATTCAAATACAATAAGATATTTTAATTACAAATGAAATGTATATCTTGAATTTTCTGGAAATAGCTCTGAAATGTTTTTTATTCTGCATAACAGATACTATACAAAAAATGTAGATGTGCACAATTTATGTGAAATAAAGTTGGATATTGCTTGTTGTAGTTGGAATTTTTAATGCTTATACTTTTCTCAAATGAGAAGTCTTTTTGTTGTTGTTTGTTTGTATTGGTGAGTGGCATAGCCTGAAGAATGTTACGGGAGGGTTGGCTGATAAGTCCCGGGCCTCTCAATGAAAACAACATTTAAAATATTTTTGTTTCTCAACATAATCTCCAGAAATGTTAATACATTTGTCATACCGGTGTTCTAATTTAATTAAACCATCTCTGTAGTGCGATTTATCAAGGTCCTCAAAATAGCTGTTTACCTCATCAATGGCCTCCTCGTTGCTGTGAAATCTTCGTCCTGCAAGAAATTTTTTGAGATTAGGGAACAGGTGGTAGTCACTGGGTGCTAGATCTGGCAAATAGGGTGGATGTTCAAGCAATTCAAACTTTAATTCACAAATTTTCCCCATTGCAATGACTGAACGATGGGCCGGAGCATTGTCGTCATGAAACAAGATTTTCTTTTGCCAAATGAGGTCATTATCTTTTCGCCTCGTCACTCAAATGTTGCAGTAAGCTTGCGTAGTAGTCACCATGATACTTTTACCCTTTTCCAAGTAATTAACAAAAATAATTCCCTGTGCATCCCAGAAAACACTTGCCATAACCTTGTTAGCTGACAAAATTAACTTTGACTTTTTTGGAGTTGGTTCACCTGGCACAATCCACTGTTTTGACTGTGATTTACTTTCTGGAGGGTAGTGATGTATCCAAGGTAATAAGCCATCTCAAAAATTCATTGGGATTTTTACGGTAGAGCTCCACATTCTTAACAGAAACAGTTTTTCTATGCAACTTTTGATCAGGTGTCAACAAACAGGCACCCACCTCGCACAGACCTTGTGAAAGCTCAAAACATTACTTAAAATATTACCTGCACGTTCTTTTGATACGTTTACAGCCTCTACTATCTCAAACAACTTTAATCTGCGGTCTTCCAGTACTAAACGATGAATTTTTTCAATCATCTCTGGAGTTGTGACTTCCACAGGGCGTCCAGAGTGAGGCGCATCACTAGTGCTCGTACGTCCCACCTTTTAATCATTGAATATGAAGGGGCAGAGTCTTTCAATGTACTGTCCATTTCCTCCTTGATTTCTTTAGGTGTTAAGCCTTTCAAATGGAAGTATTTAATCACTGCTCATTTTTCCAAATCCTCCATTTTTGTGAAAACTCTAAAGTTGTCTTGTTTAAAATGTTGTCATTCAAAAACTAAACAAGCTATTGACCTGTAACTATGGATACAAGCTAGTCTAGAGTAAAACTATACAATGCTACCATCTAACTGGCCTAGTGGTGCCATCTCTGTGTGAGGCACGGGACTTATCAGCCGACCGTCGTATATAGGGGTCCATTTTTTAAACCGTTCATATCAATTCAAATGGTAAACATGAATTAATGCTGAGTTGAAGTTTTCAAATAAATTAAGTTTATATTCACAGATTAAATTGCAGCAATTGGAATTAAAATTACAATAGGATGTTTTGATACTATAAGCAACAAATGTGTTGTGACGTGTAAAGCCATTTTATTTCACTACAAAATAGAGTTTGTACTTACATTCTAAACTGGGAGATAGTGCACTCATTTGCAAAGCAGTCAAATTTAGTACTGGAATGAAAACATGGTGTACCCACTTCATGTTTGGCGATGTTGGTGTAAATACAATTAGCAACTATCTCTTTCCTGCTAACCTAGAAAGATGCTATTAGTTTATTAAACTCTCAAAATTGAGTGTCACTTAAAGCCTAGAGTATTCCCATTACAGCTACAAGGAGATATGTAATCAAACAATTTCCATCAGTGTTTTTGTCGATTAACATAGAGTAGATAGAAGAATGGGTCGTTTGAATGTATCACTCTTCTTCTTCTGTGAAGTGATGCAGTATCATAAAATACATGTATAACAATACGTATCAAATTGAAGAGAAAGTTCCAATTTGGCTGGACAGAAATCAAAGGTATCACCTTTTGCTACAGCAGGAAAATAGTGTATGTCTCCAGCTTAAAATAGGTTTTTCTTGATTAAAATAGTTTTTTTTTTTTTTTTTAAATTTTTTGCTTCATGGTTCAATATAGGTATCAATAATTTTGCTTTTCTGGTACTTAGTTGTAAGATTTATTTTTTTTGGCATTGCAGTAGATAATACATTCTGAAATTTTCTGGCGTAAACAATTTCTTATTATCAGTAACACATTCTTGTATGAAGAAAAGGTTCTTTCAATGGAACATGACGTCATTGGAACGTAGAATATAGATGCCAGTGCAGCAGGTTCTAGGGGTAGTTGCCCTGTATACTTTTCTCCCTGCAATACTGAATTTTCATTTCTTCAAAAGCAGGATTTGTGCAACTTCGAAGAACAGGTCCAGGTATTTCTTTACTGGAAATATTGCCAATGATATCTAGAGAATGTTTCAGTGGCAAAGCTGTAGCTACTGGTATAAAACAAAAATGTGTCTTAATGTATTTAGGTGTCATGAAATTCGCATATTCTGCTCCAGGAAGTGTGAAACGAATATATATCTTGAAATGTGTTAATTAAATAGTGAGGAGAAACATAGGTTAAAACCTAAAAATGCAGGCCCTACTATGACAGACAAAAAATATCTACAAAAGCATTTACATTTGTTATGTAAGAAGTGTTAGTCTATACAGAATATCTTAAACACATGCTATTTTAATAAAAATCGGAGCCATTTTTGAGAAAATCAAAAACAAAGACAATTTTTGCATGTCTCTTTAGAGGATGCTGAATTTAAACACCAAGTTGTGTCTAACCAACTTTGCTGTTCACACACCCACACGTGGACCTTTTTCTAAAAAAATTTTTTTGGGGGGTGAGGGGATTCAAGGTGCTTCAGAACATGATATCGAGTTTTTAGATGGGATACAACACTCTTGCTGTAGTAATAAACTGTTGTTCCACACAAGCCATGTGTAGGACAGGATGGAAACGTACAAACAGACGACTGAAAAATTCCATGCCATAGCTGCGATTTGTAGCACAGATGTTGTGGCTGCGGTTGCTATCATGGCAACATTAAATTGAGATCGTCCACAGTTTACACAAAATTTTAGAAAGCTATGTCAAACCATTGTTAAGACATTAAGTTTTTGATGTAGTAATATGAAATCACTCGCAAGGTTTTAATTTGAGCGTAGTGTACAAGATTTAAGAGATTGTTGTTTTTAACTTTAATTATGGAAAATAAATAAGTTGAGCTATTTTATATTTTTTAACTAATGCTCAATAATTGCTGAACCTGTGAACCTAATACATTATAAACTGTGCTACTGAAAAATGCGGGGAAAAAAGGAACAGAAAAATGGAGTTGGAGGCCTTTACATAAATGGTACAGGAGCAATTGAATAGATGTTTGTTGATATTAAAAACCAATTGTGTAGCATGAAAGTACAAATTATAGCTGCAATAAAGTTCACATTTTTACCAACCACTGCATTGCCTTAAGGTGACAAGTATGATATTAGAATACAAACATCACAAATATATGTAAAATGCTGCAAGTATTTAAATATTTGTTGCCAGTTTACTCGATATACAAGTTTTTAGCATAGTCAATTACAAAGTGATAACTTAATGCTATATTTACAATTATTTATTGAACAGGTAAGTTACTAAATAGCTCTTAATTCCTCTAATTTGAATAGTGGCTTTTCAACTAAACATTTTTTAAGGTTTATTTTAAAGGAGTTTCCCTTTGCTGTTTTATGTCCCTCAGGTAACAAGTTAAATAGTCTGGCACCATTGGGTCCTTTTCCAGGAACTTTTTGGTATAGCCTTGTCGATATATATCATTTTTGCACCTTGTGTTGTGCTTGTGAATATCAGATTTCTGAATTGATTGTAAATAAACTGCCCTATGCACATAAAGTGATACAATTGTGAATATGGAATTTGATTTAAAATAGTTTCTACATGAATGTTTGGAATCTATATTATACATTATCCTGAAGCACTTTTTTTTTTTTTTTTTTTTTTGCAGAATCAATACTCTTTCCAAGTGTAGCTTGGCTGCTGACCCCCACAGTTCAATCCCACATATGAGATGTGCAAGATCACCCCCAAAATAGATTTTATTCATTAGGCCTAAGTTATGAAATCTAGAAAAGTATCTCAAAAGGTATAACCCCTTACTGACCTTTTTGCACACATGTTCAATGTGGCTCTCCCAGTTTAGATTCATCGATACTTAATCCTAGAAACATATTGTTACTACGTTCATTTACAATTTCACTGCCTATCTGAGCGACTAGTTTTCTAGTTTGTCTGTAAGCTATGTCAAAACTCATTATTTTAGTTTTATGTATATTACAGTGTTTCAAAATATTTCATTATGAAATTTGCATTTGCTTTAACTTGCTGTTGAAGTGCAATGGTGCTATTTTCCCCAACATATAACAGTGGTATCGTCAGCATTTAGAATTTTGCATGTTTGGCACATCATTAGTATACAATGAAGACAGCAGTGGATCTAACACACAACCCTGTGGTATACCATATCTCACTTTACCAATGTTTGATTGATAGTTTTCCCTTTGATTTATTACATTCAAAATAAATTTCTGTTTTTTGGATTCTGCCGTTCAGAAAAGTGGATATTAATTGATTTGCTACGCCCCTAATCCCACAGTACTGCAATTTCTTGAGTAATTTATCATGATCTAGAAATATACATGCAACTTTATTAATAAAATCCAATTTGTTGACCACATTCTGACATTGCAGTAATAGCTGAGTAGTCATGTTGAGTTTTACTTAGAAGGTTATTTTTTCTATGAAGTTTTCAAAGAGTTTAGCTATAGTTGATGTTAAAGCAATAGGTCTGTAAGTTGTTATGTCCATTTTTCCCCCTTTTTGAAAATTAATTCCTAGCAATTGTAACTCTACAGATGTTTTCACTTTATCTACTACATATAGAGTAAATATAGGGAGTATTATATTGCACCCAAAAACTTTGTCAAGATTTCACCTGCAATACACGTTTTGAGGCACTCTCAATCCAAAAAGAAAAAGGTGTGTGTGCGAACAGCATAACTTAAAAATTAAAAGTCGGATGAGCACCAAACTTGGTATTTAAGTATCTTCCTAAGATGCGATACAAAGATTTTAAAGAAAATCATGCTACCCCAAACTAATCTTTACAGGCAACATTTTTCAAAATTTTTGATTTTCTGAAAAAGACTAACAATTTTTATTAAAGTACCATTACATTGCATTTTCTGGGAATAGCCTCTTCACTCAGAAGGAGTAGCAGATGAACCACAAATTCTGTGTCATATATCCAAGATATATATTGTTATTGCTTTGAATTTCCAGCACTTTTGTCATTTTTTTAAAGTGCTGGTGCTATTCAGTTGTTTCTCGCAACAATGTTGTGCAATCTTAATGGCTATTGATTCTGCTTAAGATATTTATTACTTTAAATTCATCTTACATGTTTTGAAATAAGTTAAGTTGATGAGGCAGAGGGGTTTCAGTAAGTAAACAGAGCAGTGTACTTCCCTCTCCAACAGCCAGTTTCTTACGACTGTTCCATTTATTTGCTGCATAACAGATGTAACATAGACGTATAGCATGACGGTAATTCAATGAGAAAAATGGACCTTCAACCTCCTCAGAGATCACACACTAATAAGAGCAGATAATTCACAGCTTGTTTTATGGATTTCCATATCGCACACTATCAATAGGTAAAGATACATCGTTTTCTTTCTTCCAAATCTCCTTAATCTGCGTAGCGCCTTAAATTGTGAATCATAACACTGCAAGGTGACCAGCCCTTCATGGTTTACTTACTAAAACCCCTCTGCCTGCTGATCATTATGAATAAGATTATTAGTGGGGCTTGCCCAGATATGTTTTGTTAATGCTGTGTTTTTCAACTTATTTGGTAGATCTCTCCCTGTTCCCAGGCGTCATACGCCGTACTTTGGGCAGCCAGACTATCGTATATACGAGCTTAACAAGAGGCTTCAACAGAGGACAGAGGTAATGTAAAACATTCTTGTAAGTATCTGCCATTGTTACGGTGATGGTTTGAGAACAGGATTACAAGTTTGCTGCTACTTATACAAGCCTTGTTTGGACGCTTGGCCAGCAATCATTCAGATATTCATAGCCCCAACTACAAGATGTTGGAAATGATGTCCACGACTTTTAACATGGCCACGGGGCCAATAGAGCAATCATTAACATTAACCAATTGCATAAATTCATTCAAACTACTATGGTTGCAACGCCTAAGCTACAATTGTCTTACAGCATTTTGATTTTAAAAGCTTTGTGGCATTATAAGCCAAGATTTACAAAATTCCTGATTTGTGTGCAAGGTTTCTCAGTGATTTTTCTGGAATTTGTTCTAAGTTTTCTTCGATGTCATTGAGACTTTCCTCTGTAAAAACACTGTTTCTTAACAAGCATAGATCCCGATTCCCTAAATACAAGAGTATGAATCATTTTTCTACAAGAGTTTGTTGTCACATACGAATTATACATTGAGATTCTGTGTGCTGGCATTATAACAGCAGGGAATCTGTCTCGCTTCTCTACAAGAGTTTGTTGTCACATAGGAATCATACATGAAGATTCTGTGTGCTGGCATTATAACAGCAGGGAATCTGTCTCACATCTCTACAAGAGTTTGTTGTCACATAGGAATCATACATGAAGATTCTGTATGCTGGCATTATAACAGCAGGGAATCTGTCTCGCTTCTCTACAAGAGTTTGTTGTCACATAGGAATCATACATGAAGATTCTGTGTGCTGGTATTATAACAGCAGGGAATCTGTCTCACATCTCTACAAGAGTTTGTTGTCACATAGGAATCATACATGAAGATTCTGTGTGTTGACATTATAACAGCAGGGAATCTGTCTCACATCTCTACAAGAGTTTGTTGTCACATAGGAATCATACATGAAGATTCTGTGTGCTGGCATTATAACAGCAGGGAATCTTCTCACTTCTCTACAAGAGTTTGTTGTCACATAGGAATCATACATGAAGATTCTGTGTGCTGACATTATAACAACAGGGAATCTGTCTCACTTCTCTACAAGAGTTTGTTGTCACATAGGAATCATACATGAAGATTCTGTGTGCTGGCATTATAACAACAGGGAATCTGTCTCACTTCTCTACAAGAGTTTGTTGTCACATAGGAATCATACATGAAGATTCTGTGTGTTGACATTATAACAACAGGGAATCTGTCTCACTTCTCTACAAGAGTTTGTTGTCACATAGGAATCATACATGAAGATTCTGTGTGTTGACATTATAACAACAGGGAATCTGTCTCACTTCTCTACAAGAGTTTGTTGTCACATAGGAATCATACATGAAGATTCTTTGTGTTGACATTATAACAACAGGGAATCTGTCTCACTTCTCTACAAGAGTTTGTTGTCACATAGGAATCATACATGAAGATTCTGTGTGCTGGTGTTATAACAGCAGGGAATCTGTCTCACTTCTCTACAAGAGTTTGTAGTCACATAGGAATCATACAAGAAGATTCTGTGTGCTGGCATTATAACAGCAGGGAATCTGTGTCACTTCTCTACAAGAGTTTGTTGTCACATAGGAATCATACATGAAGATTCTGTGTGCTGGTATTATAACAGCAGGGAATCTGTCTCACTTCTCTACAAGAGTTTGTAGTCACATAGGAATCATACATGAAGATTCTGTGTGCTGGTATTATAACAGCAGGGAATCTGTCTCACTTCTCTACAAGAGTTTGTTGTCACATAGGAATCATACATGAAGATTCTGTGTGCTGGTATTATAACAGCAGGGAATCTGTCTCACTTCTCTACAAGAGTTTGTAGTCACATAGGAATCATACATGAAGATTCTGTGTGCTGGTATTAGAACACTGAAGCACATGTTCTCATAGTGTATCAACCTCAGTACAGTTGTAATTGATTAAGTGACACATGGGAAGGGAACAATGCAGGGCAAGCAATTCCCTGTAATATGGCCATGCGTCCAAACCAAGCTTCTGTATGTAGTGAAATTATGGAGTAAAGGATTCATGCACTTCTTTGCTTTATGCAAAGTTAAGGTGTTAATTATGCCACTTCTAGTAGCTTTGCATATACCAGGTGTTTGTAAAAAGGTTCCACTATTTACAGAGGGGGTAAGATGCAACTAGAATGAAAAACAGTTGCTATAAACTTAGTATCTTCTGAGTTATGGTGTTATTTTGTACAAAGAGCATTTAGGCACGAAACAAATGAAATGAGATTGTACGTAGACTGCAGCACATTATGTATAGGGCAAGAACAGAACACAAGGGTAGTGAAGCTGCAGTATTGTATTTGTGCCACCTCTTACAGTCAGGTATGTCTTTCTCTGGACTTATAGCAACGTGAGTTGGTGAGGGAGGACCCGTACCTTGGCTCTCCCATTCTCCTGACCTCAACCGTCATTAGGGACATTTAAAGACCGTGGTGTAGGCAGTCAGAGATTACGAGAACATGTGTCCAGCAACAACCAGAGCTGTTTCAAAGAATATGCATTGTGGATGGCGAGTAGTTGATAGACATAGTGTAGCACGTACTAAGTTTACGACCAACCTCCTCTGTAAATATTGGAAGCTCTTTATCGGACATTCTGATGGCATTCATCAAAGAGCATAAGGGAACATTGATGGATTCAAGTGATACTTGCTGATGGCGTTGCTTGAAAAACTATTTAAGGTTTAAAAGTAATGTTAACAAAGATTAGAGTTCCAGAGAGAGATTTGTGCACTGTGTTCATAGCAACATATTTCCACAAAGACATAATGCACTTAAATGAGTCATTGAAAACTTTCTGAATGTTTTAGTTTGCACGTACCTACCTTAAAGTAATACATCAGTGAAATTGAATAAAAAGAAATTCAACATTTTTTATTCTTTGTTTTTTTGCATTTTTCTTATAACTTGTACTTTTATGGTACACAATTGGTCTTTCAATGTAAAAAGTTTTAAAGCCACAAATGGCTATTTTATTTGTTGTTTACCACTTGGGTAAACCACTCTCCATTTTTCTCAGTTGGTTCTTTTCATCATTTTTGATTATTTGAAATGTCCCTTGGAACACAGTTTATAAGTTATTAGGGATTTATAATTTGTTTAAGTAGTTAAAAGTTGTTGTTGTCACCAATGGCACTGGATCTGCATCATGTATTTGTTCAGGATGACATCTTCTTCACTTGGGTGGTGTAGGTAGGCATCCTATCTTGTAGAGGCAATCGTGGCCAGTTGCCATCTTAAATAAGACCACTGCTTTCTTCCTTGGCATTTTTTGTATATCAACTCTATCTTTAATATTCTTATAATCTTTATCTTTTAATTTATCTTCTTCATCAAGTCTCTGCTGTCTTTGTTTAATGTTATTTAATTGTTTATTTATTTCTATTTGTCCTACAGGTTTTATTTGTTGTATTGCACCTTTCTTTGCTAATTGATCTGTATGTTCATTGCCCAAAAGTGCGACATCACCTGGGATCCATTGTAGAGTGACATGATTTCTAGTTTCAACTCTTTAATTAGGCTTCTTATTTCTTTAATATTTCTTGTTGTTTTATTATTGTAATTTACTATTCCATCTATGGCTGATTTTGAGTCTGATAAGATGACTATTTTTTGTTTTATGTATGGTCTATATAAAATGTTCTGTAATGCTGCTTTTATAGCTGTTAATTCTCCATCATAGTGGTTTGACATTTCATCTAATGTTAGATACTGTGCAAAATGTTTACAGTATACCCCTGCACCGGCATTTTTTTTATTGATGAGGGATCCATCTGTATATATTCGGAGCCATTGTTTTTCTGGGTATCTTTGATTTTCCGTAGCTATTGCTATGGCTCTCATTTCATCTGGTATATTGTTTTGTTTATATATCGGGTCATTCTGATATTGTATATCAATATATTCTATTGGACTCGTTACCTCTGTTGTAATTATATTCTTGTATTTTAAGTTATTAATATATGTTCTGAAGCTTATTTGAGTTTTTAAATTACTTATAGTATCTGCTGTGTGGTACCACTTGTATCTGTTTCTATTGACTTGCAGTTTTTGTGCTAGAGTAATTGCTTTCAACTCGTGTTCCAATTCTACAGCTCCTGTTATTATTCTTAGTGAATTATTTTGTGAAATTTCTAGTTTACTTTTAAGTCTCTTGTTTACTGTTGCTAGTAGTTCTCCTCCATACAATAGGTTAGGTTTTATATGTATTATTGAGGAGATCCATATTTCCACCCCATTTTATTCCTGCTAAACATTTTAAAATGTTGTTCTTTTTGTTGATTTTATTCGTTACATAGTTAAAGATATTAAATAGTTCAATTTAAATTGTAACGTGTATACAAGAGATGTTTACTTGAAATACCATGTTGATAGTAGGTAGAGAAGATACTTGATTCCACCCAAACACATACACAGATTTGATTGGAAATATTGTTTGCAGATGTCCTGAATCCAAAAATACTATTTTAGAAGGAGGTCTGTGTGTGAATTGATAACTCAAAAACAAAAGCTTGGATAAATACCAAACTCTGTATCTTACAAAAATGTGACAGAAAGCTTTTCAAGAAACTCCCTGCACAGCATATTACTACCATTTGCAGGGAAAAGTTTTCAAAATTTTTGATTTTATAAAAAATGTTTTTTAACAATTTTGATTAAAATAACATATATTTAAGTAATGTCAACATTCAGTTGTTTCTTGGAATTGCATGCAATTTTAAGGCAGCATATAGCGTCCAGTTAAACATTTGACTATCGCTGTTCTCTTTGTATCTATAATGGAATGTGTAATGTAGCTATTTCTGGAAAGGCTTATCTCCATTATAAAATACGAGCAATATTGCATAATAAATTAGTATCAGTATTTAGGGATAAGATTCGAAACCTAAACCTGCACTAAAATCATTCGTAATAGAGAAGTGCTTATAATGTATCATGGACATGTGTAACACTATGTGTGTTGATTGTATAGATATTGTCACATGTAGGTAAGCAAATATGCGCAAGTAAGAATAGTCTGTGTAGCCACTAATAAGTGCTAGAGGGTAGAGAAAGTTGTGTGAATGTAATACGTCAGACCTTTTTTTCTCTTAAACTTCTTAAAATTAAGAAATGCCTGCACAACAGTTTCTTAAAGTTTCATATTATCATATCAAAAAGTGATTAATTATTAATAAAAAAATAAATATATTAAAAACAGTTTGAAGTAGCTTGTTAAACATTTGTGTGCACACTGTTTTATGTTTCCTCTACTATAAAAAAAGTCAAAGCAATCAGAAAAAAGAAACTGGACTTCTGGAATTTCATAGATGTATTGCCTCAAAATGAGTCAAAACACTTCCTTATCTGGGTCCAGCGCGTTGTATTTGAAAAATAAATTTACATATTTGGCAATTTTTTATGGTTTGCCTATAAAATTTATGGGAGTGGACGCCTTTTTGGATCTTTGTGCCAGTTGATGCCTTGATAACCACTCCTTTTTTTTTTTTTTTTGTGGTCTGATCTTCATCACAGACCTGAATAAATATTAATTTGTATTGCGTTATATTATAATTTTTTTTAGCATTAGTAACGTAAAACTGCTTGCTAAATTAAGATTACAACTTGAATGCTCTGCCTAAAATCCAGTGCTATGATAGACCAGAGCTTACCTGTGTGTCTATCCTTCATCATGATTATGGTCCCCCTTCATTGGGCGTTAACAAAATGTATAGCACCATAGTGACCTCTAGTAAATGGTATATAGTGCTATGATAGACCAGAGCTTATCTGTGTGTCTATCCTTCATCATGATTATGCTCCCCCTTCACTGGGCGTTAACAAAATGTATAGCACCATAGTGACCTCTAGTAAATGGTATACAGTACTATGATACACCAGAGCTTATCTGTGTGTCTATCCTTCATCATGATTATGGTCCACCTTCACAGGGCGTTAACAAAATGTATAGCACCATAGTGACCTCTAGTAAATGGTATACAGTACTATGATACACCAGAGCTTATCTGTGTGTCTATCCTTCATCATGATTATGGTCCCCCTTCACTGGGCGTTAACAAAATGTATAGCATCATAGTGACCTCTAGTAAATGGTATACAGTGCTATGATAGAGCAGAGCTTATCTGTGTCTATCCTTCATCATGAACATGGTCCCCCTTCACTGGGCTACAACAAAATGTTTAGCACCACTAGTGACCTCTAGTAAATGGTATACAGTGCTATGATAGACCAGAACTTATCTGTGTGTATATCCTTCATCATGATCATGGTCCCTCTTCACTGAGCTACAACAAAATGTATAGCACCACTAGTGATTTCTAGTAAATGGTATACAGTGCTATGATAGACCAGAGCTTATCTGTGTGTATATCCTTCATCATGAACATGGTCCTCCTTCACTGGGCTGTAACAAAATGTATAGCACCACTAGTGACCTCTAGTAAATGGTATACAGTGCTATGATAGACCAGAGCTTATCTGTGTGTATATCCTTCATCATGAACATGGTCCCCCTTCACTGGGCTGTAACAAAATGTATAGCACCACTAGTGACCTCTAGTAAATGGTATACAGTGCTATGATAGACCAGAGCTTATCTGTGTGTATATCCTTCATCATGAACATGGTCCTCCTACACTGAGCTACAACAAAATGTATAGCACCACTAGTGACCTCTAGTAAATGGTATACAGTGCTATGATAGACCAGAGCTTATCTGTGTGTCTATCCTTCATCATGAACATGATCCCCCTTCACTGGGCTATAACAAAATGTATAGCACCACTAGTGACCTCTAGTAAATGGTATACAGTGCTATGATAGACCAGAGCTTATCTGTGTGTCTATCCTTCATCATGAACATGATCCCCCTTCACTGGGCTATAACAAAATGTATAGCACCACTAGTGACCTCTAGTAAATGGTATACAGTGCTATGATAGACCAGAGCTTATCTGTGTGTCTATCCTTCATCATGAACATGATCCCCCTTCACTGGGCTATAACAAAATGTATAGCACCACTAGTGACCTCTAGTAAATGGTATACAGTGCTATGATAGACCAGAGCTTATCTGTGTGTCTATCCTTCATCATGAACATGATCCCCCTTCACTGGGCTATAACAAAATGTATAGCACCACTAGTGACCTCTAGTAAATGGTATACAGTGCTATGATAGACCAGAGCTTATCTGTGTGTCTATCCTTCATCATGACCATGGTCCCCCTTCACTGGGCTGCAACAAAATGTATAGCACCACTAGTGAACTCTAGTAAATGGTATACAGTGCTATGATAGACCAGAGCTTATCTGTGTGTCTATCCTTCATCATGAACATGGTCCCCCTTCACTGGGCTACAACAAAATGTATAGCACCACTAGTGACCTCTAGTAAATGGTATACAGTGCTATGATAGACCAGAGCTTATCTGTGTGTATATCCTTCATCATGAACATGGTCCTCCATCACTGGGCTGTAACAAAATGTATAGCACCACTAGTGACCTCTAGTAAATGGTATACAGTGCTATGATAGACCAGAGCTTATCTGTGTGTATATCCTTCATCATGAACATGGTCCCCCTTCACTGGGCTGTAACAAAATGTATAGCACCACTAGTGACCTCTAGTAAATGGTATACAGTGCTATGATAGACCAGAGCTTATCTGTGTGTATATCCTTCATCATGAACATGGTCCCCCTTCACTGGGCTACAACAAAATGTATAGCACCACTAGTGACCTCTAGTAAATGGTATACAGTGCTATGATAGACCAGAGCTTATCTGTGTGTATATCCTTCATCATGAACATGGTCCCCCTTCACTGGGCTACAACAAAATGTATAGCACCACTAGTGACCTCTAGTAAATGGTATACAGTGCTATGATAGACCAGAGCTTATCTGTGTGTATATCCTTCATCATGAACATGGTCCCCCTTCACTGGGCTGTAACAAAATGTATAGCACCACTAGTGACCTCTAGTAAATGGTATACAGTGCTATGATAGACCAGAGCTTATCTGTGTGTCTATCCTTCATCATGACCATGGTCCCCCTTCACTGGGCTGTAACAAAATGTATAGCACCACTAGTGAACTCTAGTAAATGGTATACAGTGCTATGATAGACCAGAGCTTATCTGTGTGTCTATCCTTCATCATGAACATGGTCCCCCTTCACTGGGCTGCAACAAAATGTATAGCACCACTAGTGAACTCTAGTAAATGGTATACAGTGCTATGATAGACCAGAGCTTATCTGTGTGTCTATCCTTCATCATGAACATGGTCCCCCTTCACTGGGCTACAACAAAATGTATAGCACCACTAGTGACCTCTAGTAAATGGTATACAGTGCTATGATAGACCAGAGCCTATCTGTGTCTATCCTTCATCATGAACATGGTCCCCCTTCACTGGGCTACAACAAAATGTATAGCACCACTAGTGACCTCTAGTAAATGGTATACAGTGCTATGATAGACCAGAACTTATCTGTGTGTCTATCCTTCATCATGATCATGGTCCCTCTTCACTGAGCTACAACAAAATGTATAGCACCACTAGTGACCTCTAGTAAATGGTATAGAGTGCTATGATAGACCAGAGCTTATCTGTGTGTCTATCCTTCATCATGAACATGGTCCCCCTTCACTGGGCTACAACAAAATGTATAGCACCACTAGTGACCTCTAGTAAATGGTATACAGTGCTATGATGGACCAGAGCTTATCTGTGTGTCTATCCTTCATCATGAACATGGTCCTTCTTCACTGGGCTGTAACAAAATGTACAGCACCACTAGTGACCTCTAGTAAATGGTATACAGTGCTATGATAGACCAGAGCTTGTCTGTGTGTCTATCCTTCATCATGAACATGGTCCCCCTTCACTGGGCTGTAACAAAATGTATAGCACCACTAGTGAACTCTAGTAAATGGTATACAGTGCTATGATAGACCAGAGCTTATCTGTGTGTCTATCCTTCATCATGAACATGGTCCTTCTTCACTGGGCTGTAACAAAATGTATAGCACCACTAGTGACCTCTAGTAAATGGTATACAGTGCTATGATAGACCAGAGCTTATCTGTGTGTATATCCTTCATCATGAACATGGTCCCCCTTCACTGGGCTGTAACAAAATGTATAGCACCACTAGTGACCTCTAGTAAATGGTATACAGTGCTATGATAGACCAGAGCTTATCTGTGTGTATATCCTTCATCATGAACATGGTCCTCCTTCACTGGGCTGTAACAAAATGTATAGCACCACTAGTGACCTCTAGTAAATGGTATACAGTGCTATGATAGACCAGAGCTTATCTGTGAGTCTATCCTTCATCATGAACATGGTCCCCCTTCACTGGGCTATAACAAAATGTATAGCACCACTAGTGACCTCTAGTAAATGGTATACAGTGCTATGATAGACCAGAGCTTATCTGTGTGTCTATCCTTCATCATGACCATGGTCCCCCTTCACTGGGCTGTAACAAAATGTATAGCACCACTAGTGAACTCTAGTAAATGGTATACAGTGCTATGATAGACCAGAGCTTATCTGTGTGTCTATCCTTCATCATGAACATGGTCCCCCTTCACTGGGCTGCAACATAATGTATAGCACCACTAGTGAACTCTAGTAAATGGTATACAGTGCTATGATAGACCAGAGCTTATCTGTGTGTCTATCCTTCATCATGAACATGGTCCCCCTTCACTGGGCTACAACAAAATGTATAGCACCACTAGTGACCTCTAGTAAATGGTATACAGTGCTATGATAGACCAGAGCCTATCTGTGTCTATCCTTCATCATGAACATGGTCCCCCTTCACTGGGCTACAACAAAATGTATAGCACCACTAGTGACCTCTAGTAAATGGTATACAGTGCTATGATAGACCAGAACTTATCTGTGTGTCTATCCTTCATCATGATCATGGTCCCTCTTCACTGAGCTACAACAAAATGTATAGCACCACTAGTGACCTCTAGTAAATGGTATAGAGTGCTATGATAGACCAGAGCTTATCTGTGTGTCTATCCTTCATCATGAACATGGTCCCCCTTCACTGGGCTACAACAAAATGTATAGCACCACTAGTGACCTCTAGTAAATGGTATACAGTGCTATGATGGACCAGAGCTTATCTGTGTGTCTATCCTTCATCATGATCATGGTCCTTCTTCACTGGGCTGTAACAAAATGTATAGCACCACTAGTGACCTCTAGTAAATGGTATACAGTGCTATGATAGACCAGAGCTTATCTGTGTGTCTATCCTTCATCATGAACATGGTCCCCCTTCACTGGGCTACAACAAAATGTATAGCACCACTAGTGACCTCTAGTAAATGGTATACAGTGCTATGATAGACCAGAGCTTATCTGTGTGTCTATCCTTCATCATGAACATGGTCCCCCTTCACTGGGCTACAACAAAATGTATAGCACCACTAGTGACCTCTAGTAAATGGTATACAGTGCTATGATAGACCAGAGCTTATCTGTGTGTATATCCTTCATCATGAACACGGTCCTCCTTCACTGAGCTACAACAAAATGTATAGCACCACTAGTGACCTCTAGTAAATGGTATACAGTGCTATGATAGACCAGAGCTTATCTGTGTGTCTATCCTTCATCATGATCATGGTCCCCCTTCACTGGGCTATAACAAAATGTATAGCACCACTAGTGACCTCTAGTAAATGTTATACAGTGCTATGATGGACCAGAGCTTATCTGTGTGTCTATCCTTCATCATGAACATGGTCCCCCTTCACTGGGCTGTAACAAAATGTATAGCACCACTAGTGACCTCTAGCAAATGGTATACAGTGCTATGATAGACCAGAGCTTATCTGTGTGTCTATCCTTCATCATGATCATGGTCCCCCTTCACTGGGCTGTAACAAAATATATAGCACCACTAGTGACCTCTAGTAAATGGTATACAGTGCTATGATAGACCAGAGCTTATCTGTGTGTCTATCCTTCATCATGAACATGGTCCCCCTTCACTGGGCTGTAACAAAATGTATAGCACCACTAGTGACCTCTAGCAAATGGTATACAGTGTTATGATACACCAGAGCTTATCTGTGTGTCTATCCTTCATCATGAACATGGTCCTTCTTCACTGGGCTGTAACAAAATGTATAGCACCACTAGTGACCTCTAGTAAATGGTATACAGTGCTATGATAGACCAGAGCTTATCTGTGTGTCTATCCTTCATCATGAACATGGTCCCCCTTCACTGGGCTACAACAAAATGTATAGCACCACTAGTGACCTCTAGTAAATGGTATACAGTGCTATGATGGACCAGAGCTTATCTGTGTGTCTATCCTCCATCATGAACATGGTCCCCCTTCACTGGGCTACAACAAAATGTATAGCACCACTAGTGACCTCTAGTAAATGGTATACAGTGCTATGATAGACCAGAGCTTATCTGTGAGTCTATCCTTCATCATGAACATGGTCCCCCTTCACTGGGCTACAACAAAATGTATAGCACCACTAGTGACCTCTAGTAAATGGTATACAGTGCTATGATGGACCAGAGCTTATCTGTGTGTCTATCCTTCATCATGTTCATGGTCCCCCTTCACTGGGCTACAACAAAATGTATAGCACCACTAGTGACCTCTAGTAAATGGTATACAGTGCTATGATAGACCAGAGCTTATCTGTGTGTCTATCCTTCATCATGAACATGGTCCTTCTTCACTGGGCTGTAACAAAATGTATAGCACCACTAGTGACCTCTAGTAAATGGTATACAGTGCTATGATAGACCAGAGCTTATCTGTGTGTCTATCCTTCATCATGATCATGGTCCCTCTTCACTGGGCTGTAACAAAATGTATAGCACCACTAGTGACCTCTAGTAAATGGTATACAGTGCTATGATAGACCAGAGCTTATCTGTGTGTCTATCCTTCATTATGATCATGGTCCCTCTTCACTGGGCTGTAACAAAATGTATAGCACCACTAGTGACCTCTAGTAAATGGTATACAGTGCTATGATAGACCAGAGCTTATCTGTGTGTCTATCCTTCATCATGATCATGGTCCCTCTTCACTGGGCTGTAATAAAATGTATAGCACCACTAGTGACCTCTAGTAAATGGTATACAGTGCTATGATAGACCAGAACTTATCTGTGTGTCTATCCTTCATCATGATCATGGTCCTTCTTCACTGGGCTGTAACAAAATGTATAGCACCACTAGTGACCTCTAGTAAATGGTATACAGTGCTATGATAGACCAGAACTTATCTGTGTGTCTATCCTTCATCATGATCATGGTCCTTCTTCACTGGGCTGTAACAAAATGTATAGCACCGCTAGTGACCGGGTTGTGAACATTCATTAATGGACAATGCGAACTGTAAAGTCAACTCTCTCATGTTTATCATATTCACATTATATGCTGCAGAATGTAAGTTTCCCATTTGCTTTGACAGGTTTTGTTTGTAGTTGAGGTTATGAAGTGTAAAATGTCTATATGGCATAGGAGGTGGTGTTGTTTGCTTTAATATGTGTTTACTGTGGTACTAGTTAAAATTTCAGCATTAAGCAGTACTGGCAGGTCTTAAAAAATTCTTATAAAATAGGAATTGCCATTTATTTTGCTGAAATTATTTTACACATTCTAAATTTCATGTCATTGCAAAATTATTATGCTTTGCAGGACAAGGGAAAATTTTATTTGTTTCAATTTGAGGAAGTTGACAAGTATGCATTTAGAAAGAGTGTGTGGCCAGAGGCAATGAGGTGTTGCTTGATCCAAACTTGTTTACAGGATGTGGAAGCATGTGTTTGCGAATCTATATGATATTCTTATTAACGGGATGTATTAACAAAGTTTTAGTGTATTTTTAAATAAACCACGTATGCTGTAAGAGTGTTTTCAATATGGTTGGAAGATTTTTAATATTAAAAAAGTCCAAAATTAGATTAGCAAGTTGTTAGAAGTGGAGAAAATGAACATATCTTTTGCGGTGGTTTTGATGCAGCATTTCCTTAAGATGGGTGTCTGAAAATTCCAGATTTGTTGCTAAAAAAAGCCAGTGGAATAATTGAATTGTATTTATTTAAATAAAATGTTGTGTTACTTGATTGTTGTACAGGAGAGTGACAATCTCTGGTGGGACGCCTTTGCTACAGAGTTTTTTGAGGACGATGCCACTCTAACCCTCACTTTCTGCCTGGAGGATGGACCCAAACGATACAGTAAGTATGAAACATGTGGAGACAATGGTGCAGAGTGCTTCCTAGTGGAACAATTCCTTTCCTTCCATGATGTGTGGTCCATATCCAAAGTTGTTTTAATTTCTTTCTGCAAAAAGTTTTCCCTAAGTTTACCCCATCCCTAAGTTCTTCTTAAATGCAGAAATGTGTTGTATAAAATTTTCAATTTTTGAAAAATAGCTCTAATGGTTTTGATTAGTAATTAAATAATTTTATTGTACAACCAGGAAATTTTACAAATTTATTCTTAATCCAGTTTCTAAAAATAACAATAAAATAAAATATAAAGAAAACTAACCTCTTAACTACTGGTATCCAGCAGTATGGAAATGGTAGCCAGCATTCCTCCTAATCTATGTTTTTGATTAAAATATAATAGGTTTGAGATATTGGAAATTAAATTAAATTGAGTTTTATTTATGGATGCTGTTTAACTGCTGTGCTCGTTCACATCGCATTCTATATTGAGCGTGAAAGACCGGCAATTTTGCTCAGAGGTCTCTTTATCAGGCTTGAGGTTCTTTTAGGTGCCATAAATCTATGACACAGGACCACCAGCTTTACTTCCCTTCCGAAGGAGGAAATGCTAAGGATTTTTACGCCCTCCGCCGGGTTTGAACCCGTGACCTTAGGAACTAGAGGCTAGCACAGTACCACTAGTCCACGGAGGACGACTTGAGATATTGATATGACTTATAAAATCCTCTGATACCTCAAGTTAGGCTCTATGGCCTTTTCCAGCGCAGAAGTCATCAGTCGCTATGTAAGTTTTGAGAGTCATGAGCAACAAGCCAACCTGGAGGGACCAGAGTGCTTTCTCCTAGACGTTTAGTAACCAAAGCTTTGGAATCTTGTCTGCCCCTCCTATTGTATTAACCCCGAATAGAAGGGTTGCCTCTTCCACCAAACAAGTCCTCTTTCTCTGGCAGTTTACTGTTGAGATCTTTACACGTAACCCTGTCATAGAGAATTATAAAATATGTCTTAATTTTGTGTGATACCCCTTAACACATTGTGAAAATAGTACTGAATTGTTTATATCAAAAGTGAGATTTTCTGACTAATGCTCTTGGGCCAAATGGGAAAAAAATAGAAAAAAAAATAAAAATCTGAAACATATTGCATGCTTCAGTGTAAAATTCAAAAACAGAAAAGCACATAAGATTAAATGAGTAATGGCACACCCACATAAAAAGGCACAAGTTTGACGTTTTAATGACCTTTGCATATTTGCAGTAGCAGAACAGTTCAGAAAATATACGATTTTCATGACAGTATCTCAAAACTATTTTAATGAAAATTGGCAGATGTGTATAAGATAAACAAAAATTTCTTCACATAAATGGTTCTTTGGTATGGGCATAGTTAAACTCAAGTATGAAAATTGAATAACTATGTGTGTACTTGTGGTTTACAGCAATAGGCAGGACGTTGATCCCTCGATATTTTCGTAGTATATTTGAGGGTGGAGTCACGGAGCTCTACTACAATCTGAAACATCCCAAGGAATCCTTCCACAACACGAGTATTACTCTGGACTGTGATCAATGTACCATGGTTACTCACCATGGTAAACCAATGTTCACTAAGGTACAGTAAATCTTCTATAGTACAAGGTGCATGGACCATTACAAATCGAGCATTTCTCTAACTTAAATGTGTTGAAATTTGCAGGTGTGCACCGAGGGTCGTTTGATCCTTGAGTTCACATTTGATGATCTAATGAGAATCAAATCGTGGCACTTTGCGGTACGCACGCATCGGGAATTGGTGCCTCGTTCAGTGGTCGGCATGCACTCGCAACAAGACCCTGGAATGTTGGATCAGTTGTCGAAGAACATTACACGTCAAGGAATAACAAACTCCACCCTCAACTACCTCAGGGTTTGTATTTATAACATTACACTTCATTAAAACCAATATCTTACATAACACTGGCCCTGTGCATAAACATACACCGTTTTATTTGTTAAGGGATATTGTATGAGGACTAGCACATTGTTGTTTGTTAAATTGTATTATCGGAGTACTAGCTTGTTGTTGTTTGTTAAGTTATATTATATGTTGTTTGTTTAATTATACTATATTAGGACTAGCACATTGTTGTTTGTTAAGTTATGTTATATGTTGTTAGTTTTGTTAAATTGTATTATATGAGTACTAGCTTCTTGTTGTTTGTTAAGTTATATTATATGTTGTTTGTTTAATTATACTATATTAGGACTAGCACACTGTTGTTTCTTAAATTGTATTATCGGAGTACTAGCTTGTTGTTGTTTGTTAAGTTATATTATATGTTTGTTTAATTTTACTATATTAGAACTAGCACATTGTTGTTTGTTAAATTGTATTATCGGAGTACTAGCTTGTTGTTGTTTGTTAAGTTATATTATATGTTGTTTGTTTAATTGTACTATATTAGGACTAGCACATTGTTGTTTGTTAAATTGTATTATCGGAGTACTAGCTTGTTGTTGTTTGTTAAGTTATATTATATGTTGTTTGTTTAATTGTACTATATTAGGACTAGCACATTGTTGTTTGTTAAATTGTATTATCGGAGTACTAGCTTCTTGTTGTTTGTTAAGTTATATTATATGTTGTTTGTTTAATTGTACTATATTAGGACTAGCACATTGTTGTTTGTTAAGTTATGTTATATGTTGTTATTTTTGTTAAATTGTATTATATGAGTACTAGCTTCTTGTTGTTTGTTAAGTTATATTATATGTTGTTTGTTTAATTGTACTATATTAGGACTAGCACATTGTTGTTTGTTAAGTTATGTTATATGTTGTTATTTTTGTTAAATTGTATTATATGAGTACTAGCTTCTTGTTGTTTGTTAAGTTATATTATATGTTGTTTGTTTAATTGTACTATATTAGGACTAGCACATTTTTTTGTTTGTTAAGTTATGTTATATGTTGTTATTTTTGTTAAATTGTATTATATGAGTACTAGCTTCTTGTTGTTTGTTAAGTTATATTATATGTTGTTGTTTGTTAAATTGTATTATATGAGGACTACCACATTGTTTGTTAAGTTATATTATATGTTGTTGTTTGTCAAGTTGCATTATATGAGTACTAGCTTCTTGTTGTTTGTTAAGTATATGAGGACTAACACACTTGTGTTATGAAGACTAACACATTCATGTTTGTTAAGTTATGGATGGATGGATGGACAGACGGACGGACGGGCGGGCGGGCGGGCATATTTATTGTACAATTTGTCTGGTGCTTGTTTTCTTATTGGGCCACTCAGATTGCTTGGCTCCCTGGCCTTTTCGCTCACTGAGCGGCCCTTACTTCTCTTACTTTTCTAGACCATTTTCTTCCCTTTACTTTCCTTATAATTCTCTCAAGTTCTTGGTTGTGTTTCTTAGAACCTTTTATTGAGTCAATCATCTTTACAGTTTTTACCCCAATTCCACATTTTACACACTTTCTTGAATTTCATTTATCGCTTTTGTAACCCTATCAACGATATGGTGCCTACCATAAAATCGTCTGCATATATAGAACCTGAACCTGGAATCTCCTTATCTCCTACTACTGGATAATACTAATTTCTTATTTTTACTCCTAATATCATCTATGAATAGATTACTAATATGTACTCAATTTAGATCCCTGTCTTACCCTTATTTTCTTTTGTATCAATTTACTTCCTTTCCCTATTTATTCTTTGTTTTATCCTGATACGTAAATTTCCCTATTGCTTTTCTGAGTCTAGTATATGCCTGGATACCGGATCGACACTTTCCTCCCCTTGTAGCGTTACCCACCATGTTTGATAAATTATATGAGGTCTAGCATATAGTAGTTAAGTTACATGAGGACTAACACAATCATATTTGTTAAATTATATTCAATGAGTTCTAGTACATTGTAGTAAAGTTATATAAAGACTAACACAATCACGTTTGTTAAATTATATTATATGAGATCTAGCACATTGTAGTTAAGTTATATAAAGACACACAATCATGTATGTTAAATTATATTATATGAGGTCTAGCACATTCTAGTTAAGTTATATGAGGACAAACACAATCATGTATGTTAAATTAATATTATATGAGGTCTAGCACATTCTATTTAAGTTATATGAAGACTAACACAATCATGTATGTTAAGATACATTATATGAGGTCTAGCACATTGTAGTTTAAGTTATATAAACACTAACACAATCATGTTTCTTAAATTACATTGTATGAGGTCTAGCACATTGTAGTTTGTTAAGTTATATGTAGACTAACACAATCATGTTTTTTAAATTATATTGTATGAGTTCTAAAACATTGTAGCTAAGTTATATGAAGACTAACACAATCATGTTTGTTAAATTAATTTATATGAGGTCTACCACATAGTAGGTTAAGTTATATGCAGACTAACACAATCATTTTGTTAAATTAATTTTTCTGAGGTCTAGAACTTAGGAGTTAAGTTATATGAAGACTAGCACAATCATGTATGTTAAATTAATTTATATGAGGTCTGGCACATAGTACTTAAGTTATATGAAGACTAACACAAACCTGTTTGTTAACTTATATTATATGAGGTCTAGCACATTGTAGTTAAGTTATACAAAGACTAACAGAATCATGTTTCTTAAATTATATTATATGGGCTCTAGCACATTCTAGTTAAGTTATATAAAGACTAACAGAATCATGTTTGTTAAATTATATTCAATGAGGTCCTGAACTTTGTAGCTCAGTTATATGAAGACTAACATAATCATGTATGTTAAATTATATTCAATTAGGTCTAACACATTGTAGTTAAGTTATATGTACACTAACACAATCAGGTATGTTAAATTATATTCAATGAGGTCTAGCACTTTTTAGCTAAGTGATATGAAGAGTAACACAATCATGTATCTTAAATTACTTTATATGAGGTCTAGCACATTGTAGTTAAGTTATATAAAGAGTAACACAATCATGTATGTTAAATTATATTATATGAGGTCTAGCACACTGTAGTTAACCTATATAAAGACTACCACAATCATGTATGTTAAATTATATTCAATGAGGTCTAGTACATTGTAGTTAAGTTATATAAAGAGTAACAAAATCATGTATGTTAATTTATATTATATGAGGTCTAGCACATTCTAGTTAAGTTATATAAAGACTAACAGAATGATGTTTGTTAACTTATATTATATGAGGTCTAGCACAGTCTAGTTAAGTTATATAAAGACTAACATAAACATGTATGTTAAATTATATTCAATGAGGTCTAGCACTTTGTAGCTAAGTTATATGAAGACTAACATAATCTTGTATGCTAAATTATATTCAATGATGTCTTAACACATTGTAGTTAAGTTATATGTAGACTAACACAATAATGTTTGTTAACTTATATTCAATGAGGTCCTGCACTTTGTAACTAAGTTATATGTAGACTAACACAATCATGTATGTTAAATTATATTCAATGAGGTCCTGCAGTTGTAGCTAAGTTATATGTAGACTAACACAATCATGTTTGTTAAATTATATTCAATGAGGTCTTGCACTTTGTAGCTAAGTTTAATGAAGACTAACATAATCATGTATGTTAAATTATATTCAATGAGGTCTAGCAATTTGTAGCTGAGTTATATGAAGACTAACATAATCATGTATGTTAAATCATATTATATGAGGTCTAGCACATTTTAGTTAAGTTATATGAAGACTAACACAATCATATATGTTAAATTATATTGTATGAGGTCTAGCACATGTAGCTAAGTTATATGAAGACTAACACAATCATGTATGTTAAATTATATTCAATTTGGTCTACCACCTTGAAGTTAAGTTATATGAAGACTAATACAATCATGTATGTTACATTATATTCAATGAGGTCTAGCACATTGTAGCTAAGTTATGTGAAGACTAACAGAATCATGTATGTTAAATTATATTCAATGCGGTCTAGCACATTGTAGTTAAGTTATATGAAGACTAACACAATCATGTATGTTAAATTATATTCAATTAGGTCTAGCACATTGTAGTTAAGTTATATGAAGACTAACACAATCATGTATGTTAAATTATATTCAATGCGGTCTAGCACATTGTAGTTAAGTTATATGAAGACTAACACATTCATGTATGTTAAATTATATTCAAGTAGGTCTAGCACTTTGTAGTTAAGTTCTATGAAGACTAACACAATCATGTATGTTAAATCATATTCAAGTAGGTCTAGCACTTTGTAGTTAAGTTATATGAAGAGTAACACAATCATGTATGTTAAATTATATTCAATGCGGTCTAGCACTTTGTAGTTAAGTTATATGAAGACTAACACAATCATGTATGTTAAATTATATTCAAGTAGGTCTAGCACTTTGTAGTTAAGTTATATGAAGACTAACACAATCATGTATGTTAAATTATATTCAAGTAGGTCTAGCACTTTGTAGTTAAGTTATATGAAGACTAACACAATGATGTATGTTAAATTATATTCAAGTAGGTCTAGCACTTTGTAGTTAAGTTATATGAAGACTAACACAATCATGTATGTTAAATTATATTCAATGCGGTGTAGCACATTGTAGTTAAGTTATATGAAGAGTAACACAATCATGTATGTTAAATTATATTCAATGCGGTCTAGCACTTTGTAGTTAAGTTATATGAAGACTAACACAATCATGTATGTTAAATTATATTCAAGTAGGTCTAGCACTTTGTAGTTAAGTTATATGAAGACTAACACAATCATGTATGTTAAATTATATTCAATGCGGTCTAGCACTTTGTAGTTAAGTTATATGAAGACTAACACAATCATGTATGTTAAATTATATTCAAGTAGGTCTAGCACATTGTAGTTAAGTTATATGAAGACTAACACAATCATGTATGTTAAATTATATTCAATGCGGTCTAGCACTTTGTAGTTAAGTTATATGAAGACTAACACAATCATGTATGTTAAATTATATTCAAGTAGGTCTAGCACATTGTAGTTAAGTTATATGAAGACTAACACAATCATGTATGTTAAATTATATTCAAGTAGGTCTAGCACTTTGTAGTTAAGTTATATGAAGACTAACACAATCATGTATGTTAAATTATATTATATGAGGTCTAGCACACTGTAGTTAAGTTATATGAAGACTAACACAATCATGTATGTTAAATTATATTATATGAGGTCTAGCACACTGTAGCTAAGTTATATGAAGACTAACACAATCATCTATGTTAAATTATATAATATGAAGTCTAGCACACTGTAGCTAAGTAATATGAAGACTAACACAATCATGTATGTTAAATTATATTCAATGAGGTCTAGCACATTGTAGTTAAGTTATATGAAGACAAACACAATCATGTATGTTAAATCATATTGTATGAGGTCTAGCACATTGTAGTTAAGTTATATGAAGACTAACACAATCATGTATGTTAAATTATATTGTATGAGGTCTAGCACATTGTAGTTACGTTATATGCAGACTAACAGAATCATGTTTGATAAATTAATTTATATGAGGTCTGCCAATTAGTAGTTAAGTTATATGCAGACTAACAGAATCATGCATGTTAAATTAATTTATAAGAGGTCTGGCACACTGTAGGTAAGTCATATGAAGACTAACACACACCTGTTTGTTAAAATATAGAAAGACCATTGCACCCATGTTTGTTAAATTATATAAAGACTAACACACACGTGTTTGTTAAGTAACAGAAGGACTAACACACTCATGTTTGTTAAATTATATTATAGGAGGTCTAGCACATTGTAGTTTAAGTTATATGAAGACTAACATGCTCGTGTTTCTTGACTTATATGAAGACTTACTACCCATGTTTAATTGTAATATAAAGACTAACTTGCTCATGTTTGCTATGTTATATGAAGACAAACACACTTATGTTTGTTATGTTATATGAGGACTAACACTCCTGTTTATTAAGTTATATGAGGATTAATACACCTGTTTGTTAAGTTCTATGAATACGAACACACTCATGTTTGTTAAGTTATATGAAGAGTAACGCACTCATTTTTGTTAAGTTATATGAGGACTAACACACTCATGATTGTTCAGTTGTATTATATGAGAACAATAACACAATCTTGTTTGCTCAGTTGTATTATATGGGAACAATAACACAATCTTGTTTGCTCAGTTATATTATATGAGAACAATAACACACTCTTGTTTTTTCAGTTATATTATATGAGAACAATAACACACTCTTGTTTGTTCAGTTGTATTATATGAGAACAATAACAAACTCTTGTTTTTTCAGTTATATTATATGAGAACAATAACACACTCTTGTTTTTTCAGTTATGTTATATGAGAACAATAACACATTCTTGTTTGTTCAGTTGTATTATGTGAGAACAATAACACACTCATGATTGTTCAGTTGTATTATATGAGAACAATAACACAATCTTGTTTGCTCAGTTGTATTATATGGGAACAATAACACAATCTTGTTTGCTCAGTTATATTATATGAGAACAATAACACACTCTTGTTTTTTCAGTTATATTATATGAGAACAATAACACATTCTTGTTTGTTCAGTTGTATTATATGAGAACAATAACACACTCTTGTTTTTTCAGTTATATTATATGAGAACAATAACACACTCTTGTTTTTTCAGTTATGTTATATGAGAACAATAACACATTCTTGTTTGTTCAGTTGTATTATATGAGAACAATAACACACTCTTGTTTTTTCAGTTATATTATATGAGAACAATAACACAGTCTTGTTTGCTCAGTTTTATTATATAAGAACAATAACACAATCTTGTTTGCTCAGTTGTATTATGTGAGAACAATAACACACTCTTGTTTTTTCAGTTATATTATATGAGAACAATAACACACTCTTGTTTATTCAGTTATATTATATGAGAACAATAACACACTCTTGTTTATTCAGTTATATTATATGAGAACAATAACACACTCTTGTTTATTCAGCTATATTATATGAGAACAATAACACACTCTTGTTTATTCAGTTATATTATATGAGAACAATAACACACTCTTGCTTGTTCAGTTATATTATATGAGAACAATAACACACTCTTGTTTATTCAGTTATATTATATGAGAACAATAACACACTCTTGTTTATTTAGTTATATTATATGAGAACAATAACACACTCTTGTTTATTCAGTTATATTATATGAGAACAATAACACACTCTTGTTTATTCAGCTATATTATATGAGAACAATAACACACTCTTGTTTATTCAGCTATATTATATGAGAACAATAACACACTCTTGTTTATTCAGCTATATTATATGAGAACAATAACACACTTGCTCGTTCAGTTATATTATATGAGAACAATAACACACTCTTGCTTGTTCAGTTATATTATATGAGAACAATAACACACTCTTGTTTATTCAGCTATATTATATGAGAACAATAATACACTCTTGTTTATTCAGCTATATTATATGAGAACAATAACACACTCTTGCTTGTTCAGTTATATTATATGAGAGCAATAACACACTCTTGTTTGTTCAGCTATATTATATGAGAACATTAACAGACTCTTGTTTATTCAGTTATATTATATGAGAACAATAACACACTCTTGTTTATTCAGTTGTATTATATGAGAACAATAACACACTCTTGTTTGTTGAGCTATATTATATGAGAACAATAACACACTCTTGCTTGTTAAGTTGTATTATATGAGAACAATAACACACTCTTGTTTGTTGAGCTATATTATATGAGAACAATAACACACTCTTGTTTATTCAGTTGTATTATATGAGAACAATAACACACTCTTGTTTGTTCAGTTATATTATATGAGAACAATAACACACTCTTGTTTGTTGAGCTATATTATATGAGAACAATAACACACTCTTGTTTGTTCAGCTATATTATATGAGAACAATAACACACTCTTGTTTGTTGAGCTATATTATATGAGAACAATAACACACTCTTGCTTGTTGAGCTATATTATATGAGAACAATAACACACTCTTGTTTGTTCAGCTATATTATATGAGAACAATAATACACTCTTGCTTGTTGAGCTATATTATATGAGAACAATAACACACTCTTGCTTGTTCAGTTGTATTATATGAGAACAATAACACACTCTTGTTTGCTCAGTTGTATTATATGAGAACAATAACACAATCTTGTTTGTTGAGCTATATTATATGAGAACAATAAATCACTCTTGTTTGTTCAGTTGTATTATATGAGAACAATAACACAATCTTGTTTGCTCAGTTGTATTATATGAGAACAATAACACAATCTTGTTTGTTGAGCTATATTATATGAGAACAATAAATCACTCTTGTTTGTTCAGTTGTATTATATGAGAACAATAACACAACCTTGTTTACTCAGTTGTATTATATGCGAACAATAACACACTCTTGTTTGTTGAGCTATATTATATGAGAACAATAACACACTCTTGTTTATTCAGTTATATTATATGAGAACAATAACACACTCTTGTTTATTCAGTTGTATTATATGAGAACAATAACACACTCTTGTTAATTCAGTTGTATTATATGAGAACAATAACACACTCTTGTTTATTCAGTTGTATTATATGAGAACAATAACACACTCTTGTTTATTCAGTTGTATTATATGAGAACAATAACACACTCTTCTTTGTTCAGTTGTATTATATGAGAACAATAACACAATCTTGTTTGCTCAGTTGTATTATATGAGAACAATAACACACTCTTGTTTGTTGAGCTATATTATATGAGAACAATAACACACTCTTGTTTATTCAGTTATATTATATGAGAACAATAACACACTCTTGTTTATTCAGTTGTATTATATGAGAACAATAACACAATCTTGTTTGCTCAGTTGTATTATATGAGAACAATAACACAATCTTGTTTGCTCAGTTGTATTATATGAGAACAATAACACACTCTTGTTTGTTGAGCTATATTATATGAGAACAATAACACACTCTTGTTTATTCAGTTATATTATATGAGAACAATAACACACTCTTGTTTATTCAGTTGTATTATATGAGAACAATAACACACTCTTGCTTGTTGAGCTATATTATATGAGAACAATAACACACTCTTGTTTGTTCAGTTATATTATATGAGAACAATAACACACTCTTGTTTATTCAGTTATATTATATGAGAACAATAACACACTCTTGTTTATTCAGTTATATTATATGAGAACAATAACACACTCTTGTTTATTCAGCTATATTATATGAGAACAATAACACACTCTTGTTTATTCAGCTATATTATATGAGAACAATAACACACTCTTGCTTGTTCAGTTATATTATATGAGAACAATAACACACTCTTGTTTGTTCAGTTATATTATATGAGAACAATAACACACTCTTGTTTATTCAGCTATATTATATGAGAACAATAACACACTCTTGTTTATTCAGCTATATTATATGAGAACAATAACACACTCTTGCTTGTTCAGTTATATTATATGAGAACAATAACACACTCTTGTTTGTTCAGCTATATTATATGAGAACAATAACACACTCTTGTTTATTCAGCTATATTATATGAGAACAATAACACACTCTTGTTTATTCAGCTATATTATATGAGAACAATAACACACTCTTGTTTGTTCAGCTATATTATATGAGAACAATAACACACTCTTGTTTGTTCAGCTATATTATATGAGAACAATAACACACTCTTGTTTGTTCAGCTATATTATATGAGAACAATAACACACTCTTGTTTGTTCAGCTATATTATATGAGAACAATAACACACTCTTGTTTGTTCAGCTATATTATATGAGAACAATAACACACTCTTGTTTGTTCAGCTATATTATATGAGAACAATAACACACTCTTGTTTATTCAGCTATATTATATGAGAACAATAACACACTCTTGTTTGTTCAGCTATATTATATGAGAACAATAACACACCTTTGCTTGTTGAGCTATATTATATGAGAACAATAACACACTCTTGCTTGTTCAGTTATATTATATGAGAACAATAACACACTCTTGTTTATTCAGCTATATTATATGAGAACAATAACACACTCTTGTTTGTTCAGCTATATTATATGAGAACAATAACACACTCTTGTTTGTTCAGTTGTATTATATGAGAACAATAACACACTCTTGTTTATTCAGTTATATTATATGAGAACAATAACACACTCTTGTTTATTCAGTTGTATTATATGAGAACAATAACACACTCTTGTTTGCTCAGCTATATTATATGAGAACAATAACACACTCTTGTTTGTTCAGTTATATTATATGAGAACAATAACACACTCTTGTTTATTCAGTTGTATTATATGAGAACAATATAACACTCTTGTTTATTCAGTTGTATTATATGAGAACAATAACACACTCTTGTTTATTCAGTTGTATTATATGAGAACAATAACACACTCTTGTTTGTTAAGTTGTATTATATGAGAACAATAACACACTCTTGTTTGTTGAGCTATATTATATGAGAACAATAACACACTCTTGTTTATTCAGTTGTATTATATGAGAACAATAACACACTCTTGTTTATTCAGTTATATTATATGAGAACAATAACACATTCTTGTTTATTCAGTTGTATTATATGAGAACAATAACACACTCTTGATTGTTGAGCTATATTATATGAGAACAATAACACACTCTTGTTTATTCAGTTGTATTATATGAGAACAATAACACACTCTTGTTTGTTGAGTTGTATTATATGAGAACAATAATAAGACACTCTTGCTTGTTGAGCTATATTATATGAGAACAATAACACACTCTTGCTTGTTCAGTTGTATTATATGAGAACAATAACACACTCTTGTTTGTTCAGTTGTATTATATGAGAACAATAACACACTCTTGTTTGTTCAGTTGTATTATATGAGAACAATAACCCACTCTTGTTTGTTCAGTTGTATTATATGAGAACAATAACACACTCTTGTTTGTTCAGTTGTATTATATGAGAACAATAACACACTCTTGCTTGTTCAGTTGTATTATATGAGAACAATAACACACTCTTGTTTGTTAAGTTGTATTATATGAGAACAATAACACACTCTTGTTTGTTCAGTTGTATTATATGAGAACAATAACACACTCTTGCTTGTTCAGTTATATTATATGAGAACAATAACACACTCTTGCTTTTTGAGCTATATTATATGAGAACAATAACACACTCTTGCTTGTTGAGCTATATTATATGAGAACAATAACACACTCTTGTTTGTTAAGTTGTATTATATGAGAACAATAACAGACTCTTGATTGTTGAGCTATATTATATGAGAACAATAATACACTCTTGTTTGTTAAGTTATATTATATGAGAACAATAACACACTCTTGCTTGTTGAGCTATATTATTAGAGAACAATAACACACTCTTGTTTGTTCAGTTGTATTATATGAGAACAATAACACACTCTTGCTTGTTGAGCTATATTATATGAGAACAATAACACACTCTTGCTTGTTGAGCTATATTATATGAGAACAACAATACACTCTTGCTTGTTGAGCTATATTATATGAGAACAATGAGACACTCTAGTTTATTCAGTTGTATTATATGAGAACAATAAAACACTCTTGCTTGTTGAGCTATATTATATGAGAACAATAATACACTCTTGCTTGTTGAGCTATATTATATGAGAACAATAACACACTCTTGTGTATTCAGTTGTATTATATGAGAACAATAATACACTCTTGCTTGTTGAGCTATATTATATGAGAACAATAACACACTATTGTTTATTCAGTTGTATTATATGAGAACAATAACACACTCTTGCTTGTTGAGCTATATTATATGAGAACATTAATACACTCTTGCTTGTTGAGCTATATTATATGAGAACAATAATACACTCTTGCTTGTTGAGCTATATTATATGATAACAATAACACACTCTTGCTTGTTGAGCTATATTATATGAGAACAATAATACACTCTTGCTTGTTGAGCTATATTATATGAGAACAATAACACACTCTTGTTTATTCAGTTGTATTATATGAGAACAATACCACACTCTTGTTTATTCAGTTGTATTATATGAGAACAATAATACACTCTTGCTTGTTGAGCTATATTATATGAGAACAATAACACACTCTTGTTTATTCAGTTGTATTATATGAGAACAATAACACACTTTTGCTTGTTGAGCTATATTATATGAGAACAATAATACACTCTTGCTTGTTGAGCTATATTGTATGAGAACAATAACACACTCTTGTTTATTCAGTTGTATTATATGAGAACAATAACACACTCTTGCTTGTTGAGCTATATTATATGAGAACAATAATACACTCTTGCTTGTTGAGCTATATTATATGAGAACAATAATACACTCTTGCTAGTTGAGCTATATTATATGAGAACAATAACACACTCTTGCTTGTTGAGCTATATTATATGAGAACAATAGTACACTCTTGCTTGTTGAGCTATATTATATGATAACAATAACACACTCTTGTTTATTCAGTTGTATTATATGAGAACAATAACACACTCTTGCTTATTCAGTTGTATTATATGAGAACAATAACACACTCTTGTTTATTCAGTTGTATTATATGAGAACAATAATACACTCTTGCTTGTTGAGCTATATTATATGAGAACAATAACACACTCTTGTTTATTCAGTTATATTATATGAGAACAATAACACACTCTTGTTTATTCAGTTGTATTATATGAGAACAATAACACACTCTTGTTTATTCAGTTGTATTATATGAGAACAATAATACACTCTTGCTTGTTGAGCTATATTATATGAGAACAATAACACACTCTTGCTTGTTGAGCTATATTATATGAGAACAATAACACACTCTTGCTTGTTGAGCTATATTATATGAGAACAATAACACACTCTTGCTTGTTCAGTTGTATTATATGAGAACAATAACACATTCTTGTTTATTCAGTTGTATTATATGAGAACAATAACACACTCTTGTTTATTCAGTTGTATTATATGAGAACAATAATACACTCTTGCTTGTTGAGCTATATTATATGAGAACAATAATACACTCTTGCTTGTTGAGCTATATTATATGAGAACAATAACACACTCTTGCTTGTTGAGCTATATTATATGAGAACAATAATACACTCTTGCTTGTTGAGCTATATTATATGAGAACAATAACACACTCTTGTTTATTCAGTTGTATTATATGAAAACAATAATACACTCTTGTTTATTCAGTTGTATTATATGAGAACAATAACACACTCTTGTTTATTCAGTTGTATTATATGAGAACAATAACACACTCTTGTTTATTCAGTTGTATTATATGAGAACAATAACACACTCTTGCTTGTTGAGCTATATTATATGAGAACAATAATACACTCTTGCTTGTTGAGCTATATTATATGAGAACAATAACACACTCTTGCTTGTTGAGCTATATTATATGAGAACAATAATACACTCTTGCTTGTTGAGCTATATTATATGAGAACAATAATTCACTCTTGCTTGTTGAGCTATATTATATGAGAACAATAACACACTCTTGCTTGTTGAGCTATATTATATGAGAACAATAACACAGTCTTGCTTGTTGAGCTATATTATATGAGAACAATAATACACTCTTGCTTGTTGAGCTATATTATATGAGAACAATAACACACTCTTGCTTGTTGAGCTATATTATATGAGAATAATAACACACTCCTGTTTATTCAGTTGTATTATATGAGAACAATAACACACTCTTGCTTGTTGAGCTATATTATATGAGATCAATAATACACTCTTGCTTGTTGAGCTATATTATATGAGAACAATAATACACTCTTGCTTGTTGAGCTATATTATATGAGAACAATAACACACTCTTGCTTGTTCAGTTGTATTATATGAGAACAATAACACACTCTTGTTTGTTCAGTTGTATTATATGAGAACAATAACACACTCTTGCTTGTTCAGTTGTATTATATGAGAACAATAACACACTCTTGCTTGTTCAGTTGTATTATATGAGAACAATAACACACTCTTGCTTGTTCAGTTGTATTATATGAGAACAATAACACACTCTTGTTTATTCAGTTGTATTATATGAGAACAATAACACACTCTTGCTTGTTGAGCTATATTATATGAGAACAATAAAACACTCTTGCTTGTTGAGTTATATTATATGAGAACAATAACACACTCTTGCTTGTTCAGTTGTATTATATGAGAACAATAACACAGTCTTGCTTGTTCAGTTATATCATATGAGAACAATAACACACTCTTGCTTGTTCAGTTGTATTATATGAGAACAAAAACACACTCTTGCTTGTTGAGCTATATTATATGAGAACAATAACACACTCTTGCTTGTTGAGTTACATTATATGAGAACAATAACACACTCTTGCTTGTTCAGTTGTATTATATGAGAACAATAACACACTCTTGTTTGTTGAGCTATATTATATGAGAACAATAACACACTCTTGTTTGTTGAGCTATATTATATGAGAACAATAATACACTCTTGCTTGTTGAGCTATATTATATGAGAACAATAACACACTCTTGCTTGTTGAGCTATATTATATGAGAACAATAATACACTCTTGCTTGTTGAGCTATATTATATGAGAACAATAATTCACTCTTGCTTGTTGAGCTATATTATATGAGAACAATAACACACTCTTGCTTGTTGAGCTATATTATATGAGAACAATAACACAGTCTTGCTTGTTGAGCTATATTATATGAGAACAATAATACACTCTTGCTTGTTGAGCTATATTATATGAGAACAATAACACACTCTTGCTTGTTGAGCTATATTATATGAGAATAATAACACACTCCTGTTTATTCAGTTGTATTATATGAGAACAATAACACACTCTTGCTTGTTGAGCTATATTATATGAGATCAATAATACACTCTTGCTTGTTGAGCTATATTATATGAGAACAATAATACACTCTTGCTTGTTGAGCTATATTATATGAGAACAATAACACACTCTTGCTTGTTCAGTTGTATTATATGAGAACAATAACACACTCTTGTTTGTTCAGTTGTATTATATGAGAACAATAACACACTCTTGCTTGTTCAGTTGTATTATATGAGAACAATAACACACTCTTGCTTGTTCAGTTGTATTATATGAGAACAATAACACACTCTTGCTTGTTCAGTTGTATTATATGAGAACAATAACACACTCTTGTTTATTCAGTTGTATTATATGAGAACAATAACACACTCTTGCTTGTTGAGCTATATTATATGAGAACAATAAAACACTCTTGCTTGTTGAGTTATATTATATGAGAACAATAACACACTCTTGCTTGTTCAGTTGTATTATATGAGAACAATAACACAGTCTTGCTTGTTCAGTTATATCATATGAGAACAATAACACACTCTTGCTTGTTCAGTTGTATTATATGAGAACAAAAACACACTCTTGCTTGTTGAGCTATATTATATGAGAACAATAACACACTCTTGCTTGTTGAGTTACATTATATGAGAACAATAACACACTCTTGCTTGTTCAGTTGTATTATATGAGAACAATAACACACTCTTGTTTGTTGAGCTATATTATATGAGAACAATAACACACTCTTGCTTGTTGAGCTATATTATATGAGAACAATAATACACTCTTGTTTGTTAAGTTGTATTATATGAGAACAATAACACACTCTTGCTTGTTGAGTTATATTATATGAGAACAATAACACACTCTTGCTTGTTCAGTTGTATTATATGAGAACAATAACACACTCTTGTTTGTTCAGTTGTATTATATGAGAACAATAACACACTCTTGCTTGTTCAGTTGTATTATATGAGAACAATAACACACTCTTGCTTGTTCAGTTGTATTTTATGAGAACAATAACACACTCTTGCTTGTTCAGTTGTATTATATGAGAACAATAATACACTCTTGCTTGTTCAGTTGTATTATATGAGAACAATAATACACTCTTGTTTGTTCAGTTGTATTATATGAGAACAATAACACACTCTTGCTTGTTCAGTTGTATTATATGAGAACAATAACACACTCTTGCTTGTTCAGTTGTATTATATGAGAACAATAATATACTCTTGATTGTTCAGTTGTATTATATGAGAACAATAATACACTCTTGCTTGTTCAGTTGTATTATATGAAAACAATAATACACTCTTGCTTGTTCAGTTGTATTATATGAGAACAATAATACACTCTTGCTTGTTCAGTTGTATTATATGAGAACAATAACACACTCTTGCTTGTTCAGTTGTATTATATGAGAACAATAACACACTCTTGCTTGTTCAGTTGTATTATATGAGAACAATAATACACTCTTGATTGTTGAGCTATATTATATGAGAACAATAACGCACTCTTGCTTGTTCAGTTGTATTATGTGAGAACAATAATACACTCTTGATTGTTGAGCTATATTATATGAGAACAATAACACACTCTTGCTTGTTCAGTTGTATTATATGAGAACAATAACACACTCTTGCTTGTTCAGTTGTATTATATGAGAACAATAATACACTCTTGTTTGTTAAGTTGTATTATATGAGAACAATAACACACTCTTGTTTGTTCAGTTGTATTATATGAGAACAATAACACACTCTTGTTTGTTAAGTTGTATTATATGAGAACAATAACACACTCTTGTTTGTTCAGTTATATTATATGAGAACAATAACACACTCTTGTTTGTTCAGTTGTATTATATAAGAACAATAACACACTCTTGCTTGTTCAGTTATATTATATGAGAACAATAACACACTCTTGTTTGTTCAGTTGTATTATATGAGAACAATAACACACTCTTGTTTGTTAAGTTGTATTCTATGAGAACAATAACACACTCTTGCTTGTTCAGTTGTATTATATGAGAACAATAACACACTCTTGCTTGTTGAGCTATATTATATGAGAACAATAACACACTCTTGCTTGTTGAGCTATATTATATGAGAACAATAACACACTCTTTATTGTTCAGTTATATTATATGAGAACAATAACACACTCTTGCTTGTTCAGTTGTATTATATGAGAACAATAACACACTCTTGTTTGTTGAGCTATATTATATGAGAACAATAACACACTCTTTATTGTTCAGTTATATTATATGAGAACAATAACACACTCTTGTTTGTTAAATTGTATTATATGAGAACAATAACACACACTTGTTTGTTAAGTTGTATTATATGAGAACAATAACACACTCTTGCTTGTTCAGTTGTATTATATGAGAACAATAACACACTCTTTATTGTTCAGTTGTATTATATGAGAACAATAACACACTCTTGTTTGTTAAGTTGTATTATATGAGAACAATAACACACTCTTGTTTGTTCAGTTATATTATATGAGAACAATAACACACTCTTGCTTGTTCAGTTATATTATATGAGAACAATAACACACTTTTGCTTGTTCAGTTATATTATATGAGAACAATAACACAATCTTTATTGTTCAGTTGTATTATATGAGAACAATAACACACTCTTGTTTTTTAAGTTGTATTATATGAGAACAATAACACACTCTTGTTTGTTAAGTTATATTATATGAGAACAATAACACACTCTTGTTTGTTAAGTTGTATTATATGAGAACAATAACACACTCTTGTTTGTTGAGTTATATTATATGAGAACAATAACACACTCTTGTTTGTTAAGTTGTATTATATGAGAACAATAACACACTCTTGTTTGTTAAGTTATATTATATGAGAACAATAACACACTCTTGTTTGTTAAGTTGTATTATATGAGAACAGTAACACACTCTTGTTTGTTCAGTTATATTATATGAGAACAATAACACACTCTTGCTTGTTCAGTTATATTTTATGAGAACAATAACACACTCTTGTTTGTTAAGTTGAATTATATGAGAACAATAACACACTCTTGTTTGTTAAGTTGTATTATATGAGAACAATAACACACTCTTGTTTGTTAATTTGTATTATATGAGAACAATAACACACTCTTGTTTGTTAATTTGTATTATATGAGAACAATAACACACTCTTGTTTGTTAAGTTGTATTATATGAGAACAATAACACCTTCTTGTTTGTTCAGTTGTATTATATGAGAACAATAACACACTCTTGTTTGTTCAGTTGTATTATATGAGAACAATAATACACTCTTGCTTGTTGAGCTATATTATATGAGAACAATAACACACTCCTGTTTGTTAAGTTGTATTATATGAGAACAATAATACACTCTTGCTTGTTGAGCTATATTATATGAGAACAATAACACACTCTTGTTTGTTAAGTTGTATTATATGAGAACAATAACACACTCTTGTTTGTTGAGTTGTATTATATGAGAACAATAATACACTCTTGCTTGTTGAGCTAAATTATATGAGAACAATAACACACTCTTGTTTGTTCAGTTGTATTATATGAGCACAATAACACACTCTTGTTTGTTCAGTTGTATTATATGAGAACAATAACACACTCTTGTTTGTTCAGTTGTATTATATGAGAACAATAACACACTCTTGTTTGTTCAGTTGTATTATATGAGAACAATAACACACTCTTGTTTGTTCAGTTGTATTATATGAGAACAATAACACGCTCTTGTTTGTTCAGTTGTATTATATGAGAACAATAACACACTCTTGCTTGTTGAGCTATATTATATGAGAACAATAACACACTCTTGCTTGTTGAGCTATATTATATGAGAACAATAACACACTCTTGTTTGTTAAGTTGTATTATATGAGAACAATAACACACTCTTGATTGTTGAGCTATATTATATGAGAACAATAATACACTCTTGTTTGTTAAGTTATATTATATGAGAACAATAACACACTCTTGCTTGTTGAGCTATATTATATGAGAACAATAACACTCTCTTGTTTGTTCAGTTGTATTATATGAGAACAATAACACACTCTTGCTTGTTGAGCTATATTATATGAGAACAATAACACACTCTTGCTTGTTGAGCTATATTATATGAGAACAATAATACACTCTTTCTTGTTGAGCTATATTATATCAGAACAATAAGACACTCTTGTTTATTCAGTTGTATTATATAAGAACAATAATACGCTCTTGCTTGTTGAGCTATATTATATGAGAACAATAACACACTCTTTTTTATTCAGTTGTATTATATGAGAACAATAACACACTCTTGCTTGTTGAGCTCTATTATATGAGAACAATAACACACTCTTGTTTATTCAGTTGTATTATATGAGAACAATAACACACTCTTGCTTGTTGAGCTATATTATATGAGAACAATAATACACTCTTGCTTGTTGAGCTATATTATATGAGAACAATAATACACTCTTGCTTGTTGAGCTATATTATATGAGAACAATAACACACTCTTGCTTGTTGAGCTATATTATATGAGAACAATAACACACTCTTGCTTGTTGAGCTATATTATATGAGAACAATAACACACTCTTGTTTATTCAGTTGTATTATATGAGAACAATAACACACTCTTGCTTGTTGAGCTATATAATATATTCGAACAATAATACACTCTTGCTTGTTCAGTTGTATTATATGAGAACAATAACACACTCTTGTTTGTTGAGTTATATTATATGAGAACAATAACACACTCTTGCTTGTTCAGTTGTATTATATGAGAACAATAACACACTCTTGTTTGTTCAGTTGTATTATATGAAAACAATAACACACTCTTGCTTGTTGAGTTATATTATATGAGAACAATAACACACTCTTGCTTGTTCAGTTGTATTATATGAGAACAATAACACACTCTTGCTTGTTGAGCTATATTATATGAGAACAATAACACACTCTTGTTTGTTGAGTTATATTATATGAGAACAATAACACACTCTTGCTTGTTGAGCTATATTATATGAGAACAATAACACACTCTTGCTTGTTGAGTTATCTTATATGAGAACAATGACACACTCTTATTTGTTCAGTTGTATTATATGAGAACAATAACACACTCTTGCTTGTTCAGTTGTATTATATGAGAACAATAACACACTCTTGCTTGTTGAGTTATATTATATGAGAACAATAACACACTCTTGCTTGTTGAGTTATATTATATGAGAACAATAACACACTCTATCATGTTCAGTTGTATTATATGAGAACAATAACACACTCTTGCTTGTTGAGTTATATTATATGAGAACAATAACACACTCTTGCTTGTTGAGCTATATTATATGAGAACAATAACACACTCTTGCTTGTTGAGTTATATTATATGAGAACAATAACACACTCTTGCTTGTTCAGTTGTATTATATGAGAACAATAACACACTCTTGCTTGTTGAGTTATATTATATGAGAACAATAACACACTCTTGCTTGTTGAGCTATATTATATGAGAACAATAACACACTCTTGCTTGTTGAGTTATATTATATGAGAACAATAACACATTCTTGCTTGTTCAGTTGTATTATATGAGAACAATAACACACTCTTGCTTGTTGAGCTATATTATATGAGAACAATAACACACTCTTGCTTGTTGAGTTATATTATATGAGAACAATAACACACTCTTGTTTGTTGAGTTATATTTTATGAGAACAATAACACACTCTTGTTTGTTGAGTTATATTATATGAGAACAATAACACACTCTTGTTTGTTGAGTTATATTATATGAGAACAATAATACACTCTTGCTTGTTGAGTTATATTATATGAGAACAATAACACACTCTTGCTTGTTGAGTTATATTATATGAGAACAATAACACACTCTTGCTTGTTCAGTTGTATTATATGAGAACAATAACACACTCTTGTTTGTTCAGTTGTATTATATGAGAACAATAACACACTCTTGCTTGTTCAGTTGTATTATATGAGAACAATAACACACTCTTGCTTGTTCAGTTGTATTATATGAGAACAATAACACACTCTTGCTTGTTCAGTTGTATTATATGAGAACAATAACACACTCTTGTTTGTTCAGTTGTATTATACGCGAACAATAACACACTCTTGCTTGTTCAGTTGTATTATATGAGAACAATAATACACTCTTGCTTGTTCAGTTGTATTATATGAGAACAATAATACACTCTTGCTTGTTCCGTTGTATTATATGAGAACAATAATACACTATTGCTTGTTCAGTTGTATTATATGAGAACAATAATACACTCTTGTTTGTTCAGTTGTATTATATGAGAACAATAACACACTCTTGCTTGTTCAGTTGTATTATATGAGAACAATAACACACTCTTGCTTGTTCAGTTGTATTATATGAGAACAATAATACACTCTTGATTGTTCAGTTGTATTATATGAGAACAATAATACACTCTTGCTTGTTCAGTTGTATTATATGAGAACAATAATACACTCTTGCTTGTTCAGTTGTATTATATGAGAACAGTAATACACTCTTGCTTGTTCAGTTGTATTATATGAGAACAATAATACACTCTTGCTTGTTCAGTTGTATTATATGAGAACAATAATACACTCTTGTTTGTTCAGTTGTATTATATGAGAACAATAACACACTCTTGCTTGTTCAGTTGTATTATATGAGAACAATAACACACTCTTGCTTGTTCAGTTGTATTATATGAGAACAATAATACACTCTTGTTTGTTAAATTGTATTATATGAGAACAATAACACACTCTTGTTTGTTCAGTTGTGTTATATGAGAACAATAACACACTCTTGTTTGTTCAGTTGTATTATATGAGAACAATAATACACTCTTGCTTGTTGAGCTATATTATATGAGAACAATAACACACTCTTGTTTATTCAGTTGTATTATATGAGAACAATAACACACTCTTGCTTGTTGAGCTATATTATATGAGAACAATAACACACTCTTGTTTATTCAGTTGTATTATATGAGAACAATAACACACTCTTGCTTGTTGAGCTATATTATATGAGAACAATAACACACTCTTGTTTGTTGAGCTATGTTATATGAGAACAATAATACACTCTTGCTTGTTGCGCTACATTATATGCGAACAATAATACACTCTTGGTTGTTGAGCTATATTATATGAGAACAATAATACACTCTTGCTTGTTGAGCTATATTATATGAGAACAATAACACACTCTTGCTTGTTGAGCTATATTATATGAGAACAATAATACACTCTTGCTTGTTGAGCTATATTATATGAGAACAATAACACACTCTTGCTTGTTGAGCTATATTATATGAGAACAATAATACACTCTTGCTTGTTGAGCTATATTATATGAGAACAATAACACACTCTTGCTTGTTGAGCTATATTATATGAGAACAATAATACACTCTTGCTTGTTGAGCTATATTATATGAGAACAATAACACACTCTTGCTTGTTGAGCTATATTATATGAGAACAATAACACACTCTTGCTTGTTGAGCTATATTATATGAGAACAATAACTCACTCCTGTTTATTCAGTTGTATTATATGAGAACAATAACACACTCTTGCTTGTTGAGCTATATTATATGAGAACAATAATACACTCTTGCTTGTTGAGCTATATTATATGAGAGCAATAACACACTCTTGCTTGTTCAGTTGTATTATATGAGAACAATAACACACTCTTGTTTGTTCAGTTGTATTATATGAGAACAATAACACACTCTTGCTTGTTCAGTTGTATTATATGAGAACAATAACACACTCTTGTTTGTTCAGTTGTATTATATGAGAACAATAACACACTCTTGCTTGTTGAGTTATATTATATGTGAACAGTAACACACTCTTGCTTGTTCAGTTGTATTATATAAGAACAATAACACACTCTTGCTTGTTGAGCTATATTATATGAGAACAATAACACACTCTTGCTTGTTGAGTTATATTATATGAGAACAATAACACACTCTTGCTTGTTCAGTTGTATTAGATGAGAACAATAACACACTCTTGCTTGTTCAGTTGTATTATATGAGAACAATAACACACTCTTGCTTGTTCAGTTGTATTATATGAGAACAATAACACACTCTTGTTTATTCAGTTGTATTATATGAGAACAATAACACACTCTTGCTTGTTGAGCTATATTATATGATAACAATAACACACTCTTGCTTGTTGAGCTATATTATATGAGAACAATAATACACTCTTGTTTGTTAAGTTTTATTATATGAGAACAATAACACACTCTTGCTTGTTGAGTTACATTATATGAGAACAATAACACACTCTTGCTTGTTCAGTTGTATTATATGAGAACAATAACACACTCTTGTTTGTTGAGCTATATTATATGAGAACAATAACACACTCTTGCTTGTTGAGCTATATTATATGAGAACAATAACACACTCTTGCTTGTTGAGTTATATTATATGAGAACAATAACACACTCTTGCTTGTTCAGTTGTATTATATGAGAACAATAACACACTCTTGCTTGTTCAGTTATATCATATGAGAACAATAACACACTCTTGCTTGTTCAGTTGTATTATATGAGAACAATAACACACTCTTGCTTGTTGAGCTATATCATATGAGAACAATAACACACTCTTGTTTGTTCAGTTGTATTATATGAGAACAATAACACACTCTTTATTGTTCAGTTGTATTATATGAGAACAATAACACACTCTTGTTTGTTCAGTTGTATTATATGAGAACAATAACACACTCTTGTTTGTTAAGTTGTATTATATGAGAACAATAACACACTGTTGCTTGTTCAGTTGTATTATATGAGAACAATAACACTCTTGCTTGTTCAGTTGTATTATATGAGAACAATAATACACTCTTGATTGTTCAGTTGCATTATATGAGAACAATAACACACTCTTTATTGTTCAGTTGTATTATATGAGAACAATAACACACTCTTGCTTGTTAAGTTGTATTATATGAGAACAATAACACACTCTTGTTTGTTCAGTTGTATTATATGAGAACAATAACACACTCTTTATTGTTCAGTTGTATTATATGAGAACAATAACACACTCTTGCTTGTTCAGTTCTATTATATGAGAACAATAACACACTCTTGCTTGTTCAGTTGTATTATATGAGAACAATAACACACTCTTGTTTGTTCAGTTGTATTATACGCGAACAATAACACACTCTTGCTTGTTCAGTTTTATTATATGAGAACAATAATACACTCTTGCTTGTTCAGTTGTATTATATGAGAACAATAATACACTCTTGCTTGTTCAGTTGTATTATATGAGAACAATAATACACTCTTGCTTGTTCAGTTGTTTTATATGAGAACAATAATACACTCTTGTTTGTTCAGTTGTATTATATGAGATCAATAACACACTCTTGCTTGTTCAGTTGTATTATATGAGAACAATAACACACTCTTGCTTGTTCAGTTGTATTATATGAGAACAATAATACACTCTTGATTGTTCAGTTGCATTATATGAGAACAATAATACACTCTTGCTTGTACAGTTGTATTATATGAGAACAATAATACACTCTTGCTTGTTCAGTTGTATTATATGAGAACAATAATACACTCTTGCTTGTTCAGTTGTATTATATGAGAACAATAATACACTCTTGCTTGTTCAGTTGTATTATATGAGAACAATAATACACTCTTGTTTGTTCAGTTGTATTATATGAGAACAATAACACACTCTTGCTTGTTCAGTTTTATTATATGAGAACAATAACACACTCTTGCTTGTTCAGTTGTATTATATGAGAACAATAATACACTCTTGATTGTTGAGCTATATTATATGAGAACAATAACGCACTCTTGCTTGTTCAGTTGTATTATGTGAGAACAATAATACACTCTTGATTGTTGAGCTATATTATATGAGAACAATAACACACTCTTGCTTGTTCAGTTGTATTATATAAGAACAATAACACACTCTTGCTTGTTCAGTTATATTATATGAGAACAATAACACACTCTTGTTTGTTCAGTTGTATTATATGAGAACAATAACACACTCTTGTTTGTTAAGTTGTAATCTATGAGAACAATAACACACTCTTGTTTGTTCAGTTGTATTATATGAGAACAATAACACACTCTTGTTTGTTCAGTTGTATTATATAAGAACAATAACACACTCTTGTTTGTTCAGTTGTATTATATGAGAACAATAACACACTCTTGCTTGTTCAGTTATATTATATGAGAACAATAACACACTCTTGTTTGTTCAGTTGTATTATATGAGAACAATAACATACTCTTGTTTGTTAAGTTGTATTCTATGAGAACAATAACACACTCTTGTTTGTTCAGTTGTATTATATGAGAACAATAACACACTCTTGTTTGTTAAGTTGTATTATATAAGAACAATAACACACTCTTGTTTGTTCAGTTGTATTATATGAGAACAATAACACACTCTTGCTTGTTAAGTTGTATTATATGAGAACAATAACACACTCTTGTTTGTTCAGTTGTATTATATGAGAACAATAACACACTCTTGCTTGTTGAGCTATATTATATGAGAACAATAACACACTCTTGCTTGTTGAGTTATATTATATGAGAACAATAACACACTCTTGCTTGATCAGTTGTATTATATGAGAACAATAACACACTCTTGCTTGTTCAGTTTTATTATATGAGAACAATAACACACTCTTGATTGTTCAGTTATATTATATGAGAACAATAACACACTCTTGCTTGTTCAGTTATATTATATGAGAACAATAACACACTCTTTATTGTTCAGTTATATTATATGAGAACAATAACACACTCTTGCTTGTTCAGTTGTATTATATGAGAACAATAACACACTCATTTTTGTTCAGTTGTATTATATGAGAACAATAACACACTCTTTATTGTTCAGTTGTATTATATGAGAACAATAACACACTCTTGTTTGTTAAGTTGTATTATATGAGAACAATAACACACTCTTGTTTGTTAAGTTGTATTATATGAGAACAATAACACACTCTTGCTTGTTCAGTTGTATTATATGAGAACAATAACACACTCTTTATTGTTCAGTTGTATTATATGAGAACAATAACACACTCTTGTTTGTTAAGTTGTATTATATGAGAACAATAACACACTCTTGTTTGTTCAGTTATATTATATGAGAACAATAACACACTCTTGCTTGTTCAGTTATATTATATGAGAACAATAACACACTTTTGCTTGTTCAGTTATATTATATGAGAACAATAACACACTCTTTATTGTTCAGTTGTATTATATGAGAACAATAACACACTCTTGTTTTTTAAGTTGTATTATATGAGAACAATAACACACTCTTGTTTGTTAAGTTATATTATATGAGAACAATAACACACTCTTGTTTGTTAAGTTGTATTATATGAGAACAATAACACACTCTTGCTTGTTGAGTTATATTATATGAGAACAATAACACACTCTTGTTTGTTAAGTTGTATTATATGAGAACAATAACACACTTTTGTTTGTTAAGTTATATTATATGAGAACAATAACACACTCTTGTTTGTTAAGTTGTATTATATGAGAACAATAACACACTCTTGTTTGTTCAGTTATATTATATGAGAACAATAACACACTCTTGCTTGTTCAGTTGTATTATATGAGAACAATAACACACTCTTGTTTGTTCAGTTGTATTATATGAGAACAATAAAACACTCTTGTTTGTTCAGTTGTATTATATGAGAACAATAACACACTCTTGTTTGTTAAGTTGTATTATATGAGAACAATAACACACTCTTGTTTGTTCAGTTATATTATATGAGAACAATAACTCACTCTTGTTTGTTAAGTATTATATGAGAACAATAACACACTCTTGCTTGTTCAGTTGTATTATATGAGAACAATAACACAATCTTGCTTGTTCAGTTGTATTATATGAGAACAATAACACACTCTTGTTTGTTCAGTTATATTATATGAGAACAATAACACACTCTTGCTTGTTCAGTTATATTATATGAGAACAATAACACACTCTTGTTTGTTAAGTTGTATTATATGAGAACAATAATACACTCTTCCTTGTTGAGCTATATTATATGAGAACAATAACACACTCTTGTTTGTTAAGTTGTATTATATGAGAACAATAACACACTCTTGTTTGTTAAGTTGTATTATATGAGAACAATAACACACCCTTGTGTGTTAAGTATTATATGAGAACAATAACACAATCTTGCTTGTTCAGTTGTATTATATGAGAACAATAACACACTCTTGTTTGTTGAGTTGTATTATATGAGAACAATAATACACTCTTGCTTGTTGAGCTAAATTATATGAGAACAATAACACACTCTTGTTTGTTCAGTTGTATTATATGAGAACAATAACACACTCTTGTTTGTTCAGTTGTATTATATGAGAACAATAACACACTCTTGGTTGTTCAGTTTATTATATGAGAACAATAACACACTCTTGCTTGTTGAGCTATATTATATGAGAACAATAACACACTCTTGCTTGTTGAGCTATATTATATGAGAACAATAACACACTCTTGTTTGTTAAGTTGTATTATATGAGAACAATAACACACTCTTGATTGTTGAGCTATATTATATGAGAACAATAATACACTCTTGTTTGTTAAGTTATATTATATGAGAACAATAACACACTCTTGCTTGTTGAGCTATATTATATGAGAACAATAACACACTCTTGTTTGTTCAGTTGTATTATATGAGAACAATAACACACTCTTGCTTGTTGGAATATATTATATGAGAACAATAACACACTCTTGCTTGTTGAGCTATATTATATGAGAACAATAATACACTCTTGCTTGTTGAGCTATATTATATTAGAACAATTAGACACTCTTGTTTATTCAGTTGTATTATATGAGAACAATAATACGCATGCTTGTTGAGCTATATTATATGAGAACAATAACACACTCTTGTTTATTCAGTTGTATTATATGAGAACAATAACACACTCTTGCTTGTTGAGCTATATTATATGAGAACAATAACACACTCTTGTTTATTCAGTTGTATTATATGAGAACAATAACACACTCTTGCTTGTTGAGCTATATTATATGAGAACAATAATACACTCTTGCTTGTTGAGCTATATTATATGAGAACAATAATACACTCTTGCTTGTTGAGCTATATTATATGAGAACAATAACATACTCTTGCTTGTTGAGCTATATTATATGAGAACAATAACGCACTCTTGCTTGTTGAGCTATATTATATGAGAACAATAACACACTCTTGTTTATTCAGTTGTATTATATGAGAACAATAACACACTCTTGCTTGTTGAGCTATATTATATGAGAACAATAATACACTCTTGCTTGTTGAGCTATATTATATGAGAACAATAATACACTCTTGCTTGTTGAGCTATATTATATGAGAACAATAACACACTCTCGCTTGTTCAGTTGTATTATATGAGAACAATAACACACTCTTGTTTGTTCAGTCATATTATATGAGAACAATAACACACTCTTGCTTGTTCAGTTGTATTATATGAGAACAATAACACACTCTTGTTTGTTCAGTTGTATTATATGAGAACAATAACACACTCTTGCTTGTTGAGTTATATTATATGAGAACAATAACACACTCTTGCTTGTTCAGTTGTATTATATGAGAACAATAACACACTCTTGCTTGTTGAGCTATATTATATGAGAACAATAACACACTCTTGTTTGTTGAGTTATATTATATGAGAACAATAACACACTCTTGCTTGTTGCGCTATATTATATGAGAACAATAACACACTCTTGCTTGTTGAGTTATATTATATGAGAACAATAACACACTCTTGCTTGTTCAGTTGTATTATATGAGAACAATAACACACTCTTGCTTGTTCAGTTGTATTATATGAGAACAATAACACACTCTTGCTTGTTGAGTTATATTATATGAGAACAATAACACACTCTTGCTTGTTGAGTTATATTATATGAGAACAATAACACACTCTTGCTTGTTGAGCTATATTATATGAGAACAATAACACACTCTTGCTTGTTGAGTTATATTATATGAGAACAATAACATACTCTTGCTTGTTCAGTTGTATTATATGAGAACAATAACACACTCTTGCTTGTTGAGTTATATTATATGAGAACAATAACACACTCTTGTTTGTTGAGTTATATTATATGAGAACAATAATACACTCTTGCTTGTTGAGTTATATTATATGAGAACAATAACACACTCTTGCTTGTTGAGTTATATTATATGAGAACAATAACACACTCTTGCTTGTTCAGTTGTATTATATGAGAACAATAACACACTCTTGTTTGTTCAGTTGTATTATATGAGAACAATAACACACTCTTGCTTGTTCAGTTGTATTATATGAGAACAATAACACACTCTTGCTTGTTCAGTTGTATTATATGAGAACAATAACACACTCTTGCTTGTTCAGTTGTATTATATGAGAACAATAACACACTCTTGTTTGTTCAGTTGTATTATACGCGAACAATAACACACTCTTGCTTGTTCAGTTGTATTATATGAGAACAATAATAGACTCTTGCTTGTTCAGTTGTATTATATGAGAACAATAATACACTCTTGCTTGTTCAGTTGTATTATATGAGAACAATAATACACTCTTGCTTGTTCAGTTGTATTATATGAGAACAATAATACACTCTTGTTTGTTCAGTTGTATTATATGAGAACAATAACACACTCTTGCTTGTTCAGTTGTATTATATGAGAACAATAACACACTCTTGCTTGTGCAGTTATATTATATGAGAACAATAATACACTCTTGATTGTTCAGTTGTATTATATGAGAACAATAATACACTCTTGCTTGTTCAGTTGTATTATATGAGAACAATAACACACTCTTGCTTGTTCAGTTGTATTATATGAGAACAATAACACACTCTTGCTTTTTCAGTTGTATTATATGAGAACAATAATACACTCTTGTTTGTTAAATTGTATTATATGAGAACAATAACACACTCTTTTTTGTTCAGTTTTATTATATGAGAACAATAACACACTCTTGTTTGTTCAGTTGTATTATATGAGAACAATAACACACTCTTGTTTGTTAAGTTGTATTATATGAGAACAATAACACACTCTTGTTTGTTCAGTTATATTATATGAGAACAATAACACACTCTTGTTTGTTCAGTTGTATTATATGAGAACAATAACACACTCTTGCTTGTTCAGTTATATTATATGAGAACAATAACACACTCTTGTTTGTTCAGTTGTATTATATGAGAACAATAACACACTCTTGTTTGTTAAGTTGTATTCTATGAGAACAATAACACACTCTTGTTTGTTCAGTTGTATTATATGAGAACAATAACACACTCTTGTTTGTTCAGTTGTATTATATAAGAACAATAACACACTCTTGTTTGTTCAGTTGTATTATATGAGAACAATAACACACTCTTGCTTGTTCAGTTGTATTATATGAGAACAATAACACACTCTTGTTTGTTCAGTTGTATTATATGAGAACAATAACACACTCTTGTTTGTTAAGTTGTATTCTATGAGATCAATAACACACTCTTGTTTGTTCAGTTGTATTATATGAGAACAATAACACACTCTTGTTTGTTAAGTTGTATTATATAAGAACAATAACACACTCTTGTTTGTTCAGTTGTATTATATGAGAACAATAACACACTCTTGCTTGTTAAGTTGTATTATATGAGAACAATAACACACTCTTGTTTGTTCAGTTGTATTATATGAGAACAATAACACACTCTTGTTTGTTCAGTTGTATTATATGAAAACAATAACACACTCTTGCTTGTTCAGTTGTATTATATGAGAACAATAACACACTCTTGCTTGTTGAGCTATATTATATGAGAACAATAACACACTCTTGCTTGTTAAGTTGTATTATATGAGAACAATAACACACTCTTGTTTGTTCAGTTGTATTATATGAGAACAATAACACACTCTTGCTTGTTCAGTTGTATTATATGAGAACAATAACACACTCTTGCTTGTTCAGTTGTATTATATGAGAACAATAACACACTCTTGCTTGTTGAGTTATATTATATGAGAACAATAACACACTCTTGCTTGTTCAGTTGTATTATATGAGAACAATAACACACTCTTGCTTGTTGAGCTATATTATATGAGAACAATAACACACTCTTGCTTGTTGAGTTATATTATATGAGAACAATAACACACTCTTGTTTGTTGAGTTATATTATATGAGAACAATAATACACTCTTGCTTGTTGAGTTATATTATATGAGAACAATAACACACTCTTGCTTGTTGAGTTATATTATATGAGAACAATAACACACTCTTGCTTGTTCAGTTGTATTATATGAGAACAATAACACACTCTTGTTTGTTCAGTTGTATTATATGAGAACAATAACACACTCTTGCTTGTTCAGTTGTATTATATGAGAACAATAACACACTCTTGCTTGTTCAGTTGTATTATATGAGAACAATAACACACTCTTGCTTGTTCAGTTGTATTATATGAGAACAATAACACACTCTTGTTTGTTCAGTTGTATTATACGCGAACAATAACACACTCTTGCTTGTTCAGTTGTATTATATGAGAACAATAATAGACTCTTGCTTGTTCAGTTGTATTATATGAGAACAATAATACACTCTTGCTTGTTCAGTTGTATTATATGAGAACAATAATACACTCTTGCTTGTTCAGTTGTATTATATGAGAACAATAATACACTCTTGTTTGTTCAGTTGTATTATATGAGAACAATAACACACTCTTGCTTGTTCAGTTGTATTATATGAGAACAATAACACACTCTTGCTTGTGCAGTTGTATTATATGAGAACAATAATACACTCTTGATTGTTCAGTTGTATTATATGAGAACAATAATACACTCTTGCTTGTTCAGTTGTATTATATGAGAACAATAACACACTCTTGCTTGTTCAGTTGTATTATATGAGAACAATAACACACTCTTGCTTTTTCAGTTGTATTATATGAGAACAATAATACACTCTTGTTTGTTAAATTGTATTATATGAGAACAATAACACACTCTTGTTTGTTCAGTTTTATTATATGAGAACAATAACACACTCTTGTTTGTTCAGTTGTATTATATGAGAACAATAACACACTCTTGTTTGTTAAGTTGTATTATATGAGAACAATAACACACTCTTGTTTGTTCAGTTATATTATATGAGAACAATAACACACTCTTGTTTGTTCAGTTGTATTATATGAGAACAATAACACACTCTTGCTTGTTCAGTTATATTATATGAGAACAATAACACACTCTTGTTTGTTCAGTTGTATTATATGAGAACAATAACACACTCTTGTTTGTTAAGTTGTATTCTATGAGAACAATAACACACTCTTGTTTGTTCAGTTGTATTATATGAGAACAATAACACACTCTTGTTTGTTCAGTTGTATTATATAAGAACAATAACACACTCTTGTTTGTTCAGTTGTATTATATGAGAACAATAACACACTCTTGCTTGTTCAGTTGTATCATATGAGAACAATAACACACTCTTGTTTGTTCAGTTGTATTATATGAGAACAATAACACACTCTTGTTTGTTAAGTTGTATTCTATGAGAACAATAACACACTCTTGTTTGTTCAGTTGTATTATATGAGAACAATAACACACTCTTGTTTGTTAAGTTGTATTATATAAGAACAATAACACACTCTTGTTTGTTCAGTTGTATTATATGAGAACAATAACACACTCTTGCTTGTTAAGTTGTATTATATGAGAACAATAACACACTCTTGTTTGTTCAGTTGTATTATATGAGAACAATAACACACTCTTGTTTGTTCAGTTGTATTATATGAAAACAATAACACACTCTTGCTTGTTCAGTTGTATTATATGAGAACAATAACACACTCTTGCTTGTTGAGCTATATTATATGAGAACAATAACACACTCTTGCTTGTTAAGTTGTATTATATGAGAACAATAACACACTCTTGTTTGTTCAGTTGTATTATATGAGAACAATAACACACTCTTGCTTGTTCAGTTGTATTATATGAGAACAATAACACACTCTTGCTTGTTAAGTTATATTATATGAGAACAATAACACACTCTTGTTTGTTAAGTTATATTATATGAGAACAATAACACACTCTTGTTTGTTAAGTTATATTATATAAGAACAATAACACACTCTTGTTTGTTAAGTTATATTATATGAGAACAATAACACACTCTTGTTTGTTAAGTTATATTATATGAGAACAATAACACACTCTTGTTTGTTAAGTTATATTATATGAGAACAATAACACACTCTTGTTTGTTAAGTTGTATTATATGAGAACAATAACACACTCTTGTTTGTTAAGTTATATTATATGAGAACAATAACACACTCTTGTTTGTTAAGTTGTATTATATGAGAACAGTAACACACTCTTGTTTGTTCAGTTATATTATATGAGAACAATAACACACTCTTGCTTGTTCAGTTATATTATATGAGAACAATAACACACTCTTGCTTGTTCAGTTATATTATATGAGAACAATAACACACTCTTGTTTGTTCAGTTGTATTATATGAGAACAATAAAACACTCTTGTTTGTTCAGTTGTATTATATGAGAACAATAACACAATCTTGTTTGTTCAGTTATATTATATGAGAAAAATAACACACTCTTGTTTGTTAAGTTGTATTATATGAGAACAATAACACAATCTTGCTTGTTCAGTTGTATTATATGAGAACAATAACACACTCTTGCTTGTTCAGTTGTATTATATGAGAACAATAACACAATCTTGCTTGTTCAGTTGTATTATATGGGAACAATAACACACTCTTGTTTGTTCAGTTATATTATATGAGAGCAATAACACACTCTTGCTTGTTCAGTTATATTATATGAGAACACTAACACACTCTTGTTTGTTCAGTTGTATTATATGAGAACAATAAAACACTCTTGTTTGTTCAGTTGTATTATATGAGAACAATAATACAATCTTGTTTGTTCAGTTGTATTATATGAGAACAATAATACAATCTTGTTTGTTCAGTTGTATTATATGAGAACAATAACACACTCTTGTTTGTTCAGTTGTATTATATGAGAACAATAATACAATCTTGTTTGTTCAGTTGTATTATATGAGAACAATAACACACTCTTGTTTGTTAAGTTGTATTATATGAGAACAGTAACACACTCTTGTTTGCTCAGTTATATTATATGAGAACAATAACACACTCTTGTTTGTTAAGTTGTATTATATGAGAACAATAACACACTCTTGTTTGTTCAGTTGTATTATATGAGAACAATAACACACTCTTGTTTGTTCGGTTGTATTATATGAGAACAATAAAACACTCTTGCTTGTTCAGTTGTATTATATGAGAACAATAACACACTCTTGTTTGTTCAGTTATATTATATGAGAACAATAACGCACTCTTGTTTGTTCAGTTATATTATATGAGAACAATAACGCACTCTTGCTTGTTCAGTTGTATTATATGAGAACAATAACACACTCTTGCTTGTTCAGTTGCATTATATGAGAACAATAACACACTCTTGCTTGTTCAGTTGTATTATATGAGAACAATAACGCACTCTTGCTTGTTCAGTTGTATTATATGAGAACAATAACGCACTCTTGTTTGTTCAGTTGTATTATATGAGAACAATAACACACTCTTGCTTGTTCAGTTGTATTATATGAGAACAATAACACACTCTTGCTTGTTCAGTTATATTATATGAGAACAATAACACACTCTTGTTTGTTCAGTTGTATTATATGAGAACAATAACACACTCTTGTTTGTTCAGTTGTATTATATGAGAACAATACCACACTCTTGTTTGTTCAGTTGTATTATATGAGAACAATAACACTTTCTTGTTTGTTCAGTTATATTATATGAGAACAATAACACACTCTTGTTTGTTCAGTTGTATTATATGAGAACAATAACACACTCTTGTTTGTTCAGTTGTATTATATGAGAACAATAACACACTCTTGTTTGTTCAGTTATATTATATGAGAACAATAACACACTCTTGTTTGTTCAGTTGTATTATATGAGAACAATAACACACTCTTGTTTGTTCAGTTATATTATATGAGAACAATAACACACTCTTGTTTGTTCAGTTATATTGTATGAGAACAATAACACACTCTTGTTTGTTCAGTTATATTATATGAGAACAATAACACACTCTTGCTTGTTCAGTTGTATTATATGAGAACAATAACACACTCTTGTTTGTTCAGTTGTATTATATGAGAACAATAACACACTCTTGTTTGTTCAGTTGTATTATATGAGAACAATAACACACTCTTGTTTGTTAAGTTGTATTATATGAGAACAATAACACACCCTTGTTCGTTCTGCTATAGTACATGACCGCTAATGCTCTGTTTCAGCTGTGTGTGATACTGGAACCAATGCAGGAGCTTATGTCAAGACACAAAGCTTATGCACTTAGTCCTAGAGATTGTCTGAAGACGACGCTGTTCCAGAAGTGGCAAAGGATGGTTGCCCCGCCGGGTAAGAGAGGTAGATCCCGTCTTGGCTGGTTCTTTTGGGGACATGCATGTTTTGAGGGGGTTTGAGTTTGCATCCCCCAGTGGGAATGTTGGCTGTTGTTAGTAATGGTAATAATTCTGTGGTCTGTGCTGAAGACAGTGTATTGTGTTTGATAACATTGCACATACAAGAGAATTGTTGCCATTGTTACAAGAGTCCTGTATTATAAATGTGTGATTTCCAGTTGTGTTACCTGCTATTTTCTGTTAAAAAATAGCAAAAGGCATAGCACAAAGGTTAGTGCCTCTGTGATTAAAGAAGGTTAGGTATATTTAATATGTAAGAGGGCACCTCCAGCACGTAGATTGCTTCTGTTTTTGCTGGGTTAGAATCTGAGGTTATAGGACAATGGGAGATATGAGGGCATGTTGACAGTCATCCTGGAGCAGCAGTAGTGTACATAACGTGCAGAGCTGTCTCAGAGGTTGCTATTGGATCAGAATCTGAGGTTATAGGACAATGGGAGATATGAGGGCATGTTGACAGTCATCCTGGAGCAGCAGTAGTGTACAGAACATGTAGAGCTGTCTCAGAGGTTGCTATTGGATCAGAATCTGAGGTTATAGGACAATGGGAGATATGAGGGCATGCTGACAGTCATCCTGGAGCAGTACTAGTGTACAGAACGTGTAGAGCTATCTCAGAGGTTGCTATTGGATCAGAATCTGAGGTTATAGGACAATGGGAGATATGAGGGCATGTTGACAGTCATCCTGGAGCAGTAGTAGTGTACATAACGTGCAGAGCTGTCTCAGAGGTTGCTATTGGATCAGAATCTGAGGTTATAGGACAATGGGAGATATGAGGGCATGTTGACAGTCATCCTGGAGCAGTAGTAGTGTACAGAACATGTAGAGCTGTCTCAGAGGTTGCTATTGGATCAGAATCTGAGGTTATAGGACAATGGGAGATATGAGGGCATGCTGACAGTCATCCTGGAGCAGTACTAGTGTACAGAACGTGTAGAGCTATCTCAGAGGTTGCTATTGGATCAGAATCTGAGGTTATAGGACAATGGGAGATATGAGGGCATGCTGACAGTCATCCTGGAGCAGTACTAGTGTACAGAACGTGTAGAGCTATCTCAGAGGTTGCTATTGGATCAGAATCTGAGGTTTTAGGACAATGGGAGATATGAGGGCATGTTGACAGTCATCCTGGAGCAGTACTAGTGTACAGAACGTGTAGAGCTATCTCAGAGGTTGCTATTGGATCAGAATCTGAGGTTATAGGACAATGGGAGATATGAGGGCATGCTGACAGTCATCCTGGAGCAGTACTAGTGTACAGAACGTGTAGAGCTATCTCAGAGGTTGCTATTGGATCAGAATGTGAGGTTATAGGACAATGGGAGATATGAGGGCATGCTGACAGTCATCCTGGAGCAGTACTAGTGTACAGAACGTGTAGAGCTATCTCAGAGGTTGCTATTGGATCAGAATCTGAGGTTTTAGGACAATGGGAGATATGAGGGCATGTTGACAGTCATCCTGGAGCAGTACTAGTGTACAGAACGTGTAGAGCTATCTCAGAGGTTGCTATTGGATCAGAATCTGAGGTTATAGGACAATGGGAGATATGAGGGCATGCTGACAGTCATCCTGGAGCAGTACTAGTGTACAGAACGTGTAGAGCTATCTCAGAGGTTGCTATTGGATCAGAATCTGAGGTTTTAGGACAATGGGAGATATGAGGGCATGTTGACAGTCATCCTGGAGCAGCAGTAGTGTACATAACGTGTAGAGCTGTCTCAGAGGTTGCTCCTGGATCAGTATCTGAGGTTATAGGACATTGGGAGATATGAGGGCATGTTGACAGTCATCCTGGAGCAGTACTAGTGTACATAACGTGTAGAGTTGTCTCAGAGCTTGCTATTGGATCAGAATCTGAGGTTATAGGACAATGGGAGATATGAGGGCATGTTGACAGTCATCCTGGAGCAGCAGTAGTGTACATAACATGTAGAGCTGTCTCAGAGGTTGCTCCTGGATCAGTATCTGAGGTTATAGGACATTGGGAGATATGAGGGCATGTTGACAGTCATCCTGGAGCAGTAGTAGTGTACAGAACGTGTAGAGCTGTCTCAGAGGTTGCTATTGGATCAGAATCTGAGAATATAGGACAATGGGAGATATGAGGGCATGTTGACAGTCATCCTGGAGCAGCAGTAGTGTACATAACGTGTAGAGTTGTCTCAGAGGTTGCTCCTGGATCAGTATCTGAGGTTATAGGACATTGGGAGATATGAGGGCATGTTGACAGTCATCCTGGAGCAGTAGTAGTGTACAGAACGTGTAGAGCTGTCTCAGAGGTTGCTATTGGATCAGAATCTGAGGTTATAGGACAATGGGAGATATGAGGGCATGTTGACAGTCATCCTGGAGCAGTAGTAGTGTACAGAACGTGTAGAGCTGTCTCAGAGGTTGCTCCTGGATCAGTATCTGAGGTTATAGGACATTGGGAGATATGAGGGCATGTTGACAGTCATCCTGGAGCAGCAGTAGTGTACATAACGTGTAGAGTTGTCTCAGAGGTTGCTATTGGATCAGAAGCTGAGGTTATAGGACAATGGGAGATATGAGGGCATGTTGACAGTCATCCTGGAGCAGCAGTAGTGTACAGAACATGTAGAGCTGTCTCAGAGGTTGCTATTGGATCAGAATCTGAGGTTATAGGACAATGGGAGATATGAGGGCATGCTGACAGTCATCCTGGAGCAGTACTAGTGTACAGAACGTGTAGAGCTATCTCAGAGGTTGCTATTGGATCAGAATCTGAGGTTATAGGACAATGGGAGATATGAGGGCATGTTGACAGTCATCCTGGAGCAGTACTAGTGTACAGAACGTGTTGAGCTATCTCAGAGGTTGCTATTGGATCAGAATCTGAGTTTATAGGACAATGGGAGATATGAGGGCATGCTGACAGTCATCCTGGAGCAGTACTAGTGTACAGAACGTGTAGAGCTATCTCAGAGGTTGCTATTGGATCAGAATCTGAGGTTTTAGGACAATGGGAGATATGAGGGCATGTTGACAGTCATCCTGGAGCAGCAGTAGTGTACATAACGTGTAGAGCTGTCTCAAAGGTTGCTCCTGGATCAGAATCTGAGGTTATAGGACAATGGGAGATATGAGGGCATATTGACAGTCATCCTGGAAAAGTAGTAGTGTACATAACATGTAGAGGTGTCTCAGAGGTTGCTATTGGATCAGAATCTGAGGTTATAGGACAATGCGAGATATGAGGGCATGTTGACAGTCATCCTGGAGCAGTACTAGTGTACAGAACGTGTAGAGCTATCTCAGAGGTTGCTATTGGATCAGAAAATGAGGTTATAGGACAATGGGAGATATGAGGGCATGTTGACAGTCATCCTGGAGCAGCAGTAGTTTACATAACATGCAGAGCTGTCTCAGAGGTTGCTATTGGATCAGAATCTGAGGTTATAGGACAATGGGAGATATGAGGGCATGTTGACAGTCATCCTGGAGCAGTAGTAGTGTACAGAACGTGTAGAGCTGTCTCAGAGGTTGCTATTGGATCAGAATCTGAGGTTATAGGACAATGGGAGTTATGAGGGCATGTTGACAGTCATCCTGGAGCAGTAGTAGTGTACATAACATGCAGAGCTGTCTCAGAGGTTGCTATTGGATCAGAATCTGAGGTTATAGGACAATGGGAGATATGAGGGCATGTTGACAGTCATCCTGGAGCAGCAGTAGTGTACATAACATGCAGAGCTGTCTCAGAGGTTGCTATTGAATCAGAATCTGAGGTTATAGGACAATGGGAGATATGAGGGCATGTTGACAGTCATCTTGGAGCAGTAGTAGTGTACAGAACGTGTAGAGTTGTCTCAGAGGTTGCTATTGGATCAGAATCTGAGGTTATAGGACAATGGGAGATATGAGGGCATGTTGACAGTCATCTTGGAGCAGTAGTAGTGTACATAACGTATAGAGCTGTCTCAGAGGTTGCTATTGGATCAGAATCTGAGGTTATAGCACAATGGGAGATATGAGGGCATGTTGACAGTCATCCTGGAGCAGTAGTAGTGTACAGAACGTGTAGAGCTGTCTCAGAGGTTGCTATTGGATCAGAATCTGAGGTTATAGGACAATGGGAGATATGAGGGCATGTTGACAGTCATCCTGGAGCAGTAGTAGTGTACAGAACATGTAGAGCTGTATCAGAGGTTGCTATTGGATCAGAATCTGGGGTTATAGGACAATGGGAGATATGAGGGCATGTTGACAGTCATCCTGGAGCAGCAGTAGTGTACAGAACGTGTAGAGCTGTCTCAGAGGTTGCTATTGGATCAGAATCTGAGGTTATAGGACAATGGGAGATATGAGGGCATGTTGACAGTCATCCTGGAGCAGTAGTAGTGTACATAACGAGTAGAGCTGTCTCAGAGGTTGCTATTGGATCAGAATCTGAGGTTATAGGATAATGGGAGATATGAGGGCATGTTGACAGTCATCCTGGAGCAGTAGTAGTGTACAGAACGTGTAGAGCTGTTTCAGAGGTTGCTATTGGATCAGAATCTGAGGTTATAGCACAATGGGAGATATGAGGGCATGTTGACAGTCATCCTGGAGCAGCACTAGTGTACATAACGTGTAGAGCTGTCTCAGAGGTTGCTATTGGATCAGAATCTGAGGTTATAGGACAATGGGAGATATGAGGGCATGTTGACAGTCATCCTGGAGTAGCAGTAGTGTACATAACGTGTAGAGCTGTCTCAGAGGTTGGTATTGGATCAGAATCTGAGGTTATAGGACAATGCGAGATATGAGGGCATGTTGACAGTCATCCTGGATCAGTACTAGTGTACAGAACATGTAGAGCTGTCTCAGAGGTTGCTATTGGATCAGAATCTGAGGTTATAGGACAATGGGAGATATGAGGGCATGTTGACAGTCATCCTGGAGCAGCAGTAGTGTACAGAACGTGTAGAGCTGTCTCAGAGGTTGCTATTGGATCAGAATCTGAGGTTATAGGACAATGGGAGATATGAGGACATGTTGACAGTCATCCTGGAGCAGCAGTAGTGTACAGAACATGTGGAGCTGTCTCAGAGGTTGGTATTGGATCAGAATCTGAGGTTATAGCACAATGGGAGATTTGAGGGCATGTTGACAGTCATCCTGGAGCAGCAGTAGTGTACATAACATGTGGAGCTGTCTCAGAGGTTGGTATTGGATCAGAATCTGAGGTTATAGCACAATGGGAGATTTCGGGGCATGTTGACAGTCATCCTGGAGCAGCAGTAGTGTACATAACATGTGGAGCTGTCTCAGAGGTTGGTATTGGATCAGAATCTGAGGTTATAGCACAATGGGAGATTTGAGGGCATGTTGACAGTCATCCTGGAGCAGTAGTAGTGTACAGAACGTGTAGAGCTGTCTCAGAGATCGCTATTGGATCAGAATCTGAGGTTATAGGACAATGGGAGATATGAGGGCATGTTGACAGTCATCCTGGAGCAGCAGTAGCGTACATAACGTGTAGAGTTGTCTCAGAGGTTGCTATTGGATCAGAATCTGAGGTTATAGGACATTGGGAGATATGAGGGCATGTTGACAGTCATCCTGGAGCAGCAGTAGTATACATAACATGTAGAGCTGTCTCAGAGGTTGCTATTGGATCAGAATCTGAGGTTATAGCACAATGGGAGATATGAGGGCATGTTGACAGTCATCCTGGAGCAGCAGTAGTATACTTAACATGTAGAGCTGTCTCAGAGGTTGCTATTGGATCAGAATCTGAGGTTATAGCACAATGGGAGATATGAGGGCATGTTGACAGTCATCCTGGAGCAGCAGTAGTATACATAACATGTAGAGCTGTCTCAGAGGTTGCTATTGGATCAGAATCTGAGGTTATAGCACAATGGGAGATATGAGGGCATGTTGACAGTCATCCTGGAGCAGCAGTAGTGTACATAACATGTAGAGCTGTCTCAGAGGTTGCTATTGGATCAGAATCTGAGGTTATAGCACAATGGGAGATATGAGGGCATGTTGACAGTCATCTTGGAGCAGTAGTAGTGTACAAAACATGTAGAGCTGTCTCAGAGGTTGCTCCTGGATCAGTATCTGAGGTTATAGGACAATGGGAGATATGAGGGCATGTTGACAGTCATCTTGGAGCAGTAGTAGTATACATAACATGTAGAGCTGTCTCAGAGGTTGCTATTGGATCAGAATCTGAGGTTATAGCACAATGGGAGATATGAGGGCATGTTGACAGTCATCCTGGAGCAGTAGTAGTGTACAGAACGTGTAGAGCTGTCTCAGAGGTTGCTATTGGATCAGAATCTGAGGTTATAGGACAATGGGAGATATGAGGGCATGTTGACAGTCATCCTGGAGCAGTAGTAATGTACATAACATGTAGAGCTGTCTCAGAGGTTGCTATTGGATCAGAATCTGAGGTTATAGGACAATGGGAGATATGAGGGCATGTTGACAGTCATCCTGGAGCAGTAGTAGTGTACATAACATGCAGAGCTGTCTCAGAGGTTGCTATTGGATCAGAATCTGAGGTTATAGCACAATGGGAGATATGAGGGCATGTTGACAGTCATCCTGGAGCAGTAGTAGTGTACAGAACGTGTAGAGCTGTCTCAGAGGTTGCTATTGGATCAGAATCTGAGGTTATAGCACAATGGGAGATATGAGGGCATGTTGACAGTCATCTTGGAGCAGTAGTAGTGTACAAAACATGTAGAGCTGTCTCAGAGGTTGCTATTTGATGAGAATCTGAGGTTATAGCACAATGGGAGATATGAGGGCATGTTGACAGTCATCTTGGAGCAGTAGTAGTGTACAAAACATGTAGAGCTGTCTCAGAGGTTGCTATTTGATGAGAATCTGAGGTTATAGCACAATGGGAGATATGAGGGCATGTTGACAGTCATCTTGGAGCAGTAGTAGTGTACAAAACATGTAGAGCTGTCTCAGAGGTTGCTATTTGATGAGAATCTGAGGTTATAGCACAATGGGAGATATGAGGGCATGTTGACAGTCATCCTGGAGCAGTAGTAGTGTACAAAACATGTAGAGCTGTCTCAGAGGTTGCTATTTGATGAGAATCTGAAGTTATAGCACAATGGGAGATATGAGGGCATGTTGACAGTCATCCTGGAGCAGTAGTAGTGTACAGAACGTGTAGAGCTGTCTCAGAGGTTGCTATTGGATCAGAATCTGAGGTTATAGCACAATGGGAGATATGAGGGCATGTTGACAGTCATCCTGGAGCAGTAGTAGTGTACAGAACATGTAGAGCTGTCTCAGAGGTTGCTATTGGATCAGAATCTGAGGTTTTAGGACAATGGGAGATATGAGGGCATGTTGACAGTCATCCTGGAGCAGTAGTAGTGTACAGAACATGTAGAGCTGTCTCAGAGGTTGCTATTGGATCAGAATCTGAGGTTATAGCACAATGGGAGATATGAGGGCATGTTGACAGTCATCCTGGAGCAGTAGTAATGTACATAACATGTAGAGCTGTCTCAGAGGTTGCTATTGGATCAGAATCTGAGGTTATAGCACAATGGGAGATATGAGGGCATGTTGACAGTCATCCTGGAGCAGCAGTAGTGTACAGAACAGGTGGAGCTGTCTCGGAGGTTGCTATTGGATCAGAATCTGAGGTTATAGCACAATGGGAGATTTGAGGGCATGTTGACAGTCATCCTGGAGCAGTAGTAGTGTACAGAACATGTAGAGCTGTTTCAGAGGTTGCTATTGGATCAGAATCTGAGGTTATAGGACAATGGGAGATATGAGGGCATGTTGACAGTCATCCTGGAGCAGTAGTAATGTACATAACATGTAGAGCTGTCTCAGAGGTTGCTATTGGATCAGAATCTGAGGTTATAGCACAATGGGAGATATGAGGGCATGTTGACAGTCATCCTGGAGCAGCAGTAGTGTACATAACATGTAGAGCTGCCTCAGAGGTTGCTCCTGGATCAGTATCTGTGGTTATAGGACAATGGGAGATATGAGGGCATGTTGACAGTCATCCTGGAGCAGCAGTAGTGTACAGAACAGGTGGAGCTGTCTCGGAGGTTGCTATTGGATCAGAATCTGAGGTTATAGCACAATGGGAGATTTGAGGGCATGTTGACAGTCATCCTGGAGCAGTAGTAGTGTACAGAACATGTAGAGCTGTTTCAGAGGTTAGAGGTTGGAGCTGGTGCTGCTGAGCACGTTACCTGGATGTACGTGCTTATGTCTATAGGCTTATTGCACTGCTGTAATACAATACCGTTACCAAGGTATACTGTTTCCTGACTGACAACACTTTCTGGTATTAGGAAACTGGTTTCCCAAAAGCGAGCTAAGGCAGCTGCATGTACTGGGTGGACTGTGAGTGGTTGGTTTACCAGTATACAATAACAATGTTTGTGCAGCGTGACACTCCTCAACATTTTGTACCACTTTTATCAGAGACAACACCACTACAGCCAATCCCTTATGAGTATTTAAATGCTGATAAAATACACTCACCAAGCAAGTTGGCTCACATTCAGGAAGTCCCTGGCTTGATTTCCATCAACCATTCAGTCTGACCTTGGGTTTTTCATGGTTTTCCACGCTGCTAGGCAAATCCCAGGGTGATTTCTCATCTCCACAATTTTGTTTCATTCAATCCGTTTGTCATGTTTCAGGTGTTGCTCTAGGTTTTGTGGTGTGTAGCAGTGCACAGATACTTGCTGAAAGGAAACAGTATTTCTTGTTTATAGTATAGAGATGTTTGGTTGGTTGCATAGTTTACCACTCTCTCCGGGAAGTTGCAGTAGTGCGACCACAAACTGCTATGCATCACTTCATACCTTCTTCCTGGGGGTGGTAGCCACAATAGATCTGTGTAGGTCGCAGTGCTTATGGTATTTCCCTGTTGTATACTCTATACTGTAGCCCCCTGTGGTTCCTTCACTTCATACCTTCTTCCTGGGGGAGGTAGAGACAATAGGTCGTAGTGTGTGAGGTGTCTCCCTATGTTGTATACTCTATACTGTAGCCCCCTGTGGTTCCTTCACTTCATCCCTTCCTCCTGGGGGTGGTAGCCACAATAGATCTGTGTAGGTCGCAGTGCTTATGGTATTTCCCTGTTGTATACTCTATACTGTAGCCCCCTGTGGTTCCTTCACTTCATACCTTCTTCCTGGGGGAGGTAGAGACAATAGGTCGTAGTGTGTGAGGTGTCTCCCTATGTTGTATACTCTATACTGTAGCCCCCTGTGGTTCCATCACCTCATTCCTTCCTCTTGGGGATGATAGAGACAATAGGTCGTAGTGTGTGAGGTGTCTCCCTATGTTGTATACTCTATACTGTAGCCCCCTGTGGTTCCATCACCTCATTCCTTCCTCTTGGGGATGATAGAGACAATAGGTCGTAGTGTGTGAGGTGTCTCCCTCCATTGTATACTGTATACTGTAGCCTCCTGTGGTTTCTTCACCTCATTCCTCCCTCTTGGGGATGATAGCGACAATAGGTCGTAGTGTGTGAGGTGTCTCCCTCCGTTGTATACTGTATACTGTAGCCTCCTGTGGTTCCATCACCTCATTCCTTCCTCTTGGGGATGATAGAGACAATAGGTCGTAGTGTGTGAGGTGTCTCCCTCCGTTGTATACTGTATACTGTAGCCTCCTGTGGTTTCTTCACCTCATTCCTCCCTCTTGGGGATGATAGAGACAATAGGTCGTAGCGTGGGAGGTGTCTCCCTCCGTTGTATACTGTATACTATAGCCTCCTGTGATTTCTTCACCTCATTCCTCCCTCTTGGGGATGATAGAGACAATAGGTCGTAGTGTGTGAGGTGTCTCCCTCCGTTGTATACTGTAGCCTCTTGTGGTTTCTTCACCTCATTCCTCCCTCTTGGGGATGATAGAGACAATAGGTCGTAGCGTGGGAGGTGTCCCCGTTTGTTGTCTACCCTAACTTATTCACTGTGTAACAGATATGTACAGTTTGCATAGGTGTCACGTTTGTGCTGTCAGCGAGTCAGACACTCATAGCTATGATTTTGCTTGTAACTGGAAAGCAGAATATGTAGGAATATAGGTGTTATCTTGTTAGGAACTCATTCGAGGGTGCTCTGTAACATTTTGTTAAGGCGTTAAAGCTGCTAACCATTTAATCAGCATTCTGGAACTTGGTAACAAAACAAAATTTTGTTAAAAATAAAAATTAGGAGACTCTCATTCTAGCATGTTTGTTTCACAACAGATTCACATAGAAGTCATTTTAATTCTACTATAAGAGGAAAGGTACGATAGAAGCTTGTTATTTTAATTATCAAATGTTTGTTTATTAATTTTAGTATAAAATATAAATGTTATGGATCACGCTTGAGTAAGCAATATTCTGTGTAACAGCATTGGTAAATGATGCAACATAATTCTTAACTTTTTATAGGAAAGCAAATGTGTAACAAAAACTAACAGATATTGATTTAAAAATTTTAGGTTCAAATACTCATAAATCTTGTGGTTATTTGCATGGTTCACGAATTCATTTGCCTCATCTTTAGGTTAAGTTTAGGAACTGAAGACTTTTGAGAACTGTAGGATAGTAGCGATATGTTTTCGTTCCCAGAATTATTTTAAGATAATCTATAATTTGCTAAAAGAATGGCTAGTAGAAAGCTATTTGCCATTTTCTTATAACCATAGAAAATGAATTTACGAGGTGTGATCAAAAAGTTTCCAGAATGGCTTCACAACAATGCTGACGCTGAGATTTCTTTAATTATTACCCAGACTGTACATGCAGCGTTCCTTCCCGATAAAAATGGGAGGTCATGTGACTCCTGTGACCATGCAGTGACGAGGTAGACGCTCCGAAGTGAACATGTGTTTTGCATGTGCTGCGATTTTTCCGCATAGCAAAAATGTCAGATTACAGAGAACAAAGAACAAAATAAAATTTTGTTTTAAACTCAGTAAAACTGCATCAGAAGCCTATGAAATGTTAAGAACAGCTTATGGAAGGAAGTTATGGGCAAAACTCAAGCATTTGAGTGGTTTTCAAAATTTAAAGATGGTGTGACATCAGTTAAAGATGCAGATCATTCGGGGCAATCCTGTTCCAGCAAAACTGATGAAAATATCAATCAGGTGACGGAAATGGTCTTAAATGATAGGTGCATTACAATAAGAGAACTTTCTGACTCATTAGGACTCTCCTTTAGAAGTGTTTAAAGCATTTTGAAAGACAATTTGGACATGAGAAGAATTGCCGCCAGTTTGTGCCCTGCCTGCTTTCAAATGACCAAATGGAAAGCCGTGTGATTACCTGCACAGATCTTAAAGAACAGCTACAAAATGACCCACAGTTTATGGAGAAAATTATTACTAGTGATGAAGCATGGATTTATGGGTACGATCCAGAAATGAAGCAACAATGTTCACAACGGAAGAGTCCTTCATCTCCACGTCCGAAAAAGGCCAGACAAGTTCGATCCAAAGTGAAGTCAATGATTGTGTTTTTTGACATAAAGGCATTGTACATAAGAAATTTGTGCCACAGGGTCAAACAATGAATCAAGTGTTCTACAAACAAGTGCTGCAAAGATTAAGGGAGAATGTGCGACGCAAACGGCCGGAGAAATGGAGGAGTGGTGACTGGTTCCTGCATTATGACAATATGCCCGCGCACAAAGTCCTTTCTGTTTGCCAACTTTTGAATAAAAATAGGATGAATACTGTTCCCCATCCCGCCTATTTTCCAGATTTGGCTGCAGCGGACTTTTTTCTTTTCCCACAACTTCAAATGCGACTCCGAGGACACCGTTAGGACACCGTTTTGAAGACATTGATGTCATTCACTGCGAATTGCAAAAGGCGCTGAACATGTTGAAAGAAGAGGACTTCCAGAGGTGCTTCCAGCAGCGGCAGAAGCGCTGGGACAAGTGTATCAACTCCCAAGGAGACTACTTCGAGGGTGACAGTGCAGATTACACAAAACAAACTGTTGTGTAGTATTTACAACGTCATTCCGGAAACTTTTTGATCACACCTCGTATACTGATGCTGCTGGAAGGGGAAGAATGTAGCAGTCAGTTGGATTATGTAGTAAATTTTCATATGAAAAATAAACCAAAATGAAATACTTGTAGCTGTAACATTCCCCCAGATATGCAACTAGTGAAAATAATGTTTCTTTTCACTACGACCTTCTACTTAACAAATACCTAAAATAACATGGATATTAAGGGATACCAATAATGATTTTCATTCAAAGATTAAGACGCAAGAACATTTCTACAGAACTGAACCAAAGCTGAACATTGCCAAATCCTGAATAAAAGAATAAGTACCTACTTATGTTTGATGGTATGCATTAAAATTTCAGAAAAACCTGAATGACCACTTGCGTCTTTAAAAAGTGTAATTAAAAGCCAAAACCCCATAAAGAAAATTAAGCAATAATTACAGGTTGATATCAATTAGTGAAACTTGCATCAAAACAGTATGCTAACTCTCTTGTCTGCCATTCCTAACCTAAAATTAAACTCACTGTCAACAAAAAATTGGGGATCACAACATAATGTAAGTCATGTGATGCTTTGTCTCCATCTCTGCAAAAAAGCACTTGGTGGTCAGTATTACAGGACCAACGGCAGTGTGAAAACAAAGTGCTGTCACAGAGCACACAAATTTTTGATTAGTGTAGTGTTTTGACTGCCCACTACTTCGTTGTGGTAATCTCATCTCTGTGTCGTCGTAGGTGAAGTCTTCAGGACTCGTAATTGCCGATATCAGTGAGGAAGCACTTCTCAGGGTCACCTATCGGCCTACAGTTGTTGTCAGGGTAGGATTCGGGAGTGGTGACACCAGGATATTGTCTTGAAAGAAACACCTTTCACTTTTCTCACTCTTATGCAAGATTCATTGATATTCTCTAACACGCGTGATTCTTTTTAGCACTGTCTTCCCACTATTGTCTCTTAGAACACTAAAGTTTGCTCCGGCTAGTTATTTAATATCTCGGTGCTCTATCACCGTTCTTTAGATTCGCGCGAACTTGAAATAGTCACTTGAGTAACATTAACTCGTTTATAAGCTTGGATATAATTATATCAAAGAATACAGTTAACACATTATATAAACTTTTCTACCTGCATCACTTTATAATTGCATAATTGCGCGGTACTTGTCAAATTTCGGAACTTAGCGTCCTTTTTTGATCTGGAGTGCTATGTGTTACCTCAACGAAGAATCATGAAAAACTGCCCTTAAACCACGCTCGCGTTCACATGGCTGCTCGCCTCCAAATTATACATGTCACTGCGTCTTCCTATGTTTCCATTGGTTCCCTGGTTCAAAGCCTAACTGTAAGAAATGTGCGTTGCCTCAAATGTATGAAGTACAAAAGAAGGTTCGGAAAACATAATGACAGTCTAAAACAAAGCTACTTTTATTTTTGCCTAAATCTTGCAGCTTTTCTTATGCAATTATGCCTTTATTTATTTAACAATGTTATTGAAACTTAAAACATATTTACAGCTTCTGAAGGGCTTTTGATTGATACAGTTTTTAATCCTATGGCTCTAAAATTATGGAAATTTATAAAATTGAATGTTAATTAATTATTAATAATTCCTAAACTATAATTATTACAGACTTCCTTTTTATGCATTCTTAGGATGGCATGCACCAACCTGGAGTAAGCTCTACTTTCGTAGTAAACTACTATTTAAGTCAACACTCGGCGACTTCCATGTGAGAGTAAACTACTTGCGAAGAATTTTACTCCTTTCAGATACTCCCAGATTAAATTATCGTAGAAGTAAATGTCAGAGAGCACCATCATGTATGTTACAACGGAATTAAATAGAGCACAAATATAGGTTAGAATTTACTCTTGCGACTTGGTTAGACTAACTAATCTGTCGATTGAACTAGAATACTGTATCGTATTTGAAGGAAGATATTTTTGATGCGTTCATGGATTACTTAGATAACATTGATGATCTCGATGAAGAAAACAGCATTTACTTAGGTTACACTGATGATCTCGACGAGAGGAAAAAAGGAAAAAAAAAGTGGAAATGTGATAGTGCTATGCGAGAAGCATATGAGAGAAAGTTCAATGAACATTTCAGTATTCGGAAAGAATCTTATACACGCCTTTTGAATCTGCTTGGAGAACATTTCCACAAAACTCGGACATAAATTCAGCTCTATAATCCAAATTGCAATTATTGTTATGCGTCCGATAAGTGTTTCGTACTGGAATATTTCCGAAGCTTGAGCCGGCATTACGATGAATTTAATGTAATGTGACAGTCTTACACTGCATTAAAAGGAGATATTTAGAATTGACTTAACGCGATGTAACTTAAAAGTGTGGCATCAAACTTCTCCTTTCCGTTACGTCAAGTTTGATTTCACATGGTAATTAGAACCAATCGGTACTAGCTCGAAACAATAAAAGAACTATGAATCAAGAATCATTCCCATTATGTTAAGTGCATGCCAATTATACCTTTAGTTTACCAGAATTTTCATGTCACGTTAAGTAAAGTTCATCCTAATCTCGGTATTACAAGCGAGCTTATAAATAAATGTTCACCACGCATTGTTAGAGCGCTTTTGAGGTACCTACAGATATAAATATACACGAGTGTTAAGAAAATAAAAGGCAATTCTTCTTCACTTTCACATTGTGTGTGGAATTGACTGCACACATGTTACTATTTTGTACCCATCTGTGAATATGGTGAGCTTTTCCGAAATCAGAAAGGGTATTTCTCTATCAACACGCAAGTAATCTGCGGTGCAAAATGAAGATTAAAAACATTGTTTCCAGAATTTTAAGCTGCTCTTTAGTACGTTTCCATCGCTAGAATTATTAAACTCGTCAATCACGACTTTCCAGCATCTTTATAACATGTTTTGGCTTATTTACATTACTTGGGTCTTCATTGAAAACATTAATAAAAGTAACCTCCCGTGAATCAGAAACGTAAAAAAACTAATAAGGAACACACATTGCGAGTGTTGGGGGTATCTCATTGGCTTTGAAGACCAACGTAATGCAAATTATCACTCATTTTTACACTCATGTTGTTTAAATGGATTTTATTTATTTGCACCAACACACATTTATCTCTTTCACTGACGTTTCTCCCCTTTTCCTACCGCAGATAACCTTATTCATCATTGCATCAAGTAAATGTCGCAAACAAAATGATACCTTCGGGAGTAATAAGCTCTACTTGCATAGTCGTAACTAAAAGAGTAAATTGTAATTGAGCTCTCCAGTGTTACTTTCGGGGTAAATTGCTCCCGTAGTGGGGACTTCTTTAGTAAATGTTACTTCCGAAGCAATTTACTCCAACATGGTGCACGCCACCCTTAATCAGGTGGAAATATCGCTACATTAGTCACTCCAGTGAGCTCACAAACCGCGAAAAAACAAATAAACAAGCAAGTTACAGAATGCCAAATAGCAGCACATTTGTGAAGAGCGGTTCTTTCAGCTTAACAAATAACTGTAGTCACTTTCTTAAAAACGAAGTTACAGGCTACTCCCGATTGTGTATGAATGAAAGGTTTTTAATAATGTTTTAGTCTCTAAAGAGTGGAAAAAATTTGTGAACTTTTGGCGGCATTGTAATTGAAATACAAATAAATTAAAAGTAACAGTTTCAGTAAAGTGTCTATATTATGGAATATGGTCAACGTTTTGCTATACTTCAGCAATTGTTTGTTGCCATGAGCCAGCCCACTTGGGTCTTATCTTCTTTTTGGTGTGTTTAAACATAATATGATGTGGTACATTCACATGTCTTTCTTTAACCTCTTTGTTTATTAGTGCATATACACATAATTTTTCTACTTCATGTTAGTTGAGATAAACCTTTGTAGTAATGGCTACATTACGTTTCATCAAGTGATTAATAATTTTATATGAAATTAATTGTTCTTTCACACAAGCCGTGTGTTGGACAGGGTTGGAAAGGTAGAATCAGATGACTGAAAAATTGAATGCCATAGCCGGGATTACAACCACGGATCTCCCAGTCTGATTCTACCTTTCCAATAATTTTATATGTTTCAGTTTTTCCTTTTAACCCCTTAAAACACTGCAGCTGGGCTGTTGATAGGATCTGTACACCCCTTGGTTGAAGTGTTTAGGAAATTAACCTGCATAAATCACATTTTAGATACGTTTTCTAACCAAAAGCCACAAAATAAAAAACATTGAACTTTATTATTAAATTGTAGAAAACTTTACCCTGCAGTATTTAGAATTAATGAACTGATGAGAGAAAACAACTGAAAATCGTTAAAACACAATTCATTAACACTGCAATGAACAATAAATTTAGATTCACGTCTTGCAAAAATCAGTATTTCAGTTTTAAAAATAACATACTGTAATTTTAAGTAAACATGTTAAACAAATGCAAGATATATATATATATATATATATATATATATATATATATATATATATAAACAGATCCATTCAGGTGACTTTCTCTCCCCATTCTTTAACAAACTATTGTTACAAAAGCTTATTCTTCTATCTACTGCATATTAACTGAGATAAACATTTGTAGAAATTGTTTTATTACATGATCAGGAGAAAAAACAAATAACTTTCCATTTGACAGAAGTATAGACATTTGAAAATTCAAACTCCTCGAAAATGTTAAATCTAAAAAACGTTTCCCAGAAATTGTATGCTTTAATGAGATCTAAATTTGTTTTTGTATATCTCTTACGGTTTACGAGTTATACAAAAGTGATTGTGAATGAAGAAGACCTCACAAGCTGTTCCCAGGACATTTTATTTGTCATGCAAATATCTCAAACTTTTGCTATTTTAATCAAAATCAGAATGTTCTATGTAAAGGGTAGTTGGGGATGTTTGTGCCACATCCTTCGAAGATGCTGAACTTAAATACCAAGTTTGATATAAAGGGTCTTTCATCAAGAGTGTCCTATCTTTAACATGTGATAGCTGCCGTTGTTATTGAGTTACAGCAGTCATTTGTTACAGTTGTTATTGACAAGTAGCCATGGAACATTACAGCATTCAGCAACGCGTAGAAATTGTAAAAATTGATTATCAAAAAGGATCATCTGTTCGCCAAACCTTCTGAGTATTACGTGAAGTTTACGGTGTGCATAATCATCCCTGCGAGAGAACGATTCGGCGTTTGATCAATAAATTTGAAAGAAGTAGTTCTGTCAGTGATCAAAGAACGCTTGTACGTAATCAACATAAGCGCTCCAATGGAAACATAGGCACCATTCGTGAGAGTGTACGCGAGAACGGAAACAAATCAATTGCTCGTGAAGCGCAAGAATTGGGGCTTTCGCCGACCACAACTTGGCGAATTGTGCATCTGGACTTGATGTTTCACGCTTACAAAATGGTGTTAACTCAAGAACTAAAGGCCAACAACCATAGATTGTGGCATGTATTCACTGACTGGACTATGGAGCAATTGGAAGCTGACCCAGATTTTTGTCGAAAAATCATCTTCAGCGACGAAGCCCACTTTTGGATGGATGGTTGTGTTAACAAACAAAATTGTCGCTATTGGAGCAATCACAATCCAATGCAGATTCAAGAACAACCACTTCATCCCCAAAAGGTTACTGTGTGGTGTGGATTTTGGTATGGTGGAATCATTGGTCCATATGTTTTCCAAGATGAAGATAGAGAAGCTGTAACTGTCAATGGAGAAAGATACCGGGCTCTTATAAGGGACTATTTTTGGCCTCAATTGGATTGTGTGGATCTCAGAAACATCTGGTTCCAGCAAGATGGTGCCACATGTCATACTGCCCTGGAAACAATCGATCTTTTGAAGGAGAAGTTTCATCATTTCCCATGGTGGTGGTGATGTTAACTGGCCCCTGAGGTCATGTGATTTAACACTGTTGGATTACTTCTTGTGGGGTTATGTTAAATCTCGAGTTTATGTTAACAAGCCAGAAAATTGGGTCAACCATATACGCGCAACCCAACGAAGTCGCGGCGGTCACTTAACTGATGTTCTCTTCCACACATTAATTATGTTCCAAAATAAACCTCTATCATTTATAGAATGTGTGTTATTTAAGTTCAAATATAGGACACTCTTGTTGAAAGATCCTATATAGTTACTTTCCATTTTTCAGTTATGCTGTTCACGCACGTGCCTTTTAATGAAAATGTTGTTTTTCAACTCCAGGAGTCTTAAAACATACAATCTCGCATTACAGGAAGTAAAACGAATTGTGACAAACAAGCAAATTTTTATTTCTATTTAATTAAAATACAGTACTTTTGCAAACAATGAGACTTGCAATTATTAATGTGAGTGGCTAGTTGGTTGTTGTTGTTGACTTTGTCAACTTACTGACATTCATCTTTTTTCGCCTTAAGCAAGATTGGAGTTTGGGATGCAGACACACTACAACTGTCAGATATAAGAGCACTTGCATCATAGCATTTTTATTTTGTTGTGTGGTGCGTGCTCATAGGCTGCAGCATGCACATGAATGCAGCCGTGCCCTAGTTATGGTGGAGAGGTGTATTTTATATACAACCCTGTTGGTAAATTACCACTTAATATTTAACGCATACACAACTAACACTTGATACTGATGACAAAGTTTACCCATCTTTAGAATATACAGTGTGATAATTTTACAAATAGCAACTAAGTATGAACTACATTTAATTGAAACCAATGCTAGGATCCTATGTTAAATTGCAATGAGGATATAACTGCTTGTTTAACAATACGAAAGGCAGTGTATTTATTATGCACAAAGAGAAGTGCTTAGTTCCTCTTACTGGCCATTCAAATGGACATGAACCTACTTCTCGAGAGATCTGAACAGCATCTTTTTAATATCAGATGCAGTGCTCATTTCATGGTCGGGCCCAGATCGCATGTGTAGACTTCGGTCTTCATTGTGCACTTGGAATGTTAGGTGTTGTTTCGGAAGGATGCCTCTTCACTTAGTGCGGTGAAGGGCAAAGTGATTTGCACAACAGTCAGCAGTTTTGCAAAATAATTTCAGTGTCCCACATACTGACACAAGACATTGATAATACTTCAACAGAATACAAAGATAAAACAGTTTCCTTTTGTGACCCACTACAGTTATATTACATTTCTGTAAAGTGTCAAACGAAAATTCCCCGCTTATCACTTAGAAATTTTTTGTATTCAGAAAACGTTCATTCCACGTGAGCAGTGCAAAACAAAAATATGAGTTGTCAACTTTGCTTAAAATTTGCTGTTTTTTTCCAACATGGTCCCAAATTTCTTTTAACCCTTTCCAAATTGGATGTGCATTTGCTGCACAGTTACTTTGATACAAATGTCCAAATTGTTTTATTGTTGAGGGAACATCTCTGTAAGCATGTTTGTGGTCGCTTCATCATCAAATGTATTACATCGCTCATCTCGTTGTAATGTTCACAATGCCGCTGCACCGAGTTATAACAGGCAAAGAAATTCCTGGTATCATTTCCTTGAATTTCTGTTTTCTAGATGGGGTTTTCACATTGCATATTAAACTGCCAATATCAGAGAATGATAATTTCTGAGCCAAGCAAGTTAAATGTATGCTGCTTTTGTCATATAAGCTGCAGCATCTCTCTCTCATCATGGCCACAAAAGAGTCAGGTTGTGAATTGTGAAATTGTTTACTTCAGTAAGCACCTCACTTGCTAACAAGTATTTTTGTGCAGATTTCCCTCGAGTCCAACAACAAAATTACTTACAGATTATATTACTTCCATAACTGTTGTTTTATCTATCAAAAACCATATTTTATTATTTGCGACAAATCTCCTAATGAACGTAGCTTGAGTCACACTTTTTTACACTCAGCTTCACTAAATTAAAAGTTGTATAAAACAGAAACGTTTTCGAGGGCATTCGTCCTCATCCTCAGCGACTGGGTCTCTTTCTCCCATATCCTCTTCTTGCTCTTCCTGCGGATTCTGAACCTGTTGCCATCTGAAAGCCTATAAAAAGTTTGAAAACCTGGGAATTGAGAACTCCTCGGAATTAATAAACCACTTACAGAACTACAACATCCCAAAAAACCACATAATGGTATCGTTTGACGTCAAAGCACTTTTCACTAGTACTCCCATACAAAAAATACCTACACTACTCAGAAAATGGTTGAATCACACTACAATAGACCCCACAGAAATAGATCACATCATTAACCTTACAGAATTATGCACAAGACACAACTTCTTCACATTTAATAGTAAATTCTATAAACAATCAAAAGGATTAGCAATGGGAAGCCCACTGTCCCCCATTCTGGCAGAACTATATATGAGCCCACTTGAAGTCCACAAAGCTTTCCCTCACATATACAAATTTTGGTGGAGATATGTTGATGACATTTTTTCCATCATATCCCAGAAATTAACAGAAGATGCTTTGAAACTGTTGAACCTACAGGACAACAACATTAAATTCACAGTTGAAATTGAAGAGAACACCACCTTACCCTTCCTGGACCTCATTATAACTAGAGATCAAAATGAATTTAAATTTGATGTATATAGGAAACCTACAGATGAGGACATTTATATAAAGAAAAATGGTTGCAACCCAACTTCACACCAACTAGCCGCCTTTAGAAGTTTGATCCACCGGTTACATAGTGTCCCCTTGAATAAAGAAGAATTTTTAAAAGAACAACAACATATAGAAAAAATAGCAGTAACTAATGGATTCAACTTGGATCTCATAAGGAACATGATAAACAAGAAGAAACTCACATTCCAACACAAATTGGAAATACAAGAAATTCACATACCACCCTTGGACCTTTAGAAGATATGAACGAATCTTCAACAAATTTAACATAAGACTAGCTCCACAGAACAAATTCAGCTTGAAGAACTTGCTAAACACACCTCTCAAAAATACCATCCCAAACACAATAAAATCCGGAATTTACCAGATGAATGTGAGAAATACTACATAGGAAAAACTAAAAGAAACCAGACTTAAGGAACACCAAAGGAACATAAAACTAAAACAAACAAACAGAGAAATCTGCTGTATCACACCATTTTTGGACAGAAAAGCACAACACTGGCCAAAGTATAAAGTTGTTAAAAACCCCTCACCACATTGATAGAATTGAACATTTCGGAAAAAATACATATCATCAAAAACGGCAACGTCATTAATTTTGAAATCTCGCGTGTGAACAATGTGTTAAAACTTTATGCCCCCAACACCAGATGGCAACAGGTTCAGAATCCGCAGGAAGAGGAAGAAGAGCATATGGAAGAAAGAGACGTTTATTCATCCAGTCACTGACGATGAGGGCGAATGCCCTCGAAAACGTTTCTGTTTTATACAACATTTAATTTGTGAAGATGAGTGTAAAAAAGTGTGACTCAAGCTACCATGATGAACAATACGTCACTGTTAATAGTGCTTCTATTTTTAATGTTTATGACATCATCATCATAGCAAGGAGATAATTGCCTTTTGTGTAGGGTTGACTCGCATGGAACATTTCTGCAGAAACAATCTGAAAGTAGCATTTTGTAACTTGTGGAAGGGAATGTACCATGATTTCACACAGGTCTTGACTAGATTGTGCATTTTCAATTACATTTTTGTATTTTGTATATGGTTAGAATTGCAGTGAGTGTGAATGAAGAATCTTTCTCTGGCCTGTATATACACCCAAACTCGTCCACCTTTACTTTCTGAAAGGAAATGACAATGAAGTCCAAGGTTGTAATTCATCAACATGTCTTACACACTTGCAACACACCCTTTTTTTGCTTGTTAGGTTTAGCAATCCCATTGCCCTAACAAGACATCTGACAGTAACTCTATTTGGAACTGGAATACCACCAAATGAAATTGTTTACATGATTTGCTTTTTAAGTATCGTACATAAAAATTCTTTGTTCAAGTATGAATTTTTCAGTAAGCATTTCAGTGGACTTATAACAGGAGAAGAGCAGCAACAATAAGAATACTCTGACACAGATGTTTGAGATGCACGAACTCTAGTCTTTACAGCATCAACTGACAGTTGATAGAGCGAGTGATTCACTGCTAGTGGAACGTACCAGGGTCACTGCAGTGTACACAAAATGACTGTTCGGTATTTAATCTGTGATTGAAGTGTTAGATAATGTTTTTGCAGGAAAAGTTTTAATGTTACAACTTTTCAAATTTTGCATAGAGACTCAATTTTGATCCTCTTGAAAGTTAGGTCCATGAAAATTAATTTTATGCTATAATGATGCTAATCATATCTGTGTTTATGTTGCACATATTCAACACTGAAACACTGCGCTCTTGCCCACAGAGTCACAACGGCCGGCCAACAAGAGACGGAAACGGAAAGGTTCTCAGTCAGGTGGTGCAGCGAATAATGCCCCACCTGCGCCGAACAAGAAGAGGTCACCTGGACCAAACTTTTCCCTAGCGTCACAAGTAAGTACCAACTGTCAGTAACGTGTCAGACGGCTAAGATCCAGTTAGCGAATGACAGTTAGTAAGGTGCAGGGAGACCTTTGAAATGTGCTCTTATATCTTCTGGCAGGATGTGATGGTGGTAGGTGAACCGTCGCTGATGGGAGGTGAGTTTGGAGATGAGGACGAGCGACTCATCACGAGACTGGAGAACACACAGTACGATGCTGCCAACTCGCTGGACCACGATAACCATGGCTTCTCGGACTCGCCCATGACGGGGGGTCCTAATTCTTGGGGTGGAGGAGGGCCTGTGGGAGGACCTAGTGTGGGAGGGCCTGTCGGAGACAGAGGTCCTGGTGGCGTTGGGGGACCTCCGCAGGGCAACACGCCATCCAGTCAGGATTCTGACAAGAAATCTCCCGCTGTGAGCCAGTGATAAATGGACCACTATTGGTGTGAGTGACAAGGACGGCAGCATTGGGGGATCTCTGCAGCCAACACGCCATTCAGTTAGGATTCCGACACGAATCTCTCCAGTGATAAATGGACCAGTATTGGTGTAAGTGGTGGACCTCTGTAAGTATTCCAACGGTAATGAGGAACACCAACTAAAAGCAGAGGTCCTGGTGGCGTTGGGAGTCCTCTGCAAACTAGCGCACTATCCGTTCAGGATTTCAACAAAAATTCTCCAGCCATGAGCCAGTGAACGATAATTGATTATTGGTGTTAGTGACGAGGAACACCAGTTGGTGGTATTGGTGGCCCTCTGCCATCCATTCGGGAAATCTTCAGCCAGTGATAGATAGATCAGTATTGGTTTCAATGATGAGAAACGCCAATTTTTGTACAAAGTGCAAATGGAACGGCATTTTCTTGTTCTTCTTCCCAGGTACTTAGAAAATATGCTCAGTTGGCCCATACATTACATGGCACAAAGAAGGGAATGTGCCTCTTATTGCTTTCTCTCTCTGTACATATAAAAAAAAGTAACCCTATTTTTTATTTTTATATTTGTATTCCTTCCATGTTCTTATTTCTTCTTCTTCTTCTTGTTTTGTACATTGTAGGAGATGTACAGCTTACTTAATATAAATGTTTGGATGAGTATTGGGTGAGTGGTTCACAGTTGCGCAGGACCATCTGCCCCAACCCACCTCTGACACCAGTGTTAATGAGCTATGTGAAACATATTAACCTTTTTATTCATAATGAATCACTTTTTGATATGGTAATGTGAAATGCTCCTTGGACCCTACAGTTTATCATACCTTTGAGGTTATTAAATAAATTGTTGTTAGTTACGGAAAATAATGAATTTGAACTGAGCTATTTAATATTTTTTGATCGAGCACACTATAATGTGCAGATTACATGTGATGTAACTGTATCCATTATGATCTTACTCAGCGGCACGTGCAACAATCCACTGGGATCCATTTCCTTGCATGTATTTAAAATAAAATAAACTCTGTTTTTTGTAATTTTAATATTTTAATAAATTGAATTAATTTTGTTTGTTTCAATATTGCTCAATATACGTTACCTGAAAAAAAAAATCAATAAATATAGCATTTAATTGATAGGGTCAGATCTTTTTGTAAAAAATGTTCAAATTATAGTGTGGTTGACCAAAAACAGTCGTATGCAACAAGATTATAATGGCAGTAATTAAAACGCTGGTATGAAAATTATGAAAGTTGGTATCGCTCATTTCATAAACATACACACATCTTAATTACTGCCATTACAGTCTTGTTGCATAATATACCATTAATTAATGCACAACAATTTTTAAGTGTGTAATTGTTGAAGTTATCGTGAAAATTTCAAGTTAATAAGTTATAAACTGTGTCCAAGCAGCATTTTGAGTAGTGAAAAAATGGAGTTGAATGAGGTGCTTTATATAAATGGTACAGGAGTAATGAAATAGTGACATTTGACCGATGTTTGCTACAACTTGGCCTCGCACATTATCGTTACGCTCTTTGGCCGTCATACCCACCAGCATAATTACGTTTTGCTTTAATTAAAAAGCGACCTAAGCTTCTGCCATCCTTTTAAAAATCACCCTTAACGTTGTTTTGCTATCCATTTCCTTCTCACTCACTCTGTGGGTTATCTCAAACACCAGTTCTTTCCTTCATTGCTTATAAGGCACACTTTTTTCTTTGAGAAATTGCCTACAGAATTGAGATGGATGGGAAAGTGGTGCCAGTCAACTGTTTTGTGTTATCGGTATTGCTAGTAGCTATAAACTGAAAGTAACACAGTCCTAGTATACAGGTTGCACTGCTATGATGTGAGTTTGCTTTTTCTCAAACTATTGAACATAATTGAGAAATAATCCTGTCTTGTTTAATCATCAACCGCAAGGATCAGTCTCTTCCATCTTCCCTTATAAAATTAAAAATAATTCTGGTTATTCTTTGTTCATACATTGTTAATTTGTTTTCATTTTTCTCTGTAATGTTTAATAATTTGATTTATATTTAAAATTGTGTGCGAATTTGTAATGTGGTCTAGAAGTGTGTATCCAGCAGCGGGAGTTGTGTTGTTGTCGGTAGCCAAGATTCTCCTAAGTACACGGTCAAATTCAATACTTTACAACTTTTCTTGTCAAATTGCTTCCAAAGTCTTTGCAAATCTTGAAAGCAAATAAGGACATGCTCTAAACGTTCAAAGGTTTCGCAATGATTTGATGGCTTTGGCCAATGAAATGCGAGTATTTACAGTGCATCACGGCTACCCGTGATTAGGTTACACATAAGCTGGAGCAGATGAAGTATACATTAATGCAATGTTATAGTGTGGTTCAGTTGGTGTTATTTCACAATCGTAATGTGATTTCATTGCTAATTGTTATAGTTTGATGCAAATACTAAATTGCTGTGTAGGGTTTCAGTTTGGCAAAGAGGCAGCAGCTTGTAAATACACATTTTTGACTTTTCCAATCTTGTGACATATTTCACAATTTTTCTTGTAAACTCTTGAATTGAAAAAAAAGTTTGATCGTGTACAAGGGGCTTTAGAGATGGCAGTTGCCTGTTAGGTTCATGAAAGGTAATGTAAGTAAATAACATGAAATTCATCTGTTTAAAGAACACTGTCATTAAAATGCCTTTCGTTGCAGATGTTATGTGATCTGTAATTGCTGTGTGTTTTTGGGATTGTCCTGCTCCCCAAAAATTTCTACTAACAGCTTCACAGATTGATGTGATGCATGAGCAGCGGCATTCACATTATCTGAATTAACTGAGGTGTGGAAAAAAATTGGCCCAATAATTTGTGAGCAAAAGATCACATACCATACTCCAAATGCAAAGGTATTTCGTGAATGGCATACGCCATTTCATGCGTTTTTCTCATCCAAATAATGAAACCAAGCTTCATCAGTAAAAATGTCCTATCTAACACATGATGCACAATAAACCTCTAAAACCATTCCTTTCCCATGATCTGTGGATACAAACCGGTTCCTTTTGGAAATGTCACATTGTTGGGCCAATTTGTTAATTAATTTCTGTGGACTTTTAAGCATTTTGTCTGATGTATCTGCTAGATTTTCTTGTGTTAGGACACTTGGTCTCCTGTCTCCCAAAATGTATTAATTAAATAAATATATCTGAGTGCGGTAGCTTTGAGTTATGAAATTTTGTTTCACTTTCATAAAAACCATTCCTATATAGAGTACATTGCTGTCACTTCACAGCACAAATCTGCTGGTGAATGTAACTTTGTTTAATATACAAGCAGATGAGTGAACTTCGTCTCTGATATCTTTAGCATTGCTGGCTCCCTATTAAACACAAGCTTGATGTTATTCTGTTTGTTCCCATTCCCCATCAGCTTTTTGTAAGGCTGGTCTACAATCCCCTGCAAACGACAACAGAAATGCCCATTTATAACAAAGTGCATTGGGATGCCATTTCTTTATAATTGATCAATCGTATTTTAAACGTGATTCCAATTCAGTGAGAGTAAACGCTTAGATCCAGCACTTCATTTCTTTATTAGAGGCAGTAGACAGTTCATGTTCCATATAAGGCAGTTGCAACTTGGTGTGATGACACGCTTCTCAAATATGACCCAAGTGATCTGTATGTCTCCAATACCGACTCATTTTCATAATTTAGGACTGCAATTCTCAAAGGTATTAATTACAAAATGGAGATATTTATTCAGAAATGTGCTTTAAGCCAACGCCATTTCCATCTCAAAAGCACTATGTTCCTATTTGTTGTCTTTGACTTGATGATAGCACTGCTACATTGACATTGGTGAGTCTAATTTCAGCATGATTCAAGGTTTTATTAATGCCAAACTATATAAATTTGATAAAGGCATTTTAGTTATATTATTATTATTTGAAAAATATGTTTTTGTAAGTTTAGTGATGTTTCAGAGGAAATGCAAATGTGAGATTACTACAGAGTGAGCCAAAAGACTTCAAACCGCCTGCGCTGTGTTTTTCCTGTCCGCATCCTCGGTGCTTGTTGGCGTCTGCCGCTATCATAGAAAGGCACATATGAAACCATACAACATTTTAAAAACTACTTTTAAAGGCTTTACTTACCAACTTTACGAAAGAAGATGCTGAAACTGGCCACGTCATTGTCCATACATTTTTGGCACCTCCTTAGGAAACTATCCATCACTCGCCATATTTCACGTTGAGAAATTTCCTGGTGGATATTTTGTTTTAATTCTTCCAGGGTGTGTGGGTTTGTCTTGTACACTTTATGTTGTAAGTTACCCTGGAGGGGTATTTTATGGACAATATTACCGGCTGCGTGGAGTTTTTCTACTGGGCGTATTGAAATATGATAAAAAACAAGATAACGTGCTGCTGCTATAAACAAAGTCACGCTGTTGTGGTTTTGCTGTGCAGTGTGAAGTGCAGTTTTGAGTTGACGGTGATGTGATGTAGTTCAGTTACTGCGAGTTATTTATTATTTTGTCCTGTACTTAGTCACAAAGTATATTATGGCTCAGTATATGTTTTCTACTGCACAGCATGTATTTATTTATGGTTTGTATGTGTTAACTTGGTCAGCTCGCCAAATGAAAGTACGATTTGCAGAAAGATTTCCAGGTGTAAAAGTTCCAGGCCGTACAACAATCCATGAACTTTACAGTAAATTTCAGGCCACAGGAAGTGTTCAGGCTAAGAAATGTAAAAGATGGCGTTTGGTTCTTGCCGAAGAAACATTAGATGACATCAGTCATCGTTTGCAAATTTCCCCCAAAAATTCCATGATGGATAGTTTCCTAAAGAGGTGCCAAAAATGTACGAACGACAGTGGCCAGTTTCGGCATTTCATTTCATAAAGTTGGTAAGTAAAGCCTTTAAAAGTAGTTTTAAAAATGTTGTATAGTTTCATCCGCGCCTTTCTATGATAGCTGCAGACGCAATGAGTGCCGAGGACATGGACAAGAAAAACACAGCACAGGCTGTTCGGAGTCTTTTGGTTCACCCTGTATTTTTCCTAATTTCAAATTTAAATATTAATTTATATGTTTTAGCTCAGTGTTATTTACATATGCTAACAATACTGTAGTTTGGCATACTTATCATCCTTGGTGGTCTAGGGGTACCATGCTAGCCTCCACTTCACGAGGTCACGGCTTCAAACCTGGCAGAGAGCAGTGGGAGTACAAAAATCCTAAGTATGGCTTCCTTTGAGGAATAAAAGCCGGTCGTCCCATGTTGTAGATTTGAAAAAGAACGTCAAGCCTGATAGAGAGGCCTCTGAACAAAACTTCTGGTCTTTCTCACCCATATAGAATGGATGCTAAAAACTATAGCAGTCAGTTGTTTTAAAATGAAAATGCTTAGTTAAAACACATTATTTATAACTAAAACCTTTGAGAATACCAGTCCTCAATATGTGAAATCATACACATGTCCCATATTAAAAGTAATACACACGGAATGGATCTGAAGGAGTCGGGATGCACATTTTCATGTCACGACCATCTCCAGGACTGAGAAAGTCAACTGTGAACCAGTTCATTGCTATGAAGCACTTCACTCAGCAATAATAATGATGTGGTTCTGTGCAACTTGTGAAGTCGCTGCTTTTGTCAGGCACATGCTGGGTGCCAGTTCAATAACTGAGTAAAAAGAACAGCTGCATGAATACCAAAATTTTACTGCAGGTGGCATGTTTCCACTTCCCCAATTACATGTCTGATGGGTATGCTGGAAAGTTTGTGATTCTTCTTTTTGCTTTCCATTACAAATAATCATTCAAATGCTGTTTCCCCTCTCAAGCTTTTATGTCACTAATATAGCTAGCATGGATATGATGTCGCACATTTTTATACAGGAATTATAACGCAGAAAATAATTCAAGTCATATTTAACACTTGCTAATAGTTTTAGTTTGGATTTGGTATGAGTGAAGAATTAATTATCACACTATTGGATGTCATAATAGCCGATGGTTCCCGCACGAGTTCTGGGCTTCAAACTAAAGACAAATAAAATTAATTTATCACATCTGTTGAGATGCCATAATATTCTTTTACAGAATTACGTTTCGTTACAATAATAAAATACATAGCACAAACATTGCAGCATGCAAGCTCCATCCTGGGCAAAGTCCAGTAATAGCGGAGGCATGTGGTCAGTAAGCCATCAAACTGTATATTCAAAGTCCTCTGCAAAACGCATCCTTAACCATGCCTCCCAGTGTACTTTCCCACCACAGGCAGAAGCTCTTAGAATAATAATAGTCCACTGCAAAATAATTTTATTTAAAACAAAATTAGACAATTGGGTCTGGGCCAGATGGTAGAGTATAACCTATTCTCGGGTCAGGTCAGTGCACACTTCTAATACAAACTCACATATAGGCACTGCTGTGTTGACTTGGGTTAAGTTGCTTAAATTGAAAATAATATGACTATTTATGGCAAATCATTTCTGCTCTGCTATATAAAGGTTCTTTCAACAAGAGTGTCCTATCTTTGAACTAAAATAAAACACGTTCTATAAATGATAGAGGTTTATTTTGGAACATAATTAATGTCATTACGTGTAGCAGAGAACATCAGTTAAGTGACCACCGCGACTTCGTTGGGTTGTGCGTATACGGTTGACCCAATTTTCAATGACAGAAGAACGTAAATTAGGTCCAACTTCACGAATAACACGCGTCATGTTATTCATAAGATCATTTACTGTTTCTGGCTTGTTGACATAAACTCGAGATTTAACATAATCCAGCGGTGTTAAATCACAAGACCTTGGGGGCCAGTTAACATCACCATGGCAAATGATGAAACCTCTGAACTTCTCCTTCAAAAGATCCATTGTTTCAAGAGCAGTATGACATGCAGCACCGTCTTGCTGGAACCAGATGTTTCTGAGATCCATACCATCCAATTGAGGCCAAAAATAGTCCTTTATAAGAGCCCAGTATCTTTCTCCATTGATGGTTAAAGTTTCTCCATCTTCATCTTGAAAAAAATATGGACCAATGATTCCACCATACCAAAATCCACACCACACAGTAACCTTTTGGAGATGAAGTGGTCGTTCTTGAATCCGCATTGAATTGTTACTGCTCCAATAGCGGCAATTTTGTTTCTTAATACAACCATCCATCCAAAAGTGGGCTTCCTTGCTGAAGATGATTTTTCGACAAAAATTCGGGTTAGCTTCCAATTGCTCCATAGTCCAGTCAGTGAATACACGCCACAATCTATGGTCGTTGGCCTTTAGTTTTTGAGTTAACACCATTTTGTAAGCGTGAAACTCCCAAGTTGTGGTTGGTGAAAGCTCCAATTCTTGCACTCGACGAGCAATTGATTTGTTTCCGTTCTCGCGTAGACTCTCACAAACGGCACCTATGTTTTCATTGGAGCGCTTACATCGATTACGTACAGACGTTCTTTGATCGCTGACAGAATCACTTCTTTCAAATTTATTGATCAAACGCCAAATCGTTCTCTCGCAGGGACGATTACGCACACCGTAAACTTCACGCAATACACGGAAGGTTTGGTGAACAGATGATCCATTTTGATAATAAATTTTCACAATTTTTACGCGTTGCTGAATGCTGTAACGTTCCATGGCTATTTATCAATAACAACCATAACCACATGAAAAAAAATGACTGCTGTAACTCAATAACAACGGCAGCTAACACATGTTAAAAGATAGGACACTCTTGTTGAAAGACCCTATACATATGTATATAAAGAGTGAATAATAAGCAGTTGCTTCAGATTTGGCATTTGCTGTCATAAAACACAGAGGTGAGTGACTCTGAAGACAGTATTTAATATTTTTGTGAAAGAAATAGATTTTACATTCTAGAGAATGTGGTGCAATTTGTAACTAAATTATTTAACTTTATGGATTTGAAACCAAAGCTCCATATATGTAGGTCCCACCCTGAAGTGAAACGATGTGGAATAGCCTTAAAACTATGTTGATGAAGTGTGTTCATTATGTTGCCATGAACACTTACTGACAAAAGCAGTTTTGCCTTGTGTCCAGCCTTTTTATTTATTAATGATATTAGAATGTCTTCCGCATGCTTTATTCTTCTTATGTTAAATGTTACAAAACATAATATGTACATTCCCTTGTTATGCACTGTTTCCACGAAGTACAAACTAAATTGACATTCACTTCTTCGCTTGTGCTGTATGGGCCATATGTGAGGCAGCGCTATAGTTTTTATTTGAACTCATATCAAGCTGTAGGTACTTAAAACTTTTCAAGTGCGAACAAAGATGACAGACAGTTGGTATTTATACTTGGTATTAAAATAAGTGCAACAGACTTTGGGTGTGTGCATCACCCATAAACCCGTCGTACCTTGAACAGTGAAATAAATATTTGGGGGTGGGCCATAGCAAATATTTGTTGTACTAGAAAATGTGCGTGTTTTTAAACTTATTGACAACTCCCCATAGTTAAGGGATTTCTCCTCCCAATTACAGATGTTGTGGGTCGACCAAAATGAAAAAGAGAAAACTTTTTTTGAATATATGTTCATGTCATTTTTTGCAAATTACTGCAAGTATAATTCCAGTCTTAATTCCAAATCACGGATGGAAGCAGTTGTTCTAACTAGATTTTAGTGATGTCCACTATTGTTCCACGGACAGACGGACAGAAGGAAGGAAATTGTTTTCTTGTGTGAGACAGCAAGTCCTTGTGTTGGTGTTGGATATTACAAATTATATTGGGACTGACTTGAGTATTTTTCACAAGCTATCATTTCCGACTGTGAACATGTATTTTTACGGCTCTTTTGTCAGTAGTTGTGTGTTGTCTCTTTTCTTGGTTTATTTCCCGTTGTAAGCTCCTGTAAGCAAGGCTGACAAATTAACAATATGTCAGCCTTTCCTACTCTTCACATTGCAGTGTGACAATACAATAAGAAAACTCTAATCTCTTGTTGTTTACAATGTGTCAACACCTGTCCTCTCTGACAACTTCTCTCCAGTCACATTACAATACGAGAATACAGACACAAAACTGTAATCTCTTGTTGTTTACAATGTGTCAACACCTGTCCTTTCTGACAGCTTCCCTCCAGTCACATTACAATACAAGAATACAGACACAAAACTGTAATCTCTTGTTGTTTACAATGTGTCAACACCTGTCCTCTCTGACAACTTCTCTCCAGTCACATTACAATACGAGAATACAGAAACAAAACTGTAATCTCTTGTTGTTTACAATGTGTCAACACCTGTCCTTTCTGACAGCTTCCCTCCAGTCACATTACAATACAAGAATACAGACACAAAACTGTAATCTCTTGTTGTTTACAATGTGTCAACACCTGTCCTTTCTGACAGCTTCCCTCCAGTCACATTACAATACAAGAATACAGACACAAAACTGTAATCTCTTGTTGTTTACAATGTGTCAACACCTGTCCTTTCTGACAGCTTCCCTCCAGTCACATTACAATACAAGAATACAGACACAAAACTGTAATCTCTTGTTGTTTACAATGTGTCAACACCTGTCCTCTCTGACAGCTTCCCTCCAGTCACATTACAATACGAGAATACAGAAACAAAACTGTAATCTCTTGTTGTTTACAATGTGTCAACACCTGTCCTCTCTGACACCTTCCCTCCAGTAACATTACAATACGAGAATACAGACACAAAACTGTAATCTCTTGTTGTTTACAATGTGTCAACACCTGTCCTCTCTGACACCTTCCCTCCAGTCACATTACAGTACAAGAATACAGAAACAAAACTGTAATCTCTTGTTGTTTACAATGTGTCAACACCTGTCCTCTCTGACACCTTCCCTCCAGTCACATTACAGTACGAGAATACAGAAACAAAACTGTAATCTCTTGTTGTTTACAATGTGTCAACAACTGTCCTTCTGACAGCTTCCCTCCAGTCACATTATAGTACAAGAATACAGAAACAAAACTGTAATCTCTTGCTGTTTACAATGTGTCAACATCTGTTCTTCTGACAGCTTCCCTCCAGTCACATTACAATACAAGAACACAGTAATAAAACTGTAATCTCTTGTTATTTACCATGTGTCAACTCCTGTCATTTCTGACAGCTTCCCTCCAGTCACATTACAGTACAAGAATACAGAAACAAAATTGTAATCTCTTGTTGTTTACAATGTGTCAACACCTGACCTCTCTGACACCTTCCCTCCAGTCACATTACAATACAAGAACACAGTAACAAAACTGTAATCTCTTGTTATTTACCACGTGTCAACTCCTGTCATTTCTGACAGCTTCCCTCCAGTCACATTACAGTACAAGAATACAGAAACAAAACTGTAATCTCTTGTTGTTTACAATGTGTCAACACCTGACCTCTCTGACACCTTCCCTCTAGTCACATTACAGTACGAGAATACAGAAACAAAACTGTAATCCCTTGTTGTTTACAATGTGTCAACACCTGTCCTCTCTCACAGCTTTCCTCCAGTCACATTACAGTAGGAGAACACAGAAACAAAACTGTAATCCCTTGTTGTTTACAATTTTTCAACACCTGTCCTCTCTGACAGCTTCCCTCCAGTCAAATTACAGTACAAGAATACACAATCAAAACTGTAATCTCTTGTTTTTTACAATGTGTCAACTCCTGTCCTTTCAGACAGATTCCCTCCAGTCATATTACAATACAAGAATACAGAAAAAAGCTGTAATCTCTTGTTGTTTACAATGTGTCAACACCTGTCCTTTCTGACAGCTTCTCTCCAGTTACATTACAGTACGAGAACACAGAAACAAAACTTTAATCTCTTTGTGTTTAACACGTGTCAGCTCCCGTCCTTTCTGACAGCTTCCCTCCAGTCACATTGCAATACAAGAATAGAGAAACAAAACTGTAATCTCTTGTTGTTTACAATGTGTCAACACCTGTCTTTTCTGACGGCTTCCCTCCAGTCACATTAGAATACAAGAACACAGAAACAAAACTATAAACTCTTGTTGTTTACATTGTGTCAACACCTGTCCTTTCTGACGGCTTCCCTCCAGTCACATTACAATGCAAGAATACAGAAACAAAACTGTAATCTCTTGTCATTTACAATGTGTCAACACCTGTCCTTTCTGACAGCTTCCCTCCAGTCACATTATAGTACAAGAATACAGAAACAAAACTGTAATCTCTTGTTGTTTAGAATGTGGCAACACCTGTCCTCTCTGACAGCTTCCCTCCAGTCACATTGCAATACAAGAATAGAGAAACAAAACTGTAATCCCTTGTTGTTTACCACGTGTCAGCTCCCGTCCTTTCTGACAGCTTCCCTCCAGTCACATTGCAATACAAGAATACAGAAATAAAACTGTAATCTCTTGTTGTTTACAATGTGTCAACACCTGTCCTCTCTGACAGCTTCCCTCCAGTCACATTGCAATACAAGAATAGAGAAACAAAACTGTAATCTCTTGTTGTTTACAATGTGTCAACTCCTGTCCTCTCTGACAGCTTCCCTCCAGTCACATTTTAGTACAAGAATACAGAAACAAAACTGTAATCTCTTGTTGTTTACAATGTGTCAACTCCTGTCCTTTCTGACAGATTTCCTCCAGTCAAATTACAATACAAGAATACAGAAACAAAACTGTAATCTCCATTTGTTTACAATGTGTCAACACTTGTCCTTTCTGACGGCTTCCCTCCAGTCACATTACAATACAAGAATACAGAAACAAAACTGTAATCTCTTGTTGTTTACAATGTGTCAACACCTGTCCTCTCTGACAGCTTCCCTCCAGTCACATTACAATACGAGAATACAGAAACTACTGTAATCTCTTGTTGTTTACAATGTGTTAACACCTGTCCTTTCTGACAGCTTCTCTCCAGTCACATTACAGTACGAGAACACAGAAACAAAACTGTAATCTGGTGTTGTTTTTAAGATGTCAACACCTGTGCTCTCTGACAGCTTCCCTCCAGTCACATTACAATACAAGAATATAGAAACAAAACTGTAATCTCTTGTTTTTTACAATGTGTCAACACTTGTCCTTTCTGACGGCTTCCCTCCAGTCACATTACAGTACAAGAATACAGAAACAAAACTGTAATCTCTTGTCATTTACAATGTGTCAACTCCTGTCCTTTCTGACAGCTTCCCTTCAGTCCTATTACAATACAAGAATAATGAAACAAAACTGTAATCTCTTGTCATTTACAATGTGTCAACTCCTGTCCTTTCTGACAGCTTCCCTCCAGTCACATTACAGTACAAGAATACAGAAACAAAACTGTAATCTCTTGTCATTTACAATGTGTCAACTCCTGTCCTTTCTGACAGCTTCCCTTCAGTCCTATTACAATACAAGAATAATGAAACAAAACTGTAATCTCTTGTCATTTACAATGTGTCAACTCCTGTCCTTTCTGACAGCTTCCCTCCAGTCACATTACAATACGAGAATACAGAAACTAAACTGTAATCTGTTGTTGTTTCAATGTGTCAACACCTGTCCTTTCTGACAGCTTCTCTCCAGTTACATTACAGTACGAGAACACAGAAACAAAACTGTAATCTGGTGGTGTTTTTAATGTGTCAACACCTGTGCTCTCGGACTGCTTCCCTCCAGTCACATTACAATACAAGAATATAGAACAAAACTGTAATCTCTTGTTGTTTACAATGTGTCAACACCTGTCCTTCTGACAGCTTCCCTCCAGTCACATTATAGTACAAGAATACAGAAACAAAACTGTAATCTCTTGTTGTTTACAATGTGTCAACATCTGTTCTTCTGACAGCTTCCCTCCAGTCACATTACAGTACGTGAACACAGAAACAAAACTTTAATCTCTTGTTGTTTACAATGTGTCAACACCTGTTCTTCTGACAGCTTCCTTCCAGTCACATTATACTACAAGAATACAGAAACAACACTGTAATCTCTTTATGTTTACAATGTGTCAACTCCTGTCCTTTCAGACAGATTCCCTCCAGTCACATTACAATACAAGAATACAGAAAATAGCTGTAATCTCTTGTTTTTTACAATGTGTCAACTCCTGTCCTTTCAGACAGATTCCCTCCAGTCACATTACAATACAAGAATACAAAACAAGCTGTAATCTCTTGTTGTTTACAATGTGTCAACTCCTGTCCTTTCAGACAGATTCCCTCCAGTCACATTACAATACAAGAATACAAAACAAGCTGTAATCTCTTGTTGTTTACAATGTGTCAACTCCTGTCCTTTCAGACAGATTCCCTCCAGTCACATTGCAATACAAGAATACAAAACAAGCTGTAATCTCTTGTTGTTTACAATGTGTCAACTCCTGTCCTTTCAGACAGATTCCCTCCAGTCACATTACAATAAAAGAATTAAGAAAATAGCTGTAATCTCTTGTTGTTTACAATGTGTCAACACCTGTCCTTTCTGACAGCTTCTCTCCATTCACATTACAGTACGTGAACACAGAAACAAAACTATAATTTCTTGTTGTTTACAATGTGTCAACACCTGTCCTCTCTGACAGCTTCCCTCCAGTCACATTACAGTACGAGAACACAGAAAAAAAAACTATAATCTCTTGTTCTTTACAATCTGTCAAAACCTGTCCTTTTTGACAGCTTCCCTCCAGTCACATTACAATACAAGAATAGAGAAAAAACAATAATCTCTTGTTTTTTACAATGTGTCAACAACTGTCCTCTCTGACAGCTTCCCTCCAGTCACATTACAGTACAAGAATACAGAAACAAAACTGTAATCTCTTGTTGTTTACAATGTGTGAACACCTGTCCTTTCTGACGGCTTCACTCCAGTAACATTACAATACAAGAATACAGACACAAAACTTCTCTTGTTGTTTACAATGTGTCAACACCTGTCCTTCTGACAGTTTCCCTCCAGTCACATTATAGTACAAGAATACAGAAACAAAGCTGTAATCTCTTGTTGTTTACAATGTGTCAACACCTGTCCTCTCTGACAGCTTTGATCTAGTCACATTAAATACAGAAACAAAACTGTAATCTCTTGTTGTTTACAATGTGTCAACACCTGTCCTTCTGACAGTTTCCCTCCAGTCACATTGCAATACAAGAACACAGAAACAAAACTGTAATCTCTTGTTGTTTACCACGTGTCAGCTCCTGTCCGTTCTGACACCTTCCCTCCGGTCACATTGCAATACAAGAATACAGAAACAAAACTGTAATCTCTTGTTGTTTACAATGTGTCAACAACTGTCCTCTCTGACAGGTTCCCTCCAGTAACATTACAATACAATAATGAAACAAAACTGTAATCTCTTGTTGTTTACAATGTGTCAACACTTTCCTCTTTGACACCTTCCCTCCAGTAACATTACAATACAAGAATACAGAAACAAAACTGTAATCTCTTGTTGTTTACAATGTGTCAACACTTGTCCTTTCTGACGGCTTCCATCCGGTCACATTACAATACAAGAATGCAGAAACAAAGCTGTAATCTCTTGTTGTTTACAATGTGTCAACACCTGTCCTCTCTGACAGCTTTGCTCTAGTCACATTATAGTACAAGAATACAGAAACAAAACTGAAATCTCTTGTTGTTTACAATGTGTCAACACCTGTCCTTCTGACAGCTTTGCTCTAGTCACATTATAGTACAAGAATACAGAAACAAAACTGAAATCTCTTGTTGTTTACAATGTGTCAACACCTGTCCTTCTGATAGTTTCCCTCCAGTCACATTATAGTACAAGAATATAGAAACAAAGCTGTAATCTCTTGTTGTTTACAATGTGTCAACACCTGTCCTCTCTGACAGCTTTGCTCTAGTCACATTATAGTACAAGAATACAGAAACAAAACTGTAATCTCTTGTTGTTTACAATATGTCAACACCTGTCCTTCTGACAGTTTCCCTCCAGTCACATTATAGTACAAGAATATAGAAACAAAGCTGTAATCTCTTGTTGTTTACAATGTGTCAACACCTGTCCTCTCTGACAGCTTTGCTCTAGTCGCATTACAATACAGAAACAAAACTGTAACCTCTTGTTGTTTACAATGTGTCAACACCTGTCCTTCTGACAGCTTCCCTCCAGTCACATTACAATACAAGAATACAGAAACAAAACTGTAATCTCTTGTTGTTTACAATGTGTCAACAACTGTCCTCTCTGACAGCTTCCCTCCAGTCACATTACAATACAAGAATACAGACACAAAACTGCTCTTGTTTACAATGTGACAACACCTGTTCTCTCTGACAGCTTCCCTCCAGTCACATTACAATACAAGAATACAGACACAAAACTTCTCTTGTTGTTTACAATGTAACAACACCTGATCTCTCTGACAGCTTCCCTCCAGTCACATTGCACTACAAGAATACAGAAACAAAACTGTAATCTCTTGTTGATTACAATGTGTCAACACCTGTGCTCTCTGACACCTTCCCTTCAGTATCATTACAATACAAGAATACAGAAACAAAACTGTAATCTCTTGTTGTTTACAATGTGTCAACACTTGTCCTTTCTGACAGCTTCCATCCGGTCACATTACTATACAAGAATGCAGAAACAAGACTGTAATCTCTTGTTGTTTACCACGTGTCAGCTCCTGTCCTTTTGACAGCTTCCTTCCAGTCACATTGCAATACAAGAATACAGAAACAAAAAGGTAATCTCTTGTCATTTAGAATGTGTCAACTCCTGTCCTTTCTGACAGCTTCCCTCCAGTCGCATTACAGTACAGAATACAGAAACAAAACTGTAATCTCTTGTTGTTTACAATGTGTCAACTCCTGTCCTTTCTGACAGATTCCCTCCAGGCACATTACAATACAAGAACACAAAAACAAAACTGTAATCTCATGTTGTTTACAATGTGTCAACACTTGTCCTTTCTGACAGATTCCCTCCAGTCACATTACAATACAAGAATACAGGCACAAAACTGTAATCTCTTGTTGTTTATAATCTGTCAACAACTGTCCTTTCTGACAGCTTTGCCCCAGTCACATTACAATACAAGAATACAGGCACAAAACTGTAATCTCTTGTTGTTTACAATGTTTCAACACCTGTCCTTTCTGACAGCTTTGCTCCAGTCACATTACAATACAAGAGTACAGGCACAAAACTTTAAACTCTTGTTGTTTACAATGTGTCAACACCTGTCCTTTCTGACAGCTTCCCTCCAGTCACATTATAGTACAAGAATACAGAAACAAAACTGTAATCTCTTGTTGTTTAGAATGTGTCAACACCTGTCCTCTCTGACAGCTTACCTCCAGTCACATTGCAATACAAGAATAGAGAAACAAAACTGTAATCCCTTGTTGTTTACCATGTGTCAGCTCCCGTCCTTTCTGACAGCTTCCCTCCAGTCACATTGCAATACAAGAATACAGAAATAAAACTGTAATCTCTTGTTGTTTACAATGTGTCAACACCTGTCCTCTCTGACAGCTTCCCTCCAGTCACATTGCAATACAAGAATAGAGAAACAAAACTGTAATCTCTTGTTGTTTACAATGTGTCAACTCCTGTCCTCTCTGACAGCTTCCCTCCAGTCACATTTTAGTACAAGAATACAGAAACAAAACTGTAATCTCTTGTTGTTTACAATGTGTCAACTCCTGTCCTTTCTGACAGATTTCCTCCAGTCAAATTACAATACAAGAATACAGAAACAAAACTGTAATCTCCATTTGTTTACAATGTGTCAACACTTGTCCTTTCTGACGGCTTCCCTCCAGTCACATTACAATACAAGAATACAGAAACAAAACTGTAATCTCTTGTTGTTTACAATGTGTCAACACCTGTCCTCTCTGACAGCTTCCCTCCAGTCACATTACAATACGAGAATACAGAAACTACTGTAATCTCTTGTTGTTTACAATGTGTTAACACCTGTCCTTTCTGACAGCTTCTCTCCAGTCACATTACAGTACGAGAACACAGAAACAAAACTGTAATCTGGTGTTGTTTTTAAGATGTCAACACCTGTGCTCTCTGACAGCTTCCCTCCAGTCACATTACAATACAAGAATATAGAAACAAAACTGTAATCTCTTGTTTTTTACAATGTGTCAACACTTGTCCTTTCTGACGGCTTCCCTCCAGTCACATTACAGTACAAGAATACAGAAACAAAACTGTAATCTCTTGTCATTTACAATGTGTCAACTCCTGTCCTTTCTGACAGCTTCCCTTCAGTCCTATTACAATACAAGAATAATGAAACAAAACTGTAATCTCTTGTCATTTACAATGTGTCAACTCCTGTCCTTTCTGACAGCTTCCCTCCAGTCACATTACAGTACAAGAATACAGAAACAAAACTGTAATCTCTTGTCATTTACAATGTGTCAACTCCTGTCCTTTCTGACAGCTTCCCTTCAGTCCTATTACAATACAAGAATAATGAAACAAAACTGTAATCTCTTGTCATTTACAATGTGTCAACTCCTGTCCTTTCTGACAGCTTCCCTCCAGTCACATTACAATACGAGAATACAGAAACTAAACTGTAATCTGTTGTGGTTTCAATGTGTCAACACCTGTCCTTTCTGACAGCTTCTCTCCAGTTACATTACAATACAAGAATAATGAAACAAAACTGTAATCTGGTGTTGTTTTTAATGTGTCAACACCTGTGCTCTCGGACTGCTTCCCTCCAGTCACATTACAATACAAGAATATAGAACAAAACTGTAATCTCTTGTTGTTTACAATGTGTCAACACCTGTCCTTCTGACAGCTTCCCTCCAGTCACATTATAGTACAAGAATACAGAAACAAAACTGTAATCTCTTGTTGTTTACAATGTGTCAACATCTGTTCTTCTGACAGCTTCCCTCCAGTCACATTACAGTACGTGAACACAGAAACAAAACTTTAATCTCTTGTTGTTTACAATGTGTCAACACCTGTTCTTCTGACAGCTTCCTTCCAGTCACATTATACTACAAGAATACAGAAACAACACTGTAATCTCTTTATGTTTACAATGTGTCAACTCCTGTCCTTTCAGACAGATTCCCTCCAGTCACATTACAATACAAGAATACAGAAAATAGCTGTAATCTCTTGTTGTTTACAATGTGTCAACTCCTGTCCTTTCAGACAGATTCCCTCCAGTCACATTACAATACAAGAATACAAAACAAGCTGTAATCTCTTGTTGTTTACAATGTGTCAACTCCTGTCCTTTCAGACAGATTCCCTCCAGTCACATTACAATACAAGAATACAAAACAAGCTGTAATCTCTTGTTGTTTACAATGTGTCAACTCCTGTCCTTTCAGACAGATTCCCTCCAGTCACATTGCAATACAAGAATACAAAACAAGCTGTAATCTCTTGTTGTTTACAATGTGTCAACTCCTGTCCTTTCAGACAGATTCCCTCCAGTCACATTACAATACAAGAATACAGAAAATAGCTGTAATCTCTTGTTGTTTACAATGTGTCAACACCTGTCCTTTCTGACAGCTTCTCTCCATTCACATTACAGTACGTGAACACAGAAACAAAACTATAATTTCTTGTTGTTTACAATGTGTCAACACCTGTCCTCTCTGACAGCTTCCCTCCAGTCACATTACAGTAAGAGAACACAGAAAAAAAAACTATAATCTCTTGTTCTTTACAATCTGTCAAAACCTGTCCTTTTTGAGAGCTTCCCTCCAGTCACATTACAATACAAGAATAGAGAAAAAACAATAATCTCTTGTTTTTTACAATGTGTCAACAACTGTCCTCTCTGACAGCTTCCCTCCAGTCACATTACAGTACAAGAATACAGAAACAAAACTGTAATCTCTTGTTGTTTACAATGTGTGAACACCTGTCCTTTCTGACGGCTTCACTCCAGTAACATTACAATACAAGAATACAGACACAAAACTTCTCTTGTTGTTTACAATGTGTCAACACCTGTCCTTCTGACAGTTTCCCTCCAGTCACATTATAGTACAAGAATACAGAAACAAAGCTGTAATCTCTTGTTGTTTACAATGTGTCAACACCTGTCCTCTCTGACAGCTTTGATCTAGTCACATTAAATACAGAAACAAAACTGTAATCTCTTGTTGTTTACAATGTGTCAACACCTGTCCTTCTGACAGTTTCCCTCCAGTCACATTGCAATACAAGAACACAGAAACAAAACTGTAATCTCTTGTTGTTTACCACGTGTCAGCTCCTGTCCGTTCTGACACCTTCCCTCCGGTCACATTGCAATACAAGAATACAGAAACAAAACTGTAATCTCTTGTTGTTTACAATGTGTCAACAACTGTCCTCTCTGACAGGTTCCCTCCAGTAACATTACAATACAATAATGAAACAAAACTGTAATCTCTTGTTGTTTACAATGTGTCAACACTTTCCTCTTTGACACCTTCCCTCCAGTAACATTACAATACAAGAATACAGAAACAAAACTGTAATCTCTTGTTGTTTACAATGTGTCAACACCTGTCCTCTCTGACACCTTCCCTCCAGTATGATTACAATACAAGAATACAGAAACAAAACTGTAATCTCTTGTTGTTTACAATGTGTCAACACTTGTCCTTTCTGACGGCTTCCATCCGGTCACATTACAATACAAGAATGCAGAAACAAAGCTGTAATCTCTTGTTGTTTACAATGTGTCAACACCTGTCCTCTCTGACAGCTTTGCTCTAGTCACATTATAGTACAAGAATACAGAAACAAAACTGAAATCTCTTGTTGTTTACAATGTGTCAACACCTGTCCTTCTGACAGCTTTGCTCTAGTCACATTATAGTACAAGAATACAGAAACAAAACTGAAATCTCTTGTTGTTTACAATGTGTCAACACCTGTCCTTCTGATAGTTTCCCTCCAGTCACATTATAGTACAAGAATATAGAAACAAAGCTGTAATCTCTTGTTGTTTACAATGTGTCAACACCTGTCCTCTCTGACAGCTTTGCTCTAGTCGCATTACAATACAGAAACAAAACTGTAACCTCTTGTTGTTTACAATGTGTCAACACCTGTCCTTCTGACAGCTTCCCTCCAGTCACATTACAATACAAGAATACAGAAACAAAACTGTAATCTCTTGTTGTTTACAATGTGTCAACAACTGTCCTCTCTGACAGCTTCCCTCCAGTCACATTACAATACAAGAATACAGACACAAAACTGCTCTTGTTTACAATGTGACAACACCTGCTCTCTCTGACAGCTTCCCTCCAGTCACATTACAATACAAGAATACAGACACAAAACTTCTCTTGTTGTTTACAATGTAACAACACCTGATCTCTCTGACAGCTTCCCTCCAGTCACATTGCACTACAAGAATACAGAAACAAAACTGTAATCTCTTGTTGATTACAATGTGTCAACACCTGTGCTCTCTGACACCTTCCCTTCAGTATCATTACAATACAAGAATACAGAAACAAAACTGTAATCTCTTGTTGTTTACAATGTGTCAACACTTGTCCTTTCTGACAGCTTCCATCCGGTCACATTACTATACAAGAATGCAGAAACAAGACTGTAATCTCTTGTTGTTTACCACGTGTCAGCTCCTGTCCTTTTTGACAGCTTCCTTCCAGTCACATTGCAATACAAGAATACAGAAACAAAAAGGTAATCTATTGTCATTTAGAATGTGTCAACTCCTGTCCTTTCTGACAGCTTCCCTCCAGTCGCATTACAGTACAGAATACAGAAACAAAACTGTAATCTCTTGTTGTTTACAATGTGTCAACTCCTGTCCTTTCTGACAGATTCACTCCAGGCACATTACAATACAAGAACACAAAAACAAAACTGTAATCTCATGTTGTTTACAATGTGTCAACACTTGTCCTTTCTGACAGATTCCCTCCAGTCACATTACAATACAAGAATACAGGCACAAAACTGTAATCTCTTGTTGTTTATAATCTGTCAACAACTGTCCTTTCTGACAGCTTTGCCCCAGTCACATTACAATACAAGAATACAGGCACAAAACTGTAATCTCTTGTTGTTTACAATGTTTCAACACCTGTCCTTTCTGACAGCTTTGCTCCAGTCACATTACAATACAAGAGTACAGGCACAAAACTTTAAACTCTTGTTGTTTACAATGTGTCAACACCTGTCCTTCTGACAGCTTCCCTCCAATCACATTATAATACAAGAATACAGGCACAAAACTGTACTCTCTTGTTGTTTACAATGTGTCAACAACTGTCCTTTCTGACGCTTTGCTCCAGTCACATTACATTACAAGAATACAGAAACAAAACTGTAATCTCTTGTTGTTTACAATGTGTCAACACCTGTTCTTCTGACAGCCTCCCTCCAGTCACATTATAGTACAAGAATACAGAAGCAAAACTGTAATCTCTTGTTGTTTACAATGTGTCAACACCTGTCCTTCTGACAGCTTCCCTCCAGTCACATTATAGTACAAGAATACAGAAACAAAACTGTAATCTCTTGTTGTTTACAATGTGTCAACACCTGTCCTTTGTGACAGCTTCCCTCCAGTCACATTTTAGTACAAGAACACAGAAAGAAAACTGTAATCTCTTGTTTACAATGTGTCAACACCTGTCCTTCTGACAGCTTCCCTCCAATTACATTATAGTACAAGAATATAAAACAAAACTGTAATCTCTTGTTGTTTACAATGTGTCAACACCCGTCCTTCTGACATCACAATACGAGAATACAGACATAAAACTGTAATCGCTTGTTGTTTACAATATGTCAACACCTGTCCTTTTTGCCAGCTTCCCTCCAGTCACATTGCAATACAAGAATGGATAAACAAAATGATAATCTCTTGTCATTTACAATGTGTCAACTCCTGTCCTTTCTGACAGCTTCCTTCCAGTCACATTACAGTACAAGAATACAGAAATAAAACTGTAATCTCTTGTTGTTTACAATGTGTCAACTCCTGTCCTTTCTGACGGCTTCCCTCCGGTCACATTACAATACAAGAATGCAGAAACAAAACTATAATCTCTTGTTGTTTACAATGTGTCAACACCTGTCCTTCTGACAGCTTCCCTCCAGTCACATTACAGTACAAGAATACAGAAATAAAATTGTAATCTCTTGTTGTTTACAATGAGTCAACACCTGTCCTTTGTGACAGCTTCCCTTCAGTCACGTTGCAGTACGAGAAAACAGAAACAAAACTGTAATCTTGTGTTGTTTACAATGTGTCAACACCTGTCCTCTCTAAAAGCTTCCCTCCAGTCACATTACAGTACAAGAATACAGAAATAAAATTGTAATCTCTTGTTGTTTACAATGTGTCAACTCCTGTCCTTTCTGACAGCTTCCCTTCAGTCACGTTGCAGTACGAGAAAACAGAAACAAAACTGTAATCTTGTGTTGTTTACAATGTGTCAACACCTGTCCTCTCTAAAAGCTTCCCTCCAGTCACATTACAGTACGAGAACACAGAAACAAAACTGTAATATCTTGTTTTTTACAATGTGTCAACACCTGCCCTTTGTGACAGCGTCCCTCCAGTCACATTACAATACAAGAATACAGAAAAAAACTGTAATCTCTTGTTTTTTTACAATGTGTCAAAAACTGTCCTTTCTGACAGCTTTCCTCCAGTCACATTGCACTACAAGAATACAGAAACAAAACTGTAATCTCTTGTTGTTTACAATGTGTCAACAACTGTCCTCTCTGACAGGTTCCCTCCAGTAACATTACAATACAATAATAATGAAACAAAACTGTAATCTCTTGTTGTTTACAATGTGTCAACACTTTCCTCTCTGACACCTTCCCTCCAGTAATATTACAATAGAAGAATACAGAAACAAAACTGTAATCTCTTGTTGTTTACAATGTGTCAACACCTGTGCTCTCTGACACCTTCCCTCCAGTATCATTACAATACAAGAATACAGAAACAAAACTGTAATCTCTTGTTGTTTACAATGTGTCAACACCTGTCCTTTGTGACAGCTTCGCTCCAGTCACATTACAATACAAGAATACAAAACAAGCTGTAATCTCTTGTTTTTTACAATTTGTCAACACCTGTCCTTTGTGACAGCTTCCCTCCAGTCACACTACAATACGAGAATACAGACACAAAAATATAATCTCTTGTTGTTTACAATGTGTCAACACCTGTCCTTTCTGAGAGCTTCCCTCCAGTCACAGTACAGTACGAGAACACAGAAACAAAACTATAATTTCTTGTTGTTTACAATGTGTCAACACCTGTCCTCTCTGACAGCTTCCCTCCAGTCACATTACAGTACGAGAACACAGAAACAAAACTATAATCTCTTGTTCTTTACAATCTGTCAAAACCTGTCCTTTTTGACAGCTTCCCTCCAGTCACATTACAATACAAGAATAGAGAAAAAACTGTAATCTCTTGTTTTTTACAATGTGTCAACAACTGTCCTCTCTGACAGCTTCCCTCCAGTCTCATTACAGTACAAGAATACAGAAACAAAACTGTAATCTCTTGTTGTTTACAATGTGTGAACACCTGTCCTTTCTGACGGCTTCACTCCAGTAACATTACAATAAAAGAATACAGAAATAAAACTGTAATCTCTTTTGTTTACAATGTGTCAACACCTGTCCTTTCTGACAGCTTCCCTCCAGTCACATTGCAATACAAGAACACAGAACCAAAACTGTAATCTCTTGTTGTTTACAATGGTTCAACACCTGTTCTTTCTGACAGCTTCTATCCAGTCACATTACAATACAACAATACAGAAACAAAGCTGTAATCTCTTGTTGTTTACAATGTTCAACACCTGTCCTCTGTGACAGTTTTGCTCCAGTCACCTTAAAATACAGAACCAAAACTGTAATCTCTTGTTGTTTACAATGTGTCAACACCTGTCCTTTCTGAAAGCTTCTATCCAGTAACATTACAATACAACAATACAGAAACAAAGCTGTAATCTCTTGTTGTTTACAATGTTCAACAGCTGTCCTTCTGACAGGTTCCCTCCAGTCACATTATAGTACAAGAATACAGAAATAAAGCTGTAATCTCTTGTTGTTTACAATGTGTCAACACCTGTCCTCTCTGACAGCTTTGCTCTAGTCACATTATAGTACAAGAATACAGAAACAAAACTGAAATCTCTTGTTGTTTACAATGTGTCAACACCTGTCCTTCTGACAGCTTTGCTCTAGTCATATTATAGTACAAGAATACAGAAACAAAACTGAAATCTCTTGTTGTTTACAATGTGTCAACACCTGTCCTTCTGACAGTTTCCCTCCAGTCACATTATAGTACAAGAAGATAGAAACAAAGCTGTAATCTCTTGTTGTTTACAATGTGTCAACACCTGTCCTCTCTGACAGCTTTGCTCTAGTCACATTATAGTACAAGAATACAGAAACAAAACTGTAATCTCTTGTTGTTTACAATGTGTCAACACCTGTCCTTCTGACAGTTTCCCTCCAGTCACATTACAATACAAGAACACAGAAACAAAACTGTAATCTCTTGTTGTTTACCACGTGTCAGCTCCTGTCCGTTCTGACACCTTCCCTCCGGTCACATTGCAATACAAGAATACAGAAACAAAACTGTAATCTCTTGTTGTTTACAATGTGTCAACAACTGTCCTCTCTGTCAGCTTCCCTCCAGTCACATTACAATACAAGAATACAGACAAAAAAACTTGCTCTTGTTGTTTACAATGTGACAACACCTGTTCTCTCTGACAGCTTTGCTCCAGTCACATTACAATACAGAAACAAAACTGCTCTTGTTCTTTACAATGTGACAACACCTGTTCTCTCTGACAGCTTCCCTCCAGTCACATTACAATACAAGAATACAGACACAAAACTTCTCTTGTTGTTTACAATGTAACAACACCTGTTCTCTCTGACAGCTTCCCTCCAGTCACATTGCACTACAAGAATACAGAAACAAAACTGTAATCTCTTGTTGTTTACAATGTGTCAACACCTGTGCTCTCTGACACCTTCCCTTCAGTATCATTACAATACAAGAATACAGAAACAAAACTGTAATCTCTTGTTGTTTACAATGTGTCAACACTTGTCCTTTCTGACGGCTTCCATCCGGTCACATTACAATACAAGAATGCAGAAACAAGACTGTAATCTCTTGTTGTTTACCACGTGTCAGCTCCTGTCCTTTTTGACAGCTTCCTTCCAGTCACATTGCAATACAAGAATACAGAAACAAAAAGGTAATCTCTTGTCATTTAGAATGTGTCAACTCCTGTCCTTTTGACAGCTTCCCTCCAGTCACATTACAGTACAGAATACAGAAACAAAACTGTAATCTCTTGTTGTTTACAATGTGTCAACTCCTGTCCTTTCTGACAGATTCCCTCCAGTCACATTACAATACAAGAATACAAAAACAAAACTGTAATCTCATGTTGTTTACAATGTGTCAACACTTGTCCTTTCTGACAGATTCCCTCCAGTCACATTACAATACAAGAATACAGGCACAAAACTGTAATCTCTTGTTGTTTATAATCTGTCAACAACTGTCCTTTCAGACAGCTTTGCTCCAGTCACATTACAATACAAGAATACAGGCACAAAACTGTAATCTCTTGTTGTTTACAATGTGTCAACACCTGTCGTTTCTGACAGCTTTGCTCCAGTCACATTACAATACAAGAGTACAGGCACAAAACTTTAAACTCTTGTTGTTTACAATGTGTCAACACCTGTCCTTCTGACAGCTTCCCTCCAATCACATTATAATACAAGAATACAGGCACAAAACTGTACTCTCTTGTTGTTTACAATGTGTCAACAACTGTCCTTTCTGACGCTTTGCTCCAGTCACATTACAATACAAGAATACAGAAACAAAACTGTAATCTCTTGTTGTTTACAATGTGTCAACACCTGTTCTTCTGACAGCCTCCCTCCAGTCACATTATAGTACAAGAATACAGAAGCAAAACTGTAATCCCTTGTTGTTTACAATGTGTCAACACCTGTCCTTCTGACAGCTTCCCTCCAGTCACATTATAGTACAAGAATACAGAAAGAAAACTGTAATCTCTTGTGTTTTACAATGTACCAACACCTGTTCTTCTGACAGCTTCCCTCCAGTCACATTATAGTACAAGAATACAGAAACAAAACTGTAATCTCTTGTTGTTTACAATGTGTCAACACCTGTCCTTTGTGACAGCTTCCCTCCAGTTACATTTTAGTACAAGAACACAGAAAGAAAACTGTAATCTCTTGTTTACAATGTGTCAACACCTGTCCTTCTGACAGCTTCCCTCCAATCACATTATAGTACAAGAATATAAAACAAAACTGTAATCTCTTGTTGTTTACAATGTGTCAACACCTGTCCTTCTGACATTAAGACGAGAATACAGACACAAAACTGCAATCGCTTGTTGTTTACAATATGTCAACACCTGTCCTTTTTGCCAGCTTCCCTCCAGTCACATTGCAATACAAGAATGGATAAACAAAATGATAATCTCTTGTCATTTACAATGTGTCAACTCCTGTCCTTTCTGAAAGCTTCCTTCCAGTCACATTACAGTACAAGAATACAGAAATAAAACTGTAATCTCTTGTTGTTTACAATGTGTCAGCTCCTGTCCTTTCTGACGGCTTCCCTCCGGTCACATTACAATACAAGAATGCAGAAACAAAACTGTAATCTCTTGTTGTTTACAATGTGTCAACACCTGTCCTTCTGACAGCTTCCCTCCAGTCACATTACAGTACAAGAATACAGAAACAAAACTGTAATCTCTTGTTGTTTACAATGTGTCAACTCCTGTCCTTTCTGACAGCTTCCCTCCAGTCACGTTGCAGTACGAGAAAACAGAAACAAAACTGTAATCTTGTGTTGTTTACAATGTGTCAACACCTGTCCTCTCTAAAAGCTTCCCTCCAGTCACATTACAGTACGAGAACACAGAAACAAAACTGTAATATCTTGTTTTTTACAATGTGTCAACACCTGTCCTCTCTAAAAGCTTCCCTCCAGTCACATTACAGTACGAGAACACAGAAACAAAACTGTAATATCTTGTTTTTTACAATGTGTCAACACCTGCCCTTTGTGACAGCGTCCCTCCAGTCACATTACAATACAAGAATACAGAAAAAAACTGTAATCTCTTGTTTTTTTACAATGTGTCAAAAACTGTCCTTTCTGACAGCTTTCCTCCAGTCACATTGCACTACAAGAATACAGAAACAAAACTGTAATCTCTTGTTGTTTACAATGTGTCAACAACTGTCCTCTCTGACACCTTCCCTCCAGTAATATTACAATACAAGAATACAGAAACAAAACTGTAATCTCTTGTTGTTTACAATGTGTCAACACCTGTGCTCTCTGACACCTTCCCTCCAGTATCAATACAATACAAGAATACAGAATCAAAACTGTAATCTCTTGTTGTTTACAATGTGTCAACACCTGTCCTTTGTGACAGCTTCGCTCCAGTCACATTACAATACAGGAATACAAAACAAAACTGTAATCTCTTGTTGTTTACAATGTGTCAACACCTGTCCTTTGTGACAGCTTCCCTCCAGTCACATTACAATACGAGAATACAGACACAAAACTGTAATCTCTTGTTGTTTACAATGTGTCAACACCTGTCCTTTGTGACAGCTTCCCTCCAGTCACATTACAATACGAGAATACAGACACAAAACTGTAATCTCTTGTTGTTTACAATGTGTCAACACCTGTCCTTTGTGACAGCTTCCCTCCAGTCACATTACAATACGAGAATACAGACACAAAACTGTAATCTCTTGTTGTTTACAATGTGTCAACACCTGTCCTTTCTGACAGCTTCTATCCAGTTACATTACAATACAACAATACAGAAACAAAGCTGTAATCTCTTGTTGTTTACAATGTTCAACACCTGTCCTTTCTGACAGCTTCTATCTAGTCACATTACAATACGAGAATACAGAAACAAAGCTGTAATCTTTGTTGTTTACAATGTGTCAACACCTGTCCTTTCTGACAGCTTCTATCCAGTTACATTACAATACAACAATACAGAAACAAAGCTGTAATCTCTTGTTGTTTACAATGTTCAACACCTGTCCTCTGTGACAGTTTTGCTCCAGTCACCTTAAAATACAGAACCAAATCTGTAATCTCTTGTTATTTACAATGTGTCAACAACTGTCCTCTCTGACAGCTTCCCTGCAGTCACATTATGGTACAAGAATACAGAAAAAAACTTTAAACTCTTGTTGTTTACAATGTGTCAACACCTGTCCTCTCTGACAGCTTCCCTCCAGTCACATTACAGTACAAGAATACAGAAACAAAACTGTAATCTCTTGTCATTTACAATGTGTCAACTCCTGTCCTTTCTGACAGCTTCCCTCCAGTCCTATTACAACACAAGAATAATGAAACAGAACTGTAATCTCTTGTCATTTACAATGTGTCAACTCCTGTCCTTTCTGACAGCTTCCCTCCAGTCACATTATAGTACAAGAATACAGAAACAAAACTGAAATCTCTTGTTGTTTACAATGTGTCAACACCTGTCCTGACAGTTTCCCTCCAGTCACATTATAGTACAAGAATATAGAAACAAAGCTGTAATCTCTTGTTGTTTACAATGTGTCAACACCTGTCCTCTCTGACAGCTTTGCTCTAGTCACATTATAGTACAAGAATACAGAAACAAAACTGTAATCTCTTGTTGTTTACAATGTGTCCACACCTGTCCTTCTGACAGTTTCTCTCCAGTCGCATTATAGTACAAGAATATAGAAACAAAGCTGTAATCTCTTGTTGTTTACAATGTGTCAACACCTGTCCTCTCTGACAGCTTTGCTCTAGTCACATTAATATACAGAAACAAAACTGTAAGCTCTTGTTGTTTACAATGTGTCAACACCTGTCCTTCTGACAGTTTCCCTCCAGTCACATTACAATACAAGAACACAGAAACAAAACTGTAATCTCTTGTTGTTTACCACGTGTCAGCTCCTGTCCGTTCTGACACCTTCCCTCCGGTCACATTGCAATACAAGAATACAGAAACAAAACTGTAATCTCTTGTTGTTTACAATGTGTCAACAACTGTCCTCTCTGACAGCTTCCCTCCAGTCACATTACAATACAAGAATACAGACACAAAACTGCTCTTGTTGTTTACAATGTGACAACACCTGTTCTCTCTGACAGCTTCCCTCCAGTCACATTACAATACAAGAATACAGACACAAAACTTCTCTTGTTGTTTACAATGTAACAACACCTGTTCTCTCTGACAGCTTCCCTCCAGTCACATTGCACTACAAGAATACAGAAACAAAACTGTAATCTCTTGTTGTTTACAATGTGTCAACACCTGTGCTCTCTGACACCTTCCCTTCAGTATCATTACAATACAAGAATACAGAAACAAAAGTGTAATCTCTTGTTGTTTACAATGTGTCAACACTTGACCTTTCTGACGGCTTCCATCCGGTCACATTACAATACAAGAATGCAGAAACAAGACTGTAATCTCTTGTTGCTTACCACGTGTCAGCTCCTGTCCTTTTTGACAGCTTCCTTCCAGTCACATTGCAATACAAGAATACAGAAACAAAAAGGTAATCTCTTGTCATTTAGAATGTGTCAACTCCTGTCCTTTCTGACAGCTTCCCTCCAGTCACATTACAGTACAGAAGCCAGAAACAAAACTGTAATCCCTTGTTGTTTACAATGTGTCAACTCCTGTCCTTTCTGACAGATTCCCTCCAGTCACATTACAATACAAGAATACAAAAACAAAACTGTAATCTCTTGTTGTTTACAATGTGTCAACACTTGTCCTTTCTGACAGATTCCCTCCAGTCACATTACAATACAAGAATACAGGCATAAAACTGTAATCTCTTGTTGTTTACAATGTGTCAACACCTGTCCTTTCTGACAGCTTTGCTCCAGTCACATTACAATACAAGAATACAGGCACAAAACTGTAATCTCTTGTTGTTTACAATGTGTCAACACCTTCCTTTCTGATAACTTTGCTCCAGTCACATTACAGTACAAGAATACAGGCACAAAACTGTACTCTCTTGTTGTTTACAATGTGTCAACAACTGTCCTTTCTGACGCTTTGCTCCAGTCACATTACAATACAAGAATACAGAAACAAAACTGTTATCTCTTGTTGTTTACAATGTGTCAACAACTGTCCTTTCTGACAGCTTTGCTCCAGTCACATTACTATACAAGAATACAGAAACAAAACTGTAATCTCTTGTTGTTTACCATGTGTCAACACCTGTCCTTTCTGACAGCTTTGATCCAGTCACATTACAATACAAGAATACAGGCACAAAACTGTAATCTCTTGTTGTTTAAAATGTGTCAACAACTGTCCTCTCTGACAGCCTCCCTGCAGTCACATTATAGTACAAGAATACAGAAACAAAACTGAAATCTCTTGTTGTTTACAATGTGTCAACAACTGTCCTTTCTGACAGCTTCCCTCCAGTTTTATTACAACACAAGAATAATGAAACAGAACTGTAATCTCTTGTCATTTACAATTTTCAACTCCTGCCGTTTCTGACAGCTTCCCTCCAGTCACATTACAGTACAAGAATACAGAAACAAAACTGTAATCTGTTGTTGTTTCCAATGTGTCAACACCTGTCCTTTCTGACAGCTTCTCTCCATTCACATTACAGTACGTGAGCACAGAAACAAAACTTTAATCTCTTGTTGTTTACAATGTGTCAACACCTGTTCTTCTGACAGCTTCCTTCCAGTAACATTATACTACAAGAATACAGAAACAACACTGTAATCTCTTTTTGTTTACAATGTGTCGACACCTGTTCTTCTGACAGCTTCCTTCCAGTCACATTATAGTACAAGAATACAGAAACAAAACAGTAATCTCTTGTTGTTTACAATCTGTGAACACCTGTCCTTCTGACAGCTTCCCTCCAGTCACATTATAGTACAAGAATACAGAAAGAAAACTCTAATCTCTTGTTGTTTACAATGTGTCACCACCTGTTCTGACAGCTTCCCTCCAGTCACATTATAGTACAAGAATACAGAAACAAAACTGTAATCTATTGTTTACAATGTGTCAACACCTGTTCTTCTGACAGCTTCCCTCCAGTCACATTATAGTACAAGAATACAGAAAGAAAACTGTAACCTCACAATGTGTCAACACCTGTTCTTCTGACAGCTTCCCTCCAGTCACATTACAATACAAGAATGCAGAAACAAAACTGTAATCTCTTGTTGTTTACAATGTGTCAACAACTGTCCTCTCTGACAGGTTCCCTCCAGTAACATTACAATACAATAATAATGAAACAAAACTGTAATCTCTTGTCTTTTACAATGTGTCAACACTTTCCTCTCTGACACCTTCCCTCCAGTATCATTACAATACAAGAATACAGAAACAAAACTGTAATCTCTTGTTGTTTACAATGTGTCAATACCTGTGCTCTCTGACACCTTCCCTCCAGTATCATTACAATACAAGAATACAGAAACAAAACTTTAATCTCTTGTTTTTTACAATGTGTCAACAACTGTCCTTTGTGACAGCTTCCCTTCTAGTCGCACTACAATACGAGAATACAGACACAAAACTGTAATCTCTTGTTGTTTACAATGTGTCAACACCTGTCCTTTTTGACAGCTTCGCTCCAGTCACATTACAATACAAGAATACAAAACAAGCTGTAATCTCTTGTTGTTTACAATGTGTCAACACCTGTCCTCTCTGACAGCTTCCCTCCAGTCACATTACAGTACGAGAACACAGAAACAAAACTATAATCTCTTGTTCTTTACAATCTGTCAACACCTGTCCTTTTTGACAGCTTCCCTCCAGTCACATTACAATACAAGAATAGAGAAAAAACTGTAATCTCTTGTTTTTTACAATGTGTCAACAACTGTCCTCTCTGACAGCTTCCCTCCAGTCTCATTACAGTACAAGAATACAGAAACAAAACTGTAATCTCTTGTTGTTTACAATGTGTGAACACCTGTCCTTTCTGACGGCTTCACTCCAGTAACATTACAATAAAAGAATACAGAAATAAAACTGTAATCTCTTTTGTTTACAATGTGTCAACACCTGTCCTTTCTGACAGCTTCCCTCCAGTCACATTGCAATACAAGAACACAGAACCAAAACTGTAATCTCTTGTTGTTTACAATGGTTCAACACCTGTTCTTTCTGACAGCTTCTATCCAGTCACATTACAATACAACAATACAGAAACAAAGCTGTAATCTCTTGTTGTTTACAATGTTCAACACCTGTCCTCTGTGACAGTTTTGCTCCAGTCACCTTAAAATACAGAACCAAAACTGTAATCTCTTGTTGTTTACAATGTGTCAACACCTGTCCTTTCTGAAAGCTTCTATCCAGTAACATTACAATACAACAATACAGAAACAAAGCTGTAATCTCTTGTTGTTTACAATGTTCAACAGCTGTCCTTCTGACAGGTTCCCTCCAGTCACATTATAGTACAAGAATACAGAAATAAAGCTGTAATCTCTTGTTGTTTACAATGTGTCAACACCTGTCCTCTCTGACAGCTTTGCTCTAGTCACATTATAGTACAAGAATACAGAAACAAAACTGAAATCTCTTGTTGTTTACAATGTGTCAACACCTGTCCTTCTGACAGCTTTGCTCTAGTCATATTATAGTACAAGAATACAGAAACAAAACTGAAATCTCTTGTTGTTTACAATGTGTCAACACCTGTCCTTCTGACAGTTTCCCTCCAGTCACATTATAGTACAAGAAGATAGAAACAAAGCTGTAATCTCTTGTTGTTTACAATGTGTCAACACCTGTCCTCTCTGACAGCTTTGCTCTAGTCACATTATAGTACAAGAATACAGAAACAAAACTGTAATCTCTTGTTGTTTACAATGTGTCAACACCTGTCCTTCTGACAGTTTCCCTCCAGTCACATTACAATACAAGAACACAGAAACAAAACTGTAATCTCTTGTTGTTTACCACGTGTCAGCTCCTGTCCGTTCTGACACCTTCCCTCCGGTCACATTGCAATACAAGAATACAGAAACAAAACTGTAATCTCTTGTTGTTTACAATGTGTCAACAACTGTCCTCTCTGTCAGCTTCCCTCCAGTCACATTACAATACAAGAATACAGACAAAAAAACTTGCTCTTGTTGTTTACAATGTGACAACACCTGTTCTCTCTGACAGCTTTGCTCCAGTCACATTACAATACAGAAACAAAACTGCTCTTGTTCTTTACAATGTGACAACACCTGTTCTCTCTGACAGCTTCCCTCCAGTCACATTACAATACAAGAATACAGACACAAAACTTCTCTTGTTGTTTACAATGTAACAACACCTGTTCTCTCTGACAGCTTCCCTCCAGTCACATTGCACTACAAGAATACAGAAACAAAACTGTAATCTCTTGTTGTTTACAATGTGTCAACACCTGTGCTCTCTGACACCTTCCCTTCAGTATCATTACAATACAAGAATACAGAAACAAAACTGTAATCTCTTGTTGTTTACAATGTGTCAACACTTGTCCTTTCTGACGGCTTCCATCCGGTCACATTACAATACAAGAATGCAGAAACAAGACTGTAATCTCTTGTTGTTTACCACGTGTCAGCTCCTGTCCTTTTTGACAGCTTCCTTCCAGTCACATTGCAATACAAGAATACAGAAACAAAAAGGTAATCTCTTGTCATTTAGAATGTGTCAACTCCTGTCCTTTTGACAGCTTCCCTCCAGTCACATTACAGTACAGAATACAGAAACAAAACTGTAATCTCTTGTTGTTTACAATGTGTCAACTCCTGTCCTTTCTGACAGATTCCCTCCAGTCACATTACAATACAAGAATACAAAAACAAAACTGTAATCTCATGTTGTTTACAATGTGTCAACACTTGTCCTTTCTGACAGATTCCCTCCAGTCACATTACAATACAAGAATACAGGCACAAAACTGTAATCTCTTGTTGTTTATAATCTGTCAACAACTGTCCTTTCAGACAGCTTTGCTCCAGTCACATTACAATACAAGAATACAGGCACAAAACTGTAATCTCTTGTTGTTTACAATGTGTCAACACCTGTCGTTTCTGACAGCTTTGCTCCAGTCACATTACAATACAAGAGTACAGGCACAAAACTTTAAACTCTTGTTGTTTACAATGTGTCAACACCTGTCCTTCTGACAGCTTCCCTCCAATCACATTATAATACAAGAATACAGGCACAAAACTGTACTCTCTTGTTGTTTACAATGTGTCAACAACTGTCCTTTCTGACGCTTTGCTCCAGTCACATTACAATACAAGAATACAGAAACAAAACTGTAATCTCTTGTTGTTTACAATGTGTCAACACCTGTTCTTCTGACAGCCTCCCTCCAGTCACATTATAGTACAAGAATACAGAAGCAAAACTGTAATCCCTTGTTGTTTACAATGTGTCAACACCTGTCCTTCTGACAGCTTCCCTCCAGTCACATTATAGTACAAGAATACAGAAAGAAAACTGTAATCTCTTGTGTTTTACAATGTACCAACACCTGTTCTTCTGACAGCTTCCCTCCAGTCACATTATAGTACAAGAATACAGAAACAAAACTGTAATCTCTTGTTGTTTACAATGTGTCAACACCTGTCCTTTGTGACAGCTTCCCTCCAGTTACATTTTAGTACAAGAACACAGAAAGAAAACTGTAATCTCTTGTTTACAATGTGTCAACACCTGTCCTTCTGACAGCTTCCCTCCAATCACATTATAGTACAAGAATATAAAACAAAACTGTAATCTCTTGTTGTTTACAATGTGTCAACACCTGTCCTTCTGACATTAAGACGAGAATACAGACACAAAACTGCAATCGCTTGTTGTTTACAATATGTCAACACCTGTCCTTTTTGCCAGCTTCCCTCCAGTCACATTGCAATACAAGAATGGATAAACAAAATGATAATCTCTTGTCATTTACAATGTGTCAACTCCTGTCCTTTCTGAAAGCTTCCTTCCAGTCACATTACAGTACAAGAATACAGAAATAAAACTGTAATCTCTTGTTGTTTACAATGTGTCAGCTCCTGTCCTTTCTGACGGCTTCCCTCCGGTCACATTACAATACAAGAATGCAGAAACAAAACTGTAATCTCTTGTTGTTTACAATGTGTCAACACCTGTCCTTCTGACAGCTTCCCTCCAGTCACATTACAGTACAAGAATACAGAAACAAAACTGTAATCTCTTGTTGTTTACAATGTGTCAACTCCTGTCCTTTCTGACAGCTTCCCTCCAGTCACGTTGCAGTACGAGAAAACAGAAACAAAACTGTAATCTTGTGTTGTTTACAATGTGTCAACACCTGTCCTCTCTAAAAGCTTCCCTCCAGTCACATTACAGTACGAGAACACAGAAACAAAACTGTAATATCTTGTTTTTTACAATGTGTCAACACCTGTCCTCTCTAAAAGCTTCCCTCCAGTCACATTACAGTACGAGAACACAGAAACAAAACTGTAATATCTTGTTTTTTACAATGTGTCAACACCTGCCCTTTGTGACAGCGTCCCTCCAGTCACATTACAATACAAGAATACAGAAAAAAACTGTAATCTCTTGTTTTTTTACAATGTGTCAAAAACTGTCCTTTCTGACAGCTTTCCTCCAGTCACATTGCACTACAAGAATACAGAAACAAAACTGTAATCTCTTGTTGTTTACAATGTGTCAACAACTGTCCTCTCTGACACCTTCCCTCCAGTAATATTACAATACAAGAATACAGAAACAAAACTGTAATCTCTTGTTGTTTACAATGTGTCAACACCTGTGCTCTCTGACACCTTCCCTCCAGTATCAATACAATACAAGAATACAGAATCAAAACTGTAATCTCTTGTTGTTTACAATGTGTCAACACCTGTCCTTTGTGACAGCTTCGCTCCAGTCACATTACAATACAGGAATACAAAACAAAACTGTAATCTCTTGTTGTTTACAATGTGTCAACACCTGTCCTTTGTGACAGCTTCCCTCCAGTCACATTACAATACGAGAATACAGACACAAAACTGTAATCTCTTGTTGTTTACAATGTGTCAACACCTGTCCTTTGTGACAGCTTCCCTCCAGTCACATTACAATACGAGAATACAGACACAAAACTGTAATCTCTTGTTGTTTACAATGTGTCAACACCTGTCCTTTGTGACAGCTTCCCTCCAGTCACATTACAATACGAGAATACAGACACAAAACTGTAATCTCTTGTTGTTTACAATGTGTCAACACCTGTCCTTTCTGACAGCTTCTATCCAGTTACATTACAATACAACAATACAGAAACAAAGCTGTAATCTCTTGTTGTTTACAATGTTCAACACCTGTCCTTTCTGACAGCTTCTATCTAGTCACATTACAATACGAGAATACAGAAACAAAGCTGTAATCTTTGTTGTTTACAATGTGTCAACACCTGTCCTTTCTGACAGCTTCTATCCAGTTACATTACAATACAACAATACAGAAACAAAGCTGTAATCTCTTGTTGTTTACAATGTTCAACACCTGTCCTCTGTGACAGTTTTGCTCCAGTCACCTTAAAATACAGAACCAAATCTGTAATCTCTTGTTATTTACAATGTGTCAACAACTGTCCTCTCTGACAGCTTCCCTGCAGTCACATTATGGTACAAGAATACAGAAAAAAACTTTAAACTCTTGTTGTTTACAATGTGTCAACACCTGTCCTCTCTGACAGCTTCCCTCCAGTCACATTACAGTACAAGAATACAGAAACAAAACTGTAATCTCTTGTCATTTACAATGTGTCAACTCCTGTCCTTTCTGACAGCTTCCCTCCAGTCCTATTACAACACAAGAATAATGAAACAGAACTGTAATCTCTTGTCATTTACAATGTGTCAACTCCTGTCCTTTCTGACAGCTTCCCTCCAGTCACATTATAGTACAAGAATACAGAAACAAAACTGAAATCTCTTGTTGTTTACAATGTGTCAACACCTGTCCTGACAGTTTCCCTCCAGTCACATTATAGTACAAGAATATAGAAACAAAGCTGTAATCTCTTGTTGTTTACAATGTGTCAACACCTGTCCTCTCTGACAGCTTTGCTCTAGTCACATTATAGTACAAGAATACAGAAACAAAACTGTAATCTCTTGTTGTTTACAATGTGTCCACACCTGTCCTTCTGACAGTTTCTCTCCAGTCGCATTATAGTACAAGAATATAGAAACAAAGCTGTAATCTCTTGTTGTTTACAATGTGTCAACACCTGTCCTCTCTGACAGCTTTGCTCTAGTCACATTAATATACAGAAACAAAACTGTAAGCTCTTGTTGTTTACAATGTGTCAACACCTGTCCTTCTGACAGTTTCCCTCCAGTCACATTACAATACAAGAACACAGAAACAAAACTGTAATCTCTTGTTGTTTACCACGTGTCAGCTCCTGTCCGTTCTGACACCTTCCCTCCGGTCACATTGCAATACAAGAATACAGAAACAAAACTGTAATCTCTTGTTGTTTACAATGTGTCAACAACTGTCCTCTCTGACAGCTTCCCTCCAGTCACATTACAATACAAGAATACAGACACAAAACTGCTCTTGTTGTTTACAATGTGACAACACCTGTTCTCTCTGACAGCTTCCCTCCAGTCACATTACAATACAAGAATACAGACACAAAACTTCTCTTGTTGTTTACAATGTAACAACACCTGTTCTCTCTGACAGCTTCCCTCCAGTCACATTGCACTACAAGAATACAGAAACAAAACTGTAATCTCTTGTTGTTTACAATGTGTCAACACCTGTGCTCTCTGACACCTTCCCTTCAGTATCATTACAATACAAGAATACAGAAACAAAAGTGTAATCTCTTGTTGTTTACAATGTGTCAACACTTGACCTTTCTGACGGCTTCCATCCGGTCACATTACAATACAAGAATGCAGAAACAAGACTGTAATCTCTTGTTGCTTACCACGTGTCAGCTCCTGTCCTTTTTGACAGCTTCCTTCCAGTCACATTGCAATACAAGAATACAGAAACAAAAAGGTAATCTCTTGTCATTTAGAATGTGTCAACTCCTGTCCTTTCTGACAGCTTCCCTCCAGTCACATTACAGTACAGAAGCCAGAAACAAAACTGTAATCCCTTGTTGTTTACAATGTGTCAACTCCTGTCCTTTCTGACAGATTCCCTCCAGTCACATTACAATACAAGAATACAAAAACAAAACTGTAATCTCTTGTTGTTTACAATGTGTCAACACTTGTCCTTTCTGACAGATTCCCTCCAGTCACATTACAATACAAGAATACAGGCATAAAACTGTAATCTCTTGTTGTTTACAATGTGTCAACACCTGTCCTTTCTGACAGCTTTGCTCCAGTCACATTACAATACAAGAATACAGGCACAAAACTGTAATCTCTTGTTGTTTACAATGTGTCAACACCTTCCTTTCTGATAACTTTGCTCCAGTCACATTACAGTACAAGAATACAGGCACAAAACTGTACTCTCTTGTTGTTTACAATGTGTCAACAACTGTCCTTTCTGACGCTTTGCTCCAGTCACATTACAATACAAGAATACAGAAACAAAACTGTTATCTCTTGTTGTTTACAATGTGTCAACAACTGTCCTTTCTGACAGCTTTGCTCCAGTCACATTACTATACAAGAATACAGAAACAAAACTGTAATCTCTTGTTGTTTACCATGTGTCAACACCTGTCCTTTCTGACAGTTTTGATCCAGTCACATTACAATACAAGAATACAGGCACAAAACTGTAATCTCTTGTTGTTTACAATGTGTCAACAACTGTCCTCTCTGACAGCCTCCCTGCAGTCACATTATAGTACAAGAATACAGAAACAAAACTGAAATCTCTTGTTGTTTACAATGTGTCAACAACTGTCCTTTCTGACAGCTTCCCTCCAGTTTTATTACAACACAAGAATAATGAAACAGAACTGTAATCTCTTGTCATTTACAATTTTCAACTCCTGCCGTTTCTGACAGCTTCCCTCCAGTCACATTACAGTACAAGAATACAGAAACAAAACTGTAATCTGTTGTTGTTTCCAATGTGTCAACACCTGTCCTTTCTGACAGCTTCTCTCCATTCACATTACAGTACGTGAGCACAGAAACAAAACTTTAATCTCTTGTTGTTTACAATGTGTCAACACCTGTTCTTCTGACAGCTTCCTTCCAGTAACATTATACTACAAGAATACAGAAACAACACTGTAATCTCTTTTTGTTTACAATGTGTCGACACCTGTTCTTCTGACAGCTTCCTTCCAGTCACATTATAGTACAAGAATACAGAAACAAAACAGTAATCTCTTGTTGTTTACAATCTGTGAACACCTGTCCTTCTGACAGCTTCCCTCCAGTCACATTATAGTACAAGAATACAGAAAGAAAACTCTAATCTCTTGTTGTTTACAATGTGTCACCACCTGTTCTGACAGCTTCCCTCCAGTCACATTATAGTACAAGAATACAGAAACAAAACTGTAATCTATTGTTTACAATGTGTCAACACCTGTTCTTCTGACAGCTTCCCTCCAGTCACATTATAGTACAAGAATACACAAAGAAAACTGTAACCTCACAATGTGTCAACACCTGTTCTTCTGACAGCTTCCCTCCAGTCACATTACAATACAAGAATGCAGAAACAAAACTGTAATCTCTTGTTGTTTACAATGTGTCAACAACTGTCCTCTCTGACAGGTTCCCTCCAGTAACATTACAATACAATAATAATGAAACAAAACTGTAATCTCTTGTCTTTTACAATGTGTCAACACTTTCCTCTCTGACACCTTCCCTCCAGTATCATTACAATACAAGAATACAGAAACAAAACTGTAATCTCTTGTTGTTTACAATGTGTCAATACCTGTGCTCTCTGACACCTTCCCTCCAGTATCATTACAATACAAGAATACAGAAACAAAACTTTAATCTCTTGTTTTTTACAATGTGTCAACAACTGTCCTTTGTGACAGCTTCCCTTCTAGTCGCACTACAATACGAGAATACAGACACAAAACTGTAATCTCTTGTTGTTTACAATGTGTCAACACCTGTCCTTTTTGACAGCTTCGCTCCAGTCACATTACAATACAAGAATACAAAACAAGCTGTAATCTCTTGTTGTTTACAATGTGTCAACACCTGTCCTCTCTGACAGCTTCCCTCCAGTCACATTACAGTACGAGAACACAGAAACAAAACTATAATCTCTTGTTCTTTACAATCTGTCAACACCTGTCCTTTTTGACAGCTTCCCTCCAGTCACATTACAATACAAGAATAGAGAAAAAACTGTAATCTCTTGTTTTTTACAATGTGTCAACAACTGTCCTCTCTGACAGCTTCCCTCCAGTCACATTACAGTACAAGAATACAGAAACAAAACTGTAATCTCTTGTTGTTTACAATGTGTGAGCACCTGTCCTTTCTGACGGCTTCACTCAGTAACATTACAATAAAAGAATACAGAAACAAAACTGTAATCTCTTTTGTTTACAATGTGTCAACACCTGTCCTTTCTGACAGCTTCCCTCCAGTCACATTGCAATACAAGAACACAGAACCAAAACTGTAATCTCTTGTTGTTTACAATGTTCAACACCTGTCCTTTCTGACAGCTTCTATCCAGTCACATTACAATACAACAATACAGAAACATAGCTGTAATCTCTTGTTGTTTACAATGTGTCAACACCTGTCCTTTCTGACAGCTTCTATCCAGTTACATTACAATACAACAATACAGAAACAAAGCTGTAATCTCTTGTTGTTTACAATGTTCAACACCTGTCCTCTGTGACAGTTTTGCTCCAGTCACCTTAAAATACAGAACCAAAACTCTAATCTCTTGTTGTTTACAATGTGTCCACACCTGTCCTTTCTGACAGCTTCTATCCAGTAACATTACAATACATTAATACAGAAACAAAGCTGTAATCTCTTGTTGTTTACAATGTGTCAACACCTGTCCTTTCTGACAGCTTCTATCCAGTAACATTACAATACAACAATACAGAAACAAAGCTGTAATCTCTTGTTGTTTACAATGTTCAACAGCTGTCCTTCTGACAGTTTCCCTCCAGTCACATTATAGTACAAGAATACAGAAACAAATCTGTAATCTCTTGTTGTTTACAATGTGTCAACACCTGTCCTCTCTGACAGCTTTGCTCTAGTCACATTATAGTACAAGAATACAAAAACAAAACTGAAATCTCTTGTTGTTTACAATGTGTCAACACCTGTCCTTCTGACAGTTTCCCCCCAGTCACATTATAGTACAAGAATATAGAAACAAAGCTGTAATCTCTTGTTATTTACAATGTGTCAACACCTGTCCTCTCTGACAGCTTTGCTCTAGTCACATTACAATACAGAAACAAAACTGTAACCTCTTGTTGTTTACAATGTGTCAACACCTGTCCTTCTGACAGTTTCCCTCCAGTCACATTACAATACTAGAACACAGAAACAAAACTGTAATCTCTTGTTGTTTACCACGTGTCAGCTCCTGTCCGTTCTGACACCTTCCCTCCGGTCACATTGCAATACAAGAATACAGAAACAAAGCTGTAATCTCTTGTTGTTTACAATGTGTCAACAACTGTCCTCTCTTGACACCTTCCCTCCAGTCACATTACAATACAAGAATACAGACACAAAACTGCTCTTGTTGTTTACAATGTGTCAACACCTGTTCTCTCTGACAGCTTCCCTCCAGTCACATTACAATACAAGAATACAGACACAAAACTGCTCTTGTTGTTTACAATGTGTCAACAACTGTCCTCTCTGACAGCTTCCCTCCAGTCACATTACAATACAAGAATACAGACACAAAACTGCTCTTGTTGTTTACAATGTGACAACACCTGTTCTCTCTGACAGCTTTGCTCCAGTCACATTACAATACAGAAACAAAACTGCTCTTGTTCTTTACAATGTGACAACACCTGTTCTCTCTGACAGCTTCCCTCCAGTCACATGACAATACAAGGATACAGACACAAAACTTCTCGTGTTGTTTACAATGTGACAACACCTGTTCTCTCTGACAGCTTCCCTCCAGTCACATTGCACTACAAGAATACAGAAACAAAACTGTAATCTCGTTTTGTTTACAATGTGTAACAACTGTACTCTGACAGGTTCCCTCCAGTAACATCACAATACAATAATAATGAAACAAAACTGTAATCTCTTGTTGTTTACAATGTGTCAACACCTGTGCTCTCTGACACCTTCCCTTCAGTATCATTACAATACAAGAATACAGAAACAAAACTGTAATCTCTTGTTGTTTACAATGTGTCAACACCTGTCCTTTCTGACAGCTTTGCTCCAGTCACATTACAATACAAGAATACAGGTACAAAACTGTAATCTCTTGTTGTTTACAATGTGTAAACACCTGTCCTTTCTGACAGCTTTGCTCCAGTCACATTACAATACAAGAATACAGGCACAAAATTGTAATCTCTTGTTGTTTATAATGTGTCACCTGTCCTTTCTGACAGCTTTGCTCCAGTCACATTACAATACAAGAATACAGGCACAAAACTGTAATCTCTTGTTGTTTACAATGTGTCAACAACTGTCCTTTCTGACGCTTTGCTCCAGTCACATTACAATACAAGAATACAGAAACAAAACTGTAATCTCTTGTTGTTTACAATGTGTCAACAACTGTCCTTTCTGACAGCTTTGCTCCTGTCACATTACAATACAAGAATACAGAAACAAAACTGTAATCTCTTGTTGTTTACCATGTGTCAACACCTGTCCTTCCTGACAGCTTTGCTCCAGTCACATTACAATACAAGAATACAGGCACAAAACTGTAATCTCTTGTTGTTTACAATGTGTCAACAACTGTCCTTTCTGACGCTTTGCTCCAGTCACATTACAATACAAGAATACAGAAACAAAACTGTAATCTCTTGTTGTTTACAATGTGTCAACAACTGTCCTTTCTGACAGCTTTGCTCCTGTCACATTACAATACAAGAATACAGAAACAAAACTGTAATCTCTTGTTGTTTACCATGTGTCAACACCTGTCCTTCCTGACAGCTTTGCTCCAGTCACATTACAATACAAGAATACAGGCACAAAACTGTAATCTCTTGTTGTTTACAATGTGTCAACAACTGTCCTCTCTGACAGCTTCCCTGCAGTCACATTATAGTACAAGATTACAGAAACAAAACTGAAATCTCTTGTTGTTTACAATGTGTCAACAACTGTCCTTTCTGACAGCTTCCCTCCAGTCCTATTACAACACAAGAATAATGAAACAGAACTGTAATCTCTTGTCATTTACAATGTGTCAACTCCTGTCCTTTCTGACAGCTTCCCTCCAGTCACATTACAGTACAAGAACACAGAAACAAAACTGTAATCTGTTGTTGTTTCCAATGTGTCAACACCTGTCCTTTCTGACAGCTTCTCTCCATTCACCTTACAATACAAGAATACAGAAACAAAACTGTAATCTCCATTTGTTTACAATGTGTCAACTCCTGTCCTTCCTGACAGCTTCGCTCCAGTCACATTGCAATACAAGAATACAGAAATAAAACTGTAATCTCTTGTTGTTTACCATGTGTCAACACCTGTCCTTTCTGACGGCTTCCCTCCGGTCGCATTACAATACAAGAATGCAGAAACAAAAGTGTAATCTCTTGTTGTTTGCAATGTGTCAACTCCTGTCCTTTCTGACAGCTTCCCTCCAGTCACATTACAATACAAGAATACAGAAAAAAGCTGTAATCTCTTGTTGTTTACAATGTGTCAACAACTGTCCTTTCTGACAGCTTCCCTCCAGTCACATTACAGTACAAGAATACAGAATCAAAACTGCAATCGCTTGTTTTTTACAATGTGTCAACACCTGTCCTTTGTGACACCTTCCCTCCAGTCACATTACAATACAAGAATACAGAAAAAAACTGTAATCTCTTGTTATTTACAATGTGTCAACAACTGTCCTCTCTGACAGCTTCCCTCCAGTCACATTACAGTACGAGAATACAGAAACAAAACTGTAATCTCTTTTTGTTTACAATGTGTCAACACCTGTCCTTCTGTCGCCTTGCCTCCCGTCCTATTACAATACAAGAATAATTAAACAAAACTGTAATCTCTTGTCATTTACAATGTGTCAACTCCTGTCCTTTCTGACAGCTTCCCTCCAGTCACATTACAGTACAAGAATACAGAAACAAAACTTTAATCTCTTGTTGTTTACAATTTGTCAACACCTGTTCTTCTGACAGCTTCCCTCCAGTCACATTATAGTACAAGAATACAGAAAGAAAACTGTAATCTCTTGTTGTTTACAATGTGTCAACACCTGTTCTTCTCACAGCTTCTCTCCAGTCACATTATAGTACAAGAATACAGAAAGAAAACTCTAATCTCTTGTTTACAATGTGTCAACATCTGTCCTTCTGACAGCTTCCCTCCAGTCACATTACAGTACAAGAATACAGAAACAAAACTGTAATCTCTTGTTGTTTACAATTTGTCAACTCCTGTCCTTTCTGACAGATTTCCTTCAGTCACATTACAATACAAGAATACAGAAACAAAACTGTAATCTCCATTTGTTTACAATGTGTCAACACTTGTCCTTTCTGACGGCTTCCCTCCAGTCACATTTCAATACAAGAAGACAGACACAAAACTGTAATTGCTTGTTGTTTACAATGTGTCAACTCCTGTCCTTTCTGACGGCTTCCCTCCAGTCACATTACAATAAAGAATACAGAAATAAAACTGTAATCTCTTGTTGTTTACAATGTGGCAACTCCTGTCCTTTCTGACAGATTCCCTCCAGTCACATTACAATACAAGAATACAGAAATAAAACTGTAATCTCTTGTTGTTTACAATGTGTCAACTCCTGTCCTTTCTGACAGCTTTGCTCCAAACATATTACAATACAAGAATACAGGCACAAAACTGTAATCTCTTGTTGTTTACAATGTGTCAACAACTGTCCTCTCTGACAGCTTCCCTGCAGTCACATTATGGTACAAGAATACAGAAAAAAAACTTTAAACTCTTGTTGTTTACAATGTGTCAACACCTGTCCTTCTGACAGCCTCCCTCCAATCACATTATAGTACAAGAATACAGAAACAAAACTGTAATCTCTTGTTGTTTACAATGTGTCAACACCTGTCCTTCTGACAGCTTCCCTCCAGTCACATTACAGTACAAGAATACAGAAACAAAATTGTAATCTCTTGTTGTTTACAATGAGTCAACACCTGTCCTTTGTGACAGCTTCCCTCCAGTCTCATTACAGTACAAGAATACAGAAACAAAACTGTAATCTCTTGTTGTTTACAATGTGTCAACTCCTGTCCTTTCTGACAGATTTCCTCCAATCACATTACAATACCAGAATACAGAAACAAAACTGTAATCTCCATTTGTTTACAATGTGTCAACACTTGTCCTTTCTGACGGCTTCCCTCCAGTCACATTACAATACAAGAATACAGAAACAAAACTGTAATCTCTTGTTGTTTACAATGTGTCAACATCTGTCCTCTCTGACAGCTTCCCTCCAGTCACATTACAATACAAGTACACAGAAACATCACTATAAACTCTTGTTGTTTACAATGTGTCAACACCTGACCTTTCTGACAGCTTCCCTCCAGGCACATTACAATACGAGAATACAGAAACTACTGTAATCTCTTTTGTTTACAATGTGTTAACACCTGTCCTTTCTGACAGCTTCTCTCCAGTCACATTACAGTACAAGAATACAGAAACAAAACTTTAATCTCTTGGTTTTTACAATGTGTCAACAACTGTCCTCTTTGACAGCTTCCCTCCAGTCACATTACAATACAAGAATACAGAAACAAAACTGTAATCTCTTGTTGTTTACAATGTGTCAACACCTGTCCTTCTGTCAGCTTGCCTCCAGTCCTATTAAAATACAAGAATAATGAAACAAAACTGTAATCTCTTGTCATTTACAATGTGTCAACTCCTGTCCTTTCTGACAGTATCCCACCAGTCACATTACAGTACAAGAGTACAGAAACAAAACTGTAATCTCTTGTTGTTTACAATGTGTCAACTCCTGTCCTTTCTGACAGCTTCCCTCCAGTCCTATTACAATACAAGAAAAATGAAACAAAACTGTAATCTCTTGTTGTTTACAATGTGTCAACTCCTGTCCTCTCTGACAGCTTCCCTCCAGTCACATTACAGTACAAGAATACAGAAGAAAAACTGTCATCTCTTGTCATTTACAATGTGTCAACTCCTGTCCTTTCTGACAGCTTCCCTTCAGTCCTATTACAATACAAGAATAATGAAACAAAACTGTAATCTCTTGTCATTTACAATGTGTCAACTCCTGTCCTTTCTGACAGCTTCCCTCCAGTCACATTACAATACAAGAATACAGAAAAAAGCTGTAATCTCTTGTTGTTTACAATGTGTCAACAACTGTCCTTTCTGACAGCTTACCTCCAGTCACATTACAGTACAAGAATACAGAAACAAAACTTTAATCTCTTGTTGTTTACAATGTGTCAATACCTTTGCTCTCTGACAGCTTCCCTCCAGTCACATTATAGTACAAGAATACAGAAAGAAAACTGTAATCTCTTGTTGTTTACAATGTGTCAACACCTGTTCTGACAGCTTCCCTCCAGTCACATTATAGTACAAGAATACAGAAAGAAAACTGTAATCTCTTGTTGTTTACAATGTGTCAACACCTGTTCTGACAGCTTCCCTCCAGTCACATTATAGTACAAGAATACAGAAACAAAACTGTAATCTTTTGTTGTTTACAATGTGTCAACACCTGTTCTTCTGACAGCTTCCCTCCAGTCACATTATAGTACAAGAATACAGAAAGAAAACTGTAATCTCTTGTTGTTTACAATGTGTCAACACCTGTTCTTCTGACAGCTTCCCTCCAGTCACATTATAGTACAAGAACACAGAAAGAAAACTGTAATCTCTTGTTGTTTACAATTTGTCAACACCTGTTCTTCTGACAGCTTCCCTCCAGTCACATTATAGTACAAGAATACAGAAAGAAAACTGTAATCTCTTGTTGTTTACAATGTGTCAACACCTGTTCTTCTCACAGCTTCTCTCCAGTCACATTATAGTACAAGAATACAGAAAGAAAACTGTAATCTCTTGTTTACAATGTGTCAACACCTGTCCTTCTGACAGCTTCCCTCTAGTCACATTACAGTACAAGAATACAGAAACAAAACTGTAATCTCTTGTTGTTTACAATGTGTCAACTCCTGTCCTTTCTGACAGATTTCCTCCAGTCACATTACAATACAAGAATACAGAAACAAAACTGTAATCTCCATTTGTTTAAAATGTGTCAACACTTGTCCTTTCTAACGGCTTCCCTCCAGTCACATTACAATACAAGAATACAGACACAAAACTGTAATTGCTTGTTGTTTACAATGTGTCAACTCCTGTCCTTTCTGACGGCTTCCCTCCAGTCACATTACAATACAAGAATACAGAAATAAAACTGTAATCTCTTGTAGTTTACAATGTGTCAACTCCTGTCCTTTCTGACAGATTCCCTCCAGTTACATTACAATACAAGAATACAGAAATAAAGCTGTAATCTCTTGTTGTTTACAATGTGTCAACTCCTGTCCTTTCTGACAGCTTTGCTCCAGTCACATTACAATACAAGAATACAGAAAAAAAACTTTAAATTCTTGTTGTTTACAATGTGTCAACACCTGTCCTTCTGACAGCCTCCCTCCAATCACATTATAGTACAAGAATACAGAAACAAAGCTGTAATCTCTTGTTGTTTACAATGTGTCAACACCTGTCCTTCTGACAGCTTCCCTCCATTCACATTACAGTACAAGAATACAGAAACAAAATTGTAATCTCTTGTTGTTTACAATGAGTCAACACCTGTCCTTTGTGACAGCTTCCGTCCAGTCTCATTACAGTACAAGAATACAGAAACAAAACTGTAATCTCTTGTTGTTTACAATGTGTCAACTCCTGTCCTTTCTGACAGATTTCCTCCAATCACATTACAATACCAGAATACAGAAACAAAACTGTAATCTCCATTTGTTTACAATGTGTCAACACTTGTCCTTTCTGACGGCTTCCCTCCAGTCACATTACAATACAAGAATACAGAAACAAAACTGTAATCTCTTGTTGTTTACAATGTGTCAACACCTGTCCTCTCTGACAGCTTCCCTCCAGTCACATTACAATACAAGTACACAGAAACAACACTATAAACTCTTGTTGTTTACAATGTGTCAACACCTGACCTTTCTGACAGCTTCCCTCCAGTCACATTACAATACAAGAATACTGAAACTACTGTAATCTCTTGTTGTTTACAATGTGTTAACACCTGTCCTTTCTGACAGCTTCTCTCCAGTCACATTACAGTACAAGAATACAGAAACAAAACTTTAATCTCTTGGTTTTTACAATGTGTCAACAACTGTCCTCTTTGACAGCTTCCCTCCAGTCACATTACAATACAAGAACACAGAAACAAAACTGTAATCTCTTGTTGTTTACAATGTGTCAACACCTGTCCTTCTGTCAGCTTGCCTCCAGTCCTATTACAATACAAGAATAATGAAACAAAACTGTAATCTCTGTTGTTTACAATGTGTCAACTCCCGTCCTCTCTGACAGCTTCCCTCCAGTCACATTACAGTACAAGAATACAGAAGAAAAACTGTCATCTCTTGTCATTTACAATGTGTGAACTCCTGTCCTTTCTGACAGCTTCCCTTCAGTCCTATTACAATACAAGAATAATGAAACAAAACTGTAATCTCTTGTCATTTACAATGTGTCAACTCCTGTCCTTTCTGACAGCTTCCCTCCAGTCACATTACAATACAAGAATACAGAAAAAAGCCGTAATCTCTTGTTGTTTACAATGTGTCAACAACTGTCATTTCTGACAGCTTCCCTCCAGTCACATTACAGTACAGGAATACAGAATCAAAACTGTAATCTCTTGTTTTTTACAATGTGTCAACACCTGTCCTTTGTGACAGCTTCCCTCCAGTCACATTACAATACAAGAATACAGAAACAAAACTTTAATCTCTTGTTGTTTACAATGTGTCAATACCTGTTCTTCTGACAGCTTCCTTCCAGTCACATTACAATACAAGAATACAGAAACAAAACTGTAATCTCTTTTTGTTTACAATGTGTCAACACCTGTTCTTCTGACAGCTTCCTTCCAGTCACATTACAATACAAGAATACAGAAACAAAACTTTAATCTCTTGTTGTTTACAATGTGTCAATACCTTTGCTCTCTGACAGCTTCCCTCCAGTCACATTATAGTACAAGAATACAGAAAGAAAACTGTAATCTCTTGTTTTTTACAATGTGTCAACACCTGTTCTGACAGCTTCCCTCCAGTCACATTATAGTACAAGAATACAGAAACAAAACTGTAATCTTTTGTTGTTTACAATGTGTCAACACCTGTTCTTCTGACAGCTTCCCTCCAGTCACATTATAGTACAAGAATACAGAAAGAAAACTATAATCTCTTGTTGTTTACAATGTGTCAACACCTGTTCTTCTGACAGCTTCCCTCCAGTCACATTATAGTACAAGAACACAGAAAGAAAACTGTAATCTCTTGTTGTTTACAATTTGTCAACACCTGTTCTTCTGACAGCTTCCCTCCAGTCACATTATAGTACAAGAATACAGAAAGAAAACTGTAATCTCTTGTTGTTTACAATGTGTCAACACCTGTGCTTCTAACAGCTTCCCTCCAGTCACATTATAGTACAAGAATACAGAAAGAAAACTGTAATCTCTTGTTTACAATGTGTCAACACCTGTCCTTCTGACAGCTTCCCTCCAGTCACATTACAGTACAAGAATACAGAAACAAAACTGTAATCTCTTGTTGTTTACAATGTGTCAACTCCTGTCCTTTCTGACAGATTTCCTCCAGTCACATTACAATACAAGAATACAGAAACAAAACTGTAATCTCCATTTGCTTACAATGTGTCAACACTTGTCCTTTCTGACGGCTTCCCTCCAGTCACATTACAATACAAGAATACAGACACAAAACTGTAATTGCTTGTTGTTTACAATGTGTCAACTCCTGTCCTTTCTGACGGCTTCCCTCCAGTCACATTACAATACAGGAATACAGAAATAAAACTGTAATCTCTTGTTGTTTACAATGTGTCAACTCCGTCCTTTCTGACAGATTCCCTCCAGTCACATTACAATACAAGAATACAGAAATAAAACTGTAATCTCTTGTTGTTTACAATGTGTCAACTCCTGTACTTTCTGACAGCTTTGCTCCAGTCACATTACAATACAAGAATACAGGCACAAAACTGTAATCTCTTGTTGTTTACAATGTGTCAACAACTGTCCTCTCTGACAGCTTCCCTGCAGTCACATTATGGTACAAGAATACAGAAAAAAACTTTAAACTCTTGTTGTTTACAATGTGTCAACACCTGTCCTCTCTGACAGCTTCCCTCCAGTCACATTACAGTACAAGAATACAGAAACAAAACTGTAATCTCTTGTCATTTACAATGTGTCAACTCCTGTCCTTTCTGACAGCTTCCCTCCAGTCCTATTACAACACAAGAATAATGAAACAGAACTGTAATCTCTTGTCATTTACAATGTGTCAACTCCTGTCCTTTCTGACAGCTTCCCTCCAGTCACATTACAGTACAAGAATACAGAAACAAAACTGTAATCTCTTGTTGTTTACAATGTGTCAACACCTGTCCTTTGTGACAGCTTCCGTCCAGTCACATTAGAATACAAGAATACAGAAACAAAACTGTAATCTTTTGTTGTTTACAATGTGTCAACTCCTGTCCTTTCAGACAAATTCCCTCCAGTCACATTACAATACAAGAATACAGAAAAGAGCTGTAATCTCTTGTTGTTTACAATGTGTCAACACCTATCCTTTCTGACAGCTTCTCTCCATTCACATTACAGTACGTGAACACAGAAACAAAACTTTAATCTCTTGTTGTTTACAATGTGTCAACACCTGTTCTTCTGACAGCTTCCTTCCATTCACATTATACTACAAGAATACAGAAACAACACTGTAATCTCTTTTTGTTTACAATGTGTCAACACCTGTTCTTCTGACAGCTTCCTTCCAGTCACATTATAGTACAAGAATACAGAAACAAAACTGTAATCTCTTGTTATTTACAATCTGTCAACACCTGTCCTTCTGAAAGCTTCCCTCCAGTCACATTATAGTACAAGAATACAGAAAGAAAACTGTAATCTCTTGTTGTTTACAATGTGTCAACACCTGTTCTTCTCACAGCTTCTCTCCAGTCACATTATAGTACAAGAATACAGAAAGAAAACTGTAATCTCTTGTTTACAATGTGTCAACACCTGTCCTTCTGACAGCTTCCCTCCAGTCACATTACAGTACAAGAATACAGAAACAAAACTGTAATCTCTTGTTGTTTACAATGTGTCAACTCCTGTCCTTTCTGACAGATTTCCTCCAGTCACATTACAATACAAGAATACAGAAACAAAACTGTAATCTCCATTTGTTTACAATGTGTCAACACTTGTCCTTTCTGACGGCTTCCCTCCAGTCACATTACAATACAAGAATACAGACACAAAACTGTAATTGCTTGTTGTTTACAATGTGTCAACTCCTGTCCTTTCTGACGGCTTCCCTCCAGTCACATTACAATACAAGAATACAGAAATAAAACTGTAATCTCTTGTTGTTTACAATGTGTCAACTCCTGTCCTTTCTGACAGATTCCCTCCAGTCACATTACAATACAAGAATACAGAAATAAAGCTGTAATCTCTTGTTGTTTACAATGTGTCAACTCCTGTCCTTTCTGACAGCTTTGCTCCAGTCACATTACAATACAAGAATACAGAAAAAAAACTTTAAACTCTTGTTGTTTACAATGTGTCAACACCTGTTCTTCTGACAGCCTCCCTCCAATCACATTATAGTACAAGAATACAGAAACAAAACTGTAATCTCTTGTTGTTTACAATGTGTCAACACCTGTCCTTCTGACAGCTTCCCTCCAGTCACATTACAGTACAAGAATACAGAAACAAAATTGTAATCTCTTGTTGTTTACAATGAGTCAACACCTGTCCTTTGTGACAGCTTCCGTCCAGTCTCATTACAGTACAAGAATACAGAAACAAAACTGTAATCTCTTGTTGTTTACAATGTGTCAACTCCTGTCCTTTCTGACAGATTTCCTCCAATCACATTACAATACAGAAACAAAACTGTAATCTCCATTTGTTTACAATGTCTCAACACTTGTCCTTTCTGACGGCTTCCCTCCAGTCACATTACAATACAAGAATACAGAAACAAAACTGTAATCTCTTGTTGTTTACAATGTGTCAACACCTGTCCTCTCTGACAGCTTCCCTCCAGTCACATTACAATCCAAGTACACAGAAACAACACTATAAACTCTTGTTGTTTACAATGTGTCAACACCTGACCTTTCTGACAGCTTCCCTCCAGTCACATTACAATACAAGAATACTGAAACTACTGTAATCTCTTGTTGTTTACAATGTGTTAACACCTGTCCTTTCTGACAGCTTCTCTCCAGTCACATTACAGTACAAGAATACAGAAACAAAACTTTAATCTCTTGGTTTTTACAATGTGTCAACAACTGTCCTCTTTGACAGCTTCCCTCCAGTCACATTACAATACAAGAATACAGAAAAGAGCTGTAATCTCTTGTTGTTTACAATGTGTCAACACCTATCCTTTCTGACAGCTTCTCTCCATTCACATTACAGTACGTGAACACAGAAACAAAACTTTAATCTCTTGTTGTTTACAATGTGTAAACACCTGTTCTTCTGACAGCTTCCTTCCATTCACATTATACTACAAGAATACAGAAACAACACTGTAATCTCTTTTTGTTTACAATGTGTCAACACCTGTTCTTCTGACAGCTTCCTTCCAGTCACATTATAGTACAAGAATACAGAAACAAAACTGTAATCTCTTGTTGTTTACAATCTGTCAACACCTGTCCTTCTGAAAGCTTCCCTCCAGTCACATTATAGTACAAGAATACAGAAAGAAAACTGTAATCTCTTGTTGTTTACAATGTGTCAACACCTGTTCTGACAGCTTCCCTCCAGTCACATTATAGTACAAGAATACAGAAACAAAACTGTAATCTTTTGTTGTTTACAATGTGTCAACACCTGTTCTTCTGACAGCTTCCCTCCAGTCACATTACAATACAAGAATACAGAAAAAAGCCGTAATCTCTTGTTGTTTACAATGTGTCAACAACTGTCATTTCTGACAGCTTCCCTCCAGTCACATTACAGTACAAGAATACAGAATCAAAACTGTAATCTCTTGTTTTTTACAATCTGTCAACACCTGTCCTTTGTGACAGCTTCCCTCCAGTCACATTACAATACAAGAATACAGAAACAAAACTTTAATCTCTTGTTGTTTACAATGTGTCAATACCTGTTCTTCTGACAGCTTCCTTCCAGTCACATTACAATACAAGAATACAGAAACAAAACTGTAATCTCTTTTTGTTTACAATGTGTCAACACCTGTCCTTCTGACAGCTTCCCTCCAGTCACATTACAATACAAGAATACAGAAACAAAACTGTAATCTCCATTTGTTTACAATGTGTCAACACTTGTCCTTTCTGACGGCTTCCCTCCAGTCACATTACAATACAAGAATACAGACACAAAACTGTAATTGCTTGTTGTTTACAATGTGTCAACTCCTGTCCTTTCTGACGGCTTCCCGCCAGTCACATTACAATACAAGAATACAGAAATAAAACTGTAATCTCTTGTTGTTTACAATGTGTCAACTCCTGTCCTTTCTGACAGATTCCCTCTAGTCACATTACAATACAAGAATACAGAAATAAAGCTGTAATCTCTTGTTGTTTACAATGTGTCAACTCCTGTCCTTTCTGACAGCTTTGCTCCAGTCACATTACAATACAAGAATACAGAAAAAAAACTTTAAACTCTTGTTGTTTACAATGTGTCAACACCTGTCCTTCTGACAGCCTCCCTCCAATCACATTATAGTACAAGAATACAGAAACAAAACTGTAATCTCTTGTTGTTTACAATGTGTCAACACCTGTCCTTCTGACAGCTTCCCTCCAGTCACATTACAGTACAAGAATACAGAAACAAAATTGTAATCTCCATTTGTTTACAATGTGTCAACACTTGTCCTTTCTGACGGCTTCCCTCCAGTCACATTACAATACAAGAATACAGAAACAAAACTGTAATCTCTTGTCGTTTACAATGTGTCAACACCTGTCCTCTCTGACAGCTTCCCTCCAGTCACATTACAATACAAGTACACAGAAACAACACTATAAACTCTTGTTGTTTACAATGTGTCAACACCTGACCTTTCTGACAGCTTCCCTCCAGTCACATTACAATACGAGAATACTGAAACTACTGTAATCTCTTGTTGTTTACAATGTGTTAACACCTGTCCTTTCTGACAGCTTCTCTCCAGTCACATTACAGTACAAGAATACAGAAACAAAACTTTAATCTCTTGGTTTTTACAATGTGTCAACAACTGTCCTCTTTGACAGCTTCCCTCCAGTCACATTACAATACAAGAACACAGAAACAAAACTGTAATCTCTTGTTGTTTACAATGTGTCAACACCTGTCCTTCTGTCAGCTTGCCTCCAGTCCTATTACAATACAAGAATAATGAAACAAAACTGTAATCTCTGTTGTTTAAAATGTGTCAACTCCCGTCCTCTCTGACAGCTTCCCTCCAGTCACATTACAGTACAAGAATACAGAAAAAAGCTGTAATCTCTTGTCATTTACAATGTGTCAACTCCTGTCCTTTCTGACAGCTTCCCTTCAGTCCTATTACAATACAAGAATAATGAAACAAAACTGTAATCTCTTGTCATTTACAATGTGTCAACTCCTGTCCTTTCTGACAGCTTCCCTCCAGTCACATTACAATACAAGAATACAGAAAAAAGCCGTAATCTCTTGTTGTTTACAATGTGTCAACAACTGTCATTTCTGACAGCTTCCCTCCAGTCACATTACAGTACAAGAATACAGAATCAAAACTGTAATCTCTTGTTTTTTACAATCTGTCAACACCTGTCCTTTGTGACAGCTTCCCTCCAGTCACATTATAGTACAAGAATACAGAAAGAAAACTGTAATCTCTTGTTTACAATGTGTCAACACCTGTCCTTCTGACAGCTTCCCTCCAGTCACATTACAGTACAAGAATACAGAAACAAAACTGTAATCTCTTGTTGTTTACAATGTGTCAACTCCTGTCCTTTCTGACAGATTTCCTCCAGTCACATTACAATACAAGAATACAGAAACAAAACTGTAATCTCCATTTGTTTACAATGTGTCAACACTTGTCCTTTCTGACGGCTTCCCTCCAGTCACATTACAATACAAGAATACAGACACAAAACTGTAATTGCTTGTTGTTTACAATGTGTCAACTCCTGTCCTTTCTGACGGCTTCCCTCCAGTCACATTACAATACAAGAATACAGAAATAAAACTGTAATCTCTTGTTGTTTACAATGTGTCAACTCCTGTCCTTTCTGACAGATTCCCTCCAGTCACATTACAATACAAGAATACAGAAATAAAGCTGTAATCTCTTGTTGTTTACAATGTGTCAACTCCTGTCCTTTCTGACAGCTTTGCTCCAGTCACATTACAATACAAGAATACAGAAAAAAAACTTTAAACTCTTGTTGTTTACAATGTGTCAACACCTGTTCTTCTGACAGCCTCCCTCCAATCACATTATAGTACAAGAATACAGAAACAAAACTGTAATCTCTTGTTGTTTACAATGTGTCAACACCTGTCCTTCTGACAGCTTCCCTCCAGTCACATTACAGTACAAGAATACAGAAACAAAATTGTAATCTCTTGTTGTTTACAATGAGTCAACACCTGTCCTTTGTGACAGCTTCCGTCCAGTCTCATTACAGTACAAGAATACAGAAACAAAACTGTAATCTCTTGTTGTTTACAATGTGTCAACTCCTGTCCTTTCTGACAGATTTCCTCCAATCACATTACAATACAGAAACAAAACTGTAATCTCCATTTGTTTACAATGTCTCAACACTTGTCCTTTCTGACGGCTTCCCTCCAGTCACATTACAATACAAGAATACAGAAACAAAACTGTAATCTCTTGTTGTTTACAATGTGTCAACACCTGTCCTCTCTGACAGCTTCCCTCCAGTCACATTACAATCCAAGTACACAGAAACAACACTATAAACTCTTGTTGTTTACAATGTGTCAACACCTGACCTTTCTGACAGCTTCCCTCCAGTCACATTACAATACAAGAATACTGAAACTACTGTAATCTCTTGTTGTTTACAATGTGTTAACACCTGTCCTTTCTGACAGCTTCTCTCCAGTCACATTACAGTACAAGAATACAGAAACAAAACTTTAATCTCTTGGTTTTTACAATGTGTCAACAACTGTCCTCTTTGACAGCTTCCCTCCAGTCACATTACAATACAAGAATACAGAAAAGAGCTGTAATCTCTTGTTGTTTACAATGTGTCAACACCTATCCTTTCTGACAGCTTCTCTCCATTCACATTACAGTACGTGAACACAGAAACAAAACTTTAATCTCTTGTTGTTTACAATGTGTAAACACCTGTTCTTCTGACAGCTTCCTTCCATTCACATTATACTACAAGAATACAGAAACAACACTGTAATCTCTTTTTGTTTACAATGTGTCAACACCTGTTCTTCTGACAGCTTCCTTCCAGTCACATTATAGTACAAGAATACAGAAACAAAACTGTAATCTCTTGTTGTTTACAATCTGTCAACACCTGTCCTTCTGAAAGCTTCCCTCCAGTCACATTATAGTACAAGAATACAGAAAGAAAACTGTAATCTCTTGTTGTTTACAATGTGTCAACACCTGTTCTGACAGCTTCCCTCCAGTCACATTATAGTACAAGAATACAGAAACAAAACTGTAATCTTTTGTTGTTTACAATGTGTCAACACCTGTTCTTCTGACAGCTTCCCTCCAGTCACATTACAATACAAGAATACAGAAAAAAGCCGTAATCTCTTGTTGTTTACAATGTGTCAACAACTGTCATTTCTGACAGCTTCCCTCCAGTCACATTACAGTACAAGAATACAGAATCAAAACTGTAATCTCTTGTTTTTTACAATCTGTCAACACCTGTCCTTTGTGACAGCTTCCCTCCAGTCTCATTACAATACAAGAATACAGAAACAAAACTTTAATCTCTTGTTGTTTACAATGTGTCAATACCTGTTCTTCTGACAGCTTCCTTCCAGTCACATTACAATACAAGAATACAGAAACAAAACTGTAATCTCTTTTTGTTTACAATGTGTCAACACCTGTCCTTCTGACAGCTTCCCTCCAGTCACATTACAATACAAGAATACAGAAACAAAACTGTAATCTCCATTTGTTTACAATGTGTCAACACTTGTCCTTTCTGACGGCTTCCCTCCAGTCACATTACAATACAAGAATACAGACACAAAACTGTAATTGCTTGTTGTTTACAATGTGTCAACTCCTGTCCTTTCTGACGGCTTCCCGCCAGTCACATTACAATACAAGAATACAGAAATAAAACTGTAATCTCTTGTTGTTTACAATGTGTCAACTCCTGTCCTTTCTGACAGATTCCCTCTAGTCACATTACAATACAAGAATACAGAAATAAAGCTGTAATCTCTTGTTGTTTACAATGTGTCAACTCCTGTCCTTTCTGACAGCTTTGCTCCAGTCACATTACAATACAAGAATACAGAAAAAAAACTTTAAACTCTTGTTGTTTACAATGTGTCAACACCTGTCCTTCTGACAGCCTCCCTCCAATCACATTATAGTACAAGAATACAGAAACAAAACTGTAATCTCTTGTTGTTTACAATGTGTCAACACCTGTCCTTCTGACAGCTTCCCTCCAGTCACATTACAGTACAAGAATACAGAAACAAAATTGTAATCTCCATTTGTTTACAATGTGTCAACACTTGTCCTTTCTGACGGCTTCCCTCCAGTCACATTACAATACAAGAATACAGAAACAAAACTGTAATCTCTTGTCGTTTACAATGTGTCAACACCTGTCCTCTCTGACAGCTTCCCTCCAGTCACATTACAATACAAGTACACAGAAACAACACTATAAACTCTTGTTGTTTACAATGTGTCAACACCTGACCTTTCTGACAGCTTCCCTCCAGTCACATTACAATACGAGAATACTGAAACTACTGTAATCTCTTGTTGTTTACAATGTGTTAACACCTGTCCTTTCTGACAGCTTCTCTCCAGTCACATTACAGTACAAGAATACAGAAACAAAACTTTAATCTCTTGGTTTTTACAATGTGTCAACAACTGTCCTCTTTGACAGCTTCCCTCCAGTCACATTACAATACAAGAACACAGAAACAAAACTGTAATCTCTTGTTGTTTACAATGTGTCAACACCTGTCCTTCTGTCAGCTTGCCTCCAGTCCTATTACAATACAAGAATAATGAAACAAAACTGTAATCTCTGTTGTTTAAAATGTGTCAACTCCCGTCCTCTCTGACAGCTTCCCTCCAGTCACATTACAGTACAAGAATACAGAAAAAAGCTGTAATCTCTTGTCATTTACAATGTGTCAACTCCTGTCCTTTCTGACAGCTTCCCTTCAGTCCTATTACAATACAAGAATAATGAAACAAAACTGTAATCTCTTGTCATTTACAATGTGTCAACTCCTGTCCTTTCTGACAGCTTCCCTCCAGTCACATTACAATACAAGAATACAGAAAAAAGCCGTAATCTCTTGTTGTTTACAATGTGTCAACAACTGTCATTTCTGACAGCTTCCCTCCAGTCACATTACAGTACAAGAATACAGAATCAAAACTGTAATCTCTTGTTTTTTACAATCTGTCAACACCTGTCCTTTGTGACAGCTTCCCTCCAGTCACATTACAATACAAGAATACAGAAACAAAACTTTAATCTCTTGTTGTTTACAATGTGTCAATACCTGTTCTTCTGACAGCTTCCTTCCAGTCACATTACAATACAAGAATACAGAAACAAAACTGTAATCTCTTTTTGTTTACAATGTGTCAACACCTGTTCTTCTGACAGCTTCCTTCCAGTCACATTACAATACAAGAATACAGAAACAAAACTTTAATCTCTTGTTGTTTACAATGTGTCAATACCTTTGCTCTCTGACAGCTTCCCTCCAGTCACATTATAGTACAAGAATACAGAAAGAAAACTGTAATCTCTTGTTTTTTACAATGTGTCAACACCTGTTCTGACAGCTTCCCTCCAGTCACATTATAGTACAAGAATACAGAAACAAAACTGTAATCTTTTGTTGTTTACAATGTGTCAACACCTGTTCTTCTGACAGCTTCCCTCCAGTCACATTATAGTACAAGAATACAGAAAGAAAACTGTAATCTCTTGTTGTTTACAATGTGTCAACACCTGTTCTGACAGCTTCCCTCCAGTCACATTATAGTACAAGAATACAGAAACAAAACTGTAATCTTTTGTTGTTTACAATGTGTCAACACCTGTTCTTCTGACAGCTTCCCTCCAGTCACATTATACTACAAGAATACAGAAAGAAAACTGTAATCTCTTGTTGTTTACAATGTGTCAACACCTGTTCTTCTGACAGCTTCCCTCCAGTCACATTATAGTACAAGAACACAGAAAGAAAACTGTAATCTCTTGTTGTTTACAATTTGTCAACACCTGTTCTTCTGACAGCTTCCCTCCAGTCACATTATAGTACAAGAATACAGAAAGAAAACTGTAATCTCTTGTTGGTTACAATGTGTCAACACCTGTTCTTCTAACAGCTTCCCTCCAGTCACATTATAGTACAAGAATACAGAAAGAAAACTGTAATCTCTTGTTTACAATGTGTCAACACCTGTCCTTCTGACAGCTTCGCTCCAGTCACATTACAGTACAAGAATACAGAAACAAAACTGTAATCTCTTGTTGTTTACAATGTGTCAACTCCTGTCCTTTCTGACAGATTTCCTCCAGTCACATTACAATACAAGAATACAGAAACAAAACTGTAATCTCCATTTGTTTACAATGTGTCAACACTTGTCCTTTCTGACGGCTTCCCTCCAGTCACATTACAATACAAGAATACAGACACAAAACTGTAATTGCTTGTTGTTTACAATGTGTCAACTCCTGTCCTTTCTGACGGCTTCCCTCCAGTCACATTACAATACAGGAATACAGAAATAAACTGTAATCTCTTGTTGTTTACAATGTGGCAACTCCTGTCCTTTCTGACAGATTCCCTCCAGTCACATTACAATACAAGAATACAGAAATAAAACTGTAATCTCTTGTTGTTTACAATGTGTCAACTCCTGTCCTTTCTGACAGCTTTGCTCCAGTCATATTACAATACAAGAATACAGGCACAAAACTGTAATCTCTTGTTGTTTACAATGTGTCAACAACTGTCCTCTCTGACAGCTTCCCTGCAGTCACATTATGGTACAAGAATACAGAAAAAAAACTTTAAACTCTGTTGTTTACAATGTGTCAACACCTGTCCTTCTGACAGCCTCCCTCCAATCACATTATAGTACAAGAATACACAAAAACAAAACTGTAATCTCTTGTTGTTTACAATGTGTCAACACCTGTCCTTCTGACAGCTTCCCTCCAGTCACATTACAGTACAAGAATACAGAAACAAAATTGTAATCTCTTGTTGTTTACAATGAGTCAACACCTGTCCTTTGTGACAGCTTCCCTCCAGTCTCATTACAGTACAAGAATACAGAAACAAAACTGTAATCTCTTGTTGTTTACAATGTGTCAACTCCTGTCCTTTCTGACAGATTTCCTCCAATCACATTACAATACCAGAATACAGAAACAAAACTGTAATCTCCATTTGTTTACAATGTGTCAACACTTGTCCTTTCTGACGGCTTCCCTCCAGTCACATTACAATACAAGAATACAGAAACAAAACTGTAATCTCTTGTTGTTTACAATGTGTCAACATCTGTCCTCTCTGACAGCTTCCCTCCAGTCACATTACAATACAAGTACACAGAAACATCACTATAAACTCTTGTTGTTTACAATGTGTCAACACCTGACCTTTCTGACAGCTTCCCTCCAGGCACATTACAATACGAGAATACAGAAACTACTGTAATCTCTTTTGTTTACAATGTGTTAACACCTGTCCTTTCTGACAGCTTCTCTCCAGTCACATTACAGTACAAGAATACAGAAACAAAACTGTAATCTCTTGTTGTTTACAATTTGTCAACTCCTGTCCTTTCTGACAGATTTCCTCCAGTCACATTACAATACAAGAATACAGAAACAAAACTGTAATCTCCATTTGTTTACAATGTGTCAACACTTGTCCTTTCTGACGGCTTCCCTCCAGTCACATTACAATACAAGAATACAGACACAAAACTGTAATTGCTTGTTGTTTACAATGTGTCAACTCCTGTCCTTTCTGACGGCTTCCCTCCAGTCACATTTCAATACAAGAAGACAGACACAAAACTGTAATTGCTTGTTGTTTACAATGTGTCAACTCCTGTCCTTTCTGACGGCTTCCCTCCAGTCACATTACAATAAAGAATACAGAAATAAAACTGTAATCTCTTGTTGTTTACAATGTGGCAACTCCTGTCCTTTCTGACAGATTCCCTCCAGTCACATTACAATACAAGAATACAGAAAAAAGCCGTAATCTCTTGTTGTTTACAATGTGTCAACAACTGTCATTTCTGACAGCTTCCCTCCAGTCACATTACAGTACAAGAATACAGAATCAAAACTGTAATCTCTTGTTTTTTACAATGTGTCAACACCTGTCCTTTGTGACAGCTTCCCTCCAGTCACATTACAATACAAGAATACAGAAACAAAACTTTAATCTCTTGTTGTTTACAATGTGTCAATACCTGTTCTTCTGACAGCTTCCTTCCAGTCACATTACAATACAAGAATACAGAAACAAAACTGTAATCTCTTTTTGTTTACAATGTGTCAACACCTGTTCTTCTGACAGCTTCCTTCCAGTCACATTACAATACAAGAATACAGAAACAAAACTTTAATCTCTTGTTGTTTACAATGTGTCAATACCTTTGCTCTCTGACAGCTTCCCTCCAGTCACATTATAGTACAAGAATACAGAAAGAAAACTGTAATCTCTTGTTTTTTACAATGTGTCAACACCTGTTCTGACAGCTTCCCTCCAGTCACATTATAGTACAAGAATACAGAAACAAAACTGTAATCTTTTGTTGTTTACAATGTGTCAACACCTGTTCTTCTGACAGCTTCCCTCCAGTCACATTATAGTACAAGAATACAGAAAGAAAACTGTAATCTCTTGTTGTTTACAATGTGTCAACACCTGTTCTTCTGACAGCTTCCCTCCAGTCACATTATAGTACAAGAACACAGAAAGAAAACTGTAATCTCTTGTTGTTTACAATTTGTCAACACCTGTTCTTCTGACAGCTTCCCTCCAGTCACATTATAGTACAAGAATACAGAAAGAAAACTGTAATCTCTTGTTGTTTACAATGTGTCAACACCTGTGCTTCTAACAGCTTCCCTCCAGTCACATTATAGTACAAGAATACAGAAAGAAAACTGTAATCTCTTGTTTACAATGTGTCAACACCTGTCCTTCTGACAGCTTCCCTCCAGTCACATTACAGTACAAGAATACAGAAACAAAACTGTAATCTCTTGTTGTTTACAATGTGTCAACTCCTGTCCTTTCTGACAGATTTCCTCCAGTCACATTACAATACAAGAATACAGAAACAAAACTGTAATCTCCATTTGCTTACAATGTGTCAACACTTGTCCTTTCTGACGGCTTCCCTCCAGTCACATTACAATACAAGAATACAGACACAAAACTGTAATTGCTTGTTGTTTACAATGTGTCAACTCCTGTCCTTTCTGACGGCTTCCCTCCAGTCACATTACAATACAGGAATACAGAAATAAAACTGTAATCTCTTGTTGTTTACAATGTGTCAACTCCGTCCTTTCTGACAGATTCCCTCCAGTCACATTACAATACAAGAATACAGAAATAAAACTGTAATCTCTTGTTGTTTACAATGTGTCAACATCTGTCCTCTCTGACAGCTTCCCTCCAGTCACATTACAATACAAGTACACAGAAACATCACTATAAACTCTTGTTGTTTACAATGTGTCAACACCTGACCTTTCTGACAGCTTCCCTCCAGGCACATTACAATACGAGAATACAGAAACTACTGTAATCTCTTTTGTTTACAATGTGTTAACACCTGTCCTTTCTGACAGCTTCTCTCCAGTCACATTACAGTACAAGAATACAGAAACAAAACTTTAATCTCTTGGTTTTTACAATGTGTCAACAACTGTCCTCTTTGACAGCTTCCCTCCAGTCACATTACAATACAAGAATACAGAAACAAAACTGTAATCTCTTGTTGTTTACAATGTGTCAACACCTGTCCTTCTGTCAGCTTGCCTCCAGTCCTATTAAAATACAAGAATAATGAAACAAAACTGTAATCTCTTGTCATTTACAATGTGTCAACTCCTGTCCTTTCTGACAGTATCCCACCAGTCACATTACAGTACAAGAGTACAGAAACAAAACTGTAATCTCTTGTTGTTTACAATGTGTCAACTCCTGTCCTTTCAGACAAATTCCCTCCAGTCACATTACAATACAAGAATACAGAAAAGAGCTGTAATCTCTTGTTGTTTACAATGTGTCAACACCTATCCTTTCTGACAGCTTCTCTCCATTCACATTACAGTACGTGAACACAGAAACAAAACTTTAATCTCTTGTTGTTTACAATGTGTCAACACCTGTTCTTCTGACAGCTTCCTTCCATTCACATTATACTACAAGAATACAGAAACAACACTGTAATCTCTTTTTGTTTACAATGTGTCAACACCTGTTCTTCTGACAGCTTCCTTCCAGTCACATTATAGTACAAGAATACAGAAACAAAACTGTAATCTCTTGTTGTTTACAATCTGTCAACACCTGTCCTTCTGAAAGCTTCCCTCCAGTCACATTATAGTACAAGAATACAGAAAGAAAACTGTAATCTCTTGTTGTTTACAATGTGTCAACACCTGTTCTTCTCACAGCTTCTCTCCAGTCACATTATAGTACAAGAATACAGAAAGAAAACTGTAATCTCTTGTTTACAATGTGTCAACACCTGTCCTTCTGACAGCTTCCCTCCAGTCACATTACAGTACAAGAATACAGAAACAAAACTGTAATCTCTTGTTGTTTACAATGTGTCAACTCCTGTCCTTTCTGACAGATTTACTCCAGTCACATTACAATACAAAAATACAGAAACAAAACTGTAATCTCCATTTGTTTACAATGTGTCAACACTTGTCCTTTCTGACGGCTTCCCTCCAGTCACATTACAATACAAGAATACAGACACAAAACTGTAATTGCTTGTTGTTTACAATGTGTCAACTCCTGTCCTTTCTGACGGCTTCCCTCCAGTCACATTACAATACAAGAATACAGAAATAAAACTGTAATCTCTTGTTGTTTACAATGTGTCAACTCCTGTCCTTTCTGACAGATTCCCTCCAGTCACATTACAATACAAGAATACAGAAATAAAGCTGTAATCTCTTGTTGTTTACAATGTGTCAACTCCTGTCCTTTCTGACAGCTTTGCTCCAGTCACATTACAATACAAGAATACAGAAAAAAAACTTTAAACTCTTGTTGTTTACAATGTGTCAACACCTGTTCTTCTGACAGCCTCCCTCCAATCACATTATAGTACAAGAATACAGAAACAAAACTGTAATCTCTTGTTGTTTACAATGTGTCAACACCTGTCCTTCTGACAGCTTCCCTCCAGTCACATTACAGTACAAGAATACAGAAACAAAATTGTAATCTCTTGTTGTTTACAATGAGTCAACACCTGTCCTTTGTGACAGCTTCCGTCCAGTCTCATTACAGTACAAGAATACAGAAACAAAACTGTAATCTCTTGTTGTTTACAATGTGTCAACTCCTGTCCTTTCTGACAGATTTCCTCCAATCACATTACAATACAGAAACAAAACTGTAATCTCCATTTGTTTACAATGTGTCAACACTTGTCCTTTCTGACGGCTTCCCTCCAGTCACATTACAATACAAGAATACAGAAACAAAACTGTAATCTCTTGTTGTTTACAATGTGTCAACACCTGTCCTCTCTGACAGCTTCCCTCCAGTCACATTACAATCCAAGTACACAGAAACAACACTATAAACTCTTGTTGTTTACAATGTGTCAACACCTGACCTTTCTGACAGCTTCCCTCCAGTCACATTACAATACAAGAATACTGAAACTACTGTAATCTCTTGTTGTTTACAATGTGTTAACACCTGTCATTTCTGACAGCTTCTCTCCAGTCACATTACAGTACAAGAATACAGAAACAAAACTTTAATCTCTTGGTTTTTACAATGTGTCAACAACTGTCCTCTTTGACAGCTTCCCTCCAGTCACATTACAATACAAGAATACAGAAAAGAGCTGTAATCTCTTGTTGTTTACAATGTGTCAACACCTATCCTTTCTGACAGCTTCTCTCCATTCACATTACAGTACGTGAACACAGAAACAAAACTTTAATCTCTTGTTGTTTACAATGTGTCAACACCTGTTCTTCTGACAGCTTCCTTCCATTCACATTATACTACAAGAATACAGAAACAACACTGTAATCTCTTTTTGTTTACAATGTGTCAACACCTGTTCTTCTGACAGCTTCCTTCCAGTCACATTATAGTACAAGAATACAGAAACAAAACTGTAATCTCTTGTTGTTTACAATCTGTCAACACCTGTCCTTCTGAAAGCTTCCCTCCAGTCACATTATAGTACAAGAATACAGAAAGAAAACTGTAATCTCTTGTTGTTTACAATGTGTCAACACCTGTTCTGACAGCTTCCCTCCAGTCACATTATAGTACAAGAATACAGAAACAAAACTGTAATCTTTTGTTGTTTACAATGTGTCAACACCTGTTCTTCTGACAGCTTCCCTTCAGTCACATTATAGTACAAGAATACAGAAGGAAAACTGTAATCTCTTGTTGTTTACAATGTGTCAACACCTGTTCTTCTGACAGCTTCCCTCCAGTCACATTATAGTACAAGAACACAGAAAGAAAACTGTAATCTCTTGTTGTTTACAATTTGTCAACACCTGTTCTTCTGACAGCTTCCCTCCAGTCACATTATAGTACAAGAATACAGAAAGAAAACTGTAATCTCTTGTTGTTTACAATGTGTCAACACCTGTTCTTCTCACAGCTTCTCTCCAGTCACATTATAGTACAAGAATACAGAAAGAAAACTGTAATCTCTTGTTTACAATGTGTCAACACCTGTCCTTCTGACAGCTTCCCTCCAGTCACATTACAGTACAAGAATACAGAAACAAAACTGTAATCTCTTGTTGTTTACAATGTGTCAACTCCTGTCCTTTCTGACAGATTTCCTCCAGTCACATTACAATAGAAGAATACAGAAACAAAACTGTAATCTCCATTTGTTTACAATGTGTCAACACTTGTCCTTTCTGACGGCTTCCCTCCAGTCACATTACAATACAAGAATACAGACACAAAACTGTAATTGCTTGTTGTTTACAATGTGTCAACTCCTGTCCTTTCTGACGGCTTCCCGCCAGTCACATTACAATACAAGAATACAGAAATAAAACTGTAATCTCTTGTTGTTTACAATGTGTCAACTCCTGTCCTTTCTGACAGATTCCCTCTAGTCACATTACAATACAAGAATACAGAAATAAAGCTGTAATCTCTTGTTGTTTACAATGTGTCAACTCCTGTCCTTTCTGACAGCTTTGCTCCAGTCACATTACAATACAAGAATACAGAAAAAAAACTTTAAACTCTTGTTGTTTACAATGTGTCAACACCTGTCCTTCTGACAGCCTCCCTCCAATCACATTATAGTACAAGAATACAGAAACAAAACTGTAATCTCTTGTTGTTTACAATGTGTCAACACCTGTCCTTCTGACAGCTTCCCTCCAGTCACATTACAGTACAAGAATACAGAAACAAAATTGTAATCTCTTGTTGTTTACAATGTGTCAACACTTGTCCTTTCTGACGGCTTCCCTCCAGTCACATTACAATACAAGAATACAGAAACAAAACTGTAATCTCTTGTCGTTTACAATGTGTCAACACCTGTCCTCTCTGACAGCTTCCCTCCAGTCACATTACAATACAAGTACAATGAAACAACACTATAAACTCTTGTTGTTTACAATGTGTTAACACCTGTCCTTTCTGACAGCTTCTCTCCAGTCACATTACAGTACAAGAATACAGAAACAAAACTTTAATCTCTTGGTTTTTACAATGTGTCAACAACTGTCCTCTTTGACAGCTTCCCTCCAGTCACATTACAATACAAGAACACAGAAACAAAACTGTAATCTCTTGTTGTTTACAATGTGTCAACACCTGTCCTTCTGTCAGCTTGCCTCCAGTCCTATTACAATACAAGAATAATGAAACAAAACTGTAATCTCTGTTGTTTACAATGTGTCAACTCCCGTCCTCTCTGACAGCTTCCCTCCAGTCACATTACAGTACAAGAATACAGAAAAAAGCTGTAATCTCTTGTCATTTACAATGTGTCAACTCCTGTCCTTTCTGACAGCTTCCCTTCAGTCCTATTACAATACAAGAATAATGAAACAAAACTGTAATCTCTTGTCATTTACAATGTGTCAACTCCTGTCCTTTCTGACAGCTTCCCTCCAGTCACATTACAATACAAGAATACAGAAAAAAGCCGTAATCTCTTGTTGTTTACAATGTGTCAACAACTGTCATTTCTGACAGCTTCCCTCCAGTCACATTACAGTACAAGAATACAGAATCAAAACTGTAATCTCTTGTTTTTTACAATCTGTCAACACCTGTCCTTTGTGACAGCTTCCCTCCAGTCACATTACAATACAAGAATACAGAAACAAAACTTTAATCTCTTGTTGTTTACAATGTGTCAATACCTGTTCTTCTGACAGCTTCCTTCCAGTCACATTACAATACAAGAATACAGAAACAAAACTGTAATCTCTTTTTGTTTACAATGTGTCAACACCTGTTCTTCTGACAGCTTCCTTCCAGTCACATTACAATACAAGAATACAGAAACAAAACTTTAATCTCTTGTTGTTTACAATGTGTCAATACCTTTGCTCTCTGACAGCTTCCCTCCAGTCACATTATAGTACAAGAATACAGAAAGAAAACTGTAATCTCTTGTTTTTTACAATGTGTCAACACCTGTTCTGACAGCTTCCCTCCAGTCATATTATAGTACAAGAATACAGAAACAAAACTGTAATCTTTTGTTGTTTACAATGTGTCAACACCTGTTCTTCTGACAGCTTCCCTCCAGTCACATTATAGTACAAGAATACAGAAAGAAAACTGTAATCTCTTGTTGTTTACAATGTGTCAACACCTGTTCTGACAGCTTCCCTCCAGTCACATTATAGTACAAGAATACAGAAACAAAACTGTAATCTTTTGTTGTTTACAATGTGTCAACACCTGTTCTTCTGACAGCTTCCCTCCAGTCACATTATAGTACAAGAATACAGAAAGAAAACTGTAATCTCTTGTTGTTTACAATGTGTCAACACCTGTTCTTCTGACAGCTTCCCTCCAGTCACATTATAGTACAAGAACACAGAAAGAAAACTGTAATCTCTTGTTGTTTACAATTTGTCAACACCTGTTCTTCTGACAGCTTCCCTCCAGTCACATTATAGTACAAGAATACAGAAAGAAAACTGTAATCTCTTGTTGGTTACAATGTGTCAACACCTGTTCTTCTAACAGCTTCCCTCCAGTCACATTATAGTACAAGAATACAGAAAGAAAACTGTAATCTCTTGTTTACAATGTGTCAACACCTGTCCTTCTGACAGCTTCCCTCCAGTCACATTACAGTACAAGAATACAGAAACAAAACTGTAATCTCTTGTTGTTTACAATGTGTCAACTCCTGTCCTTTCTGACAGATTTCCTCCAGTCACATTACAATACAAGAATACAGAAACAAAACTGTAATCTCCATTTGTTTACAATGTGTCAACACTTGTCCTTTCTGACGGCTTCCCTCCAGTCACATTACAATACAAGAATACAGACACAAAACTGTAATTGCTTGTTGTTTACAATGTGTCAACTCCTGTCCTTTCTGACGGCTTCCCTCCAGTCACATTACAATACAGGAATACAGAAATAAAACTGTAATCTCTTGTTGTTTACAATGTGTCAACTCCGTCCTTTCTGACAGATTCCCTCCAGTCACATTACAATACAAGAATACAGAAATAAAACTGTAATCTCTTGTTGTTTACAATGTGGCAACTCCTGTCCTTTCTGACAGATTCCCTCCAGTCACATTACAATACAAGAATACAGAAATAAAACTGTAATCTCTTGTTGTTTACAATGTGTCAACTCCTGTCCTTTCTGACAGCTTTGCTCCAGTCATATTACAATACAAGAATACAGGCACAAAACTGTAATCTCTTGTTGTTTACAATGTGTCAACAACTGTCCTCTCTGACAGCTTCCCTGCAGTCACATTATGGTACAAGAATACAGAAAAAAAACTTTAAACTCTTGTTGTTTACAATGTGTCAACACCTGTCCTTCTGACAGCCTCCCTCCAATCACATTATAGTACAAGAATACACAAAAACAAAACTGTAATCTCTTGTTGTTTACAATGTGTCAACACCTGTCCTTCTGACAGCTTCCCTCCAGTCACATTACAGTACAAGAATACAGAAACAAAATTGTAATCTCTTGTTGTTTACAATGAGTCAACACCTGTCCTTTGTGACAGCTTCCCTCCAGTCTCATTACAGTACAAGAATACAGAAACAAAACTATAATCTCTTGTTGTTTACAATGTGTCAACTCCTGTCCTTTCTGACAGATTTCCTCCAATCACATTACAATACCAGAATACAGAAACAAAACTGTAATCTCCATTTGTTTACAATGTGTCAACACTTGTCCTTTCTGACGGCTTCCCTCCAGTCACATTACAATACAAGAATACAGAAACAAAACTGTAATCTCTTGTTGTTTACAATGTGTCAACATCTGTCCTCTCTGACAGCTTCCCTCCAGTCACATTACAATACAAGTACACAGAAACATCACTATAAACTCTTGTTGTTTACAATGTGTCAACACCTGACCTTTCTGACAGCTTCCCTCCAGGCACATTACAATACGAGAATACAGAAACTACTGTAATCTCTTTTGTTTACAATGTGTTAACACCTGTCCTTTCTGACAGCTTCTCTCCAGTCACATTACAGTACAAGAATACAGAAACAAAACTGTAATCTCTTGTTGTTTACAATTTGTCAACTCCTGTCCTTTCTGACAGATTTCCTCCAGTCACATTACAATACAAGAATACAGAAACAAAACTGTAATCTCCATTTGTTTACAATGTGTCAACACTTGTCCTTTCTGACGGCTTCCCTCCAGTCACATTACAATACAAGAATACAGACACAAAACTGTAATTGCTTGTTGTTTACAATGTGTCAACTCCTGTCCTTTCTGACGGCTTCCCTCCAGTCACATTTCAATACAAGAAGACAGACACAAAACTGTAATTGCTTGTTGTTTACAATGTGTCAACTCCTGTCCTTTCTGACGGCTTCCCTCCAGTCACATTACAATAAAGAATACAGAAATAAAACTGTAATCTCTTGTTGTTTACAATGTGGCAACTCCTGTCCTTTCTGACAGATTCCCTCCAGTCACATTACAATACAAGAATACAGAAATAAAACTGTAATCTCTTGTTGTTTACAATGTGTCAACTCCGTCCTTTCTGACAGCTTTGCTCCAGTCATATTACAATACAAGAATACAGGCACAAAACTGTAATCTCTTGTTGTTTACAATGTGTCAACAACTGTCCTCTCTGACAGCTTCCCTGCAGTCACATTAAGGTACAAGAATACAGAAAAAAAACTTTAAACTCTTGTTGTTTACAATGTGTCAACACCTGTCCTTCTGACAGCCTCCCTCCAATCACATTATAGTACCAGAATACAGAAACAAAACTGTAATCTCTTGTTGTTTACAATGTGTCAACACCTGTCCTTCTGACAGCTTCCCTCCAGTCACATTACAGTACAAGAATACAGAAACAAAAAATTAATCTCTTGTTGTTTACAATGAGTCAACACCTGTCCTTTGTGACAGCTTCCCTCCAGTCTCATTACAGTACAAGAATACAGAAACAAAACTGTAATCTCTTGTTGTTTACAATGTGTCAACTCCTGTCCTTTCTGACAGATTTCCTCCAATCACATTACAATACCAGAATACAGAAACAAAACTGTAATCTCCATTTGTTTACAATGTGTCAACACTTGTCCTTTCTGACGGCTTCCCTCCAGTCACATTACAATACAAGAATACAGAAACAAAACTGTAATCTCTTGTTGTTTACAATGTGTCAACACCTGACCTTTCTGACAGCTTCCCTCCAGGCACATTACAATACGAGAATACAGAAACTACTGTAATCTCTTTTGTTTACAATGTGTTAACACATGTCCTTTCTGACAGCTTCACTCCAGTCACATTACAGTACAAGAATACAGAAACAAAACTTTAATCTCTTGGTTTTACAATGTGTCAACAACTGTCCTCTTTGACATCTTCCCTCCAGTCACATTACAATACAAGAATACAGAAACAAAACTGTAATCTCTTGGTTTTTACAATGTGTCAACAACTGTCCTCTTTGACAGCTTCCCTCCAGTCACATTACAATACAAGAATACAGAAACAAAACTGTAATCTCTTGTTGTTTACAATGTGTCAACACCTGTCCTTCTGTCAGCTTGCCTCCAGTCCTATTAAAATACAAGAATAATGAAACAAAACTGTAATCTTTGTCATTTACAATGTGTCAACTCCTGTCCTTTCTGACAGTATCCCACCAGTCACATTACAGTACAAGAGTACAGAAACAAAACTGTAATCTCTTGTTGTTTACAATGTGTCAACTCCTGTCCTTTCTGACAGCTTCCCTCCAGTCCTATTACAATACAAGAAAAATGAAACAAAACTGTAATCTCTTGTTGTTTACAATGTGTCAACTCCTGTCCTCTCTGACAGCTTCCCTCCAGTCACATTACAGTACAAGAATACAGAAGAAAAACTGTCATCTCTTGTCATTTACAATGTGTCAACTCCTGTCCTTTCTGACAGCTTCCCTTCAGTCCTATTACAATACAAGAATAATGAAACAAAACTGTAATCTCTTGTCATTTACAATGTGTCAACTCCTGTCCTTTCTGACAGCTTCCCTCCAGTCACATTACAATACAAGAATACAGAAAAAAGCTGTAATCTCTTGTTGTTTACAATGTGTCAACAACTGTCCTTTCTGACAGCTTCCCTCCAGTCACATTACAGTACAAGAATACAGAATCAAAACTGTAATCTCTTGTTTTTTACAATGTGTCAACACCTGTCCTTTGTGACAGCTTCCCTCCAGTCACATTACAATACAAGAATACAGAAACAAAACTTTAATCTCTTGTTGTTTACAATGTGTCAATACCTTTGCTCTCTGACAGCTTTGCTCCAGTCACATTACAATACAAGAATACAGAAAAAAACTTTAAACTCTTGTTGTTTACAATGTGTCAACACCTGTCCTTCTGACAGCCTCCCTCCAATCACATTATAGTACAAGAATACAGAAACAAAACTGTAATCTCTTGTTGTTTAGAATGTGTCAACACCTGTCCTTCTGACAGCTTCCCTCCAGTCACATTACAGTACAAGAATACAGAAACAAAATTGTAATCTCTTGTTGTTTACAATGTGTCAACACTTGTCCTTTCTGACGGCTTCCCTCCAGTCACATTACAATACAAGAATACAGAAACAAAACTGTAATCTCTTGTTGTTTACAATGTGTCAACACCTGTCCTCTCTGACAGCTTCCCTCCAGTCACATTACAATACAAGTACACAGAAACAACACTATAAACTCTTGTTGTTTACAATGTGTCAACACCTGACCTTTCTGACAGCTTCCCTCCAGTCACATTACAATACGAGAATACTGAAACTACTGTAATCTCTTGTTGTTTACAATGTGTTAACACCTGTCCTTTCTGACAGCTTCTCTCCAGTCACATTACAGTACAAGAATACAGAAACAAAACTTTAATCTCTTGGTTTTTACAATGTGTCAACAACTGTCCTCTTTGACAGCTTCCCTCCAGTCACATTACAATACAAGAACACAGAAACAAAACTGTAATCTCTTGTTGTTTACAATGTGTCAACACCTGTCCTTCTGTCAGCTTGCCTCCAGTCCTATTACAATACAAGAATAATGAATCAAAACTGTAATCTCTTTTGTTTACAATGTGTCAACTCCCGTCCTCTCTGACAGCTTCCCTCCAGTCACATTACAGTACAAGAATACAGAAGAAAAACTATCATCTCTTGTCATTTACAATGTGTCAACTCCTGTCCTTTCTGACAGCTTCCCTTCAGTCCTATTACAATACAAGAATAATGAAACAAAACTGTAATCTCTTGTCATTTACAATGTGTCAACTCCTGTCCTTTCTGACAGCTTCCCTCCAGTCACATTACAATACAAGAATACAGAAAAAAGCTATAATCTCTTGTTGTTTACAATGTGTCAACAACTGTCATTTCTGACAGCTTCCCTCCAGTCACATTACAGTACAAGAATACAGAATCAAAACTGTAATCTCTTGTTTTTTACAATGTGTCAACACCTGTCCTTTGTGACAGCTTCCCTCCAGTCACATTACAATACAAGAATACAGAAACAAAACTTTAATCTCTTGTTGTTTACAATGTGTCAATACCTGTTCTTCTGACAGCTTCCTTCCAGTCACATTACAATACAAGAATACAGAAACAAAACTGTAATCTCTTTTTGTTTACAATGTGTCAACACCTGTTCTTCTGACAGCTTCCTTCCAGTCACATTACAATACAAGAATACAGAAACAAAACTTTAATCTCTTGTTGTTTACAATGTGTCAATACCTGTTCTTCTGACAGCTTCCTTCCAGTCACATTACAATACAAGAATACAGAAACAAAACTGTAATCTCTTTTTGTTTACAATGTGTCAACACCTGTTCTTCTGACAGCTTCCTTCCAGTCACATTACAATACAAGAATACAGAAACAAAACTTTAATCTCTTGTTGTTTACAATGTGTCAATACCTTTGCTCTCAGACAGCTTCCCTCCAGTCACATTATAGTACAAGAATACAGAAAGAAAACTGTAATCTCTTGTTGTTTACAATGTGTCAACACCTGTTCTGACAGCTTCCCTCCAGTCACATTATAGTACAAGAATACAGAAACAAAACTGTAATCTTTTGTTGTTTACAATGTGTCAACACCTGTTCTTCTGACAGCTTCCCTCCAGTCACATTATAGTACAAGAATACAGAAAGAAAACTGTAATCTCTTGTTGTTTACAATGTGTCAACACCTGTTCTTCTGACAGCTTCCCTCCAGTCACATTATAGTACAAGAACACAGAAAGAAAACTGTAATCTCTTGTTGTTTACAATTTGTCAACACCTGTTCTTCTGACAGCTTCCCTCCAGTCACATTATAGTACAAGAATACAGAAAGAAAACTGTAATCTCTTGTTGTTTACAATGTGTCAACACTATTCTTCTAACAGCTTCCCTCCAGTCACATTATAGTACAAGAATACAGAAAGAAAACTGTAATCTCTTGTTTACAATGTGTCAACACCTGTCCTTCTGACAGCTTCCCTCCAGTCACATTACAGTACAAGAATACAGAAACAAAACTGTAATCTCTTGTTGTTTACAATGTGTCAACTCCTGTCCTTTCTGACAGATTTCCACCAGTCACATTACAATACAAGGATACAGAAACAAAACTGTAATCTCCATTTGTTTACAATGTGTCAACACTTGTCCTTTCTGACGGCTTCCCTCCAGTCACATTACAATACAAGAATACAGACACAAAACTGTAATTGCTTGTTGTTTACAATGTGTCAACTCCTGTCCTTTCTGACGGCTTCCCTCCAGTCACATTACAATACAGGAATACAGAAATAAAACTGTAATCTCTTGTTGTTTACAATGTGTCAACTCCGTCCTTTCTGACAGATTCCCTCCAGTCACATTACAATACAAGAATACAGAAATAAAACTGTAATCTCTTGTTGTTTACAATGTGGCAACTCCTGTCCTTTCTGACAGATTCCCTCCAGTCACATTACAATACAAGAATACAGAAATAAAACTGTAATCTCTTGTTGTTTACAATGTGTCAACTCCTGTCCTTTCTGACAGCTTTGCTCCAGTCATATTACAATACAAGAATACAGGCACAAAACTGTAATCTCTTGTTGTTTACAATGTGTCAACAACTGTCCTCTCTGATAGCTTCCCTGCAGTCACATTATGGTACAAGAATACAGAAAAAAAACTTTAAACTCTTGTTGTTTACAATGTGTCAACACCTGTCCTTCTGACAGCCTCCCTCCAATCACATTATAGTACGAGAATACACAAAAACAAAACTGTAATCTCTTGTTGTTTACAATGTGTCAACACCTGTCCTTCTGACAGCTTCCCTCCAGTCACATTACAGTACAAGAATACAGAAACAAAATTGTAATCTCTTGTTGTTTACAATGAGTCAACACCTGTCCTTTGTGACAGCTTCCCTCCAGTCTCATTACAGTACAAGTATACAGAAACAAAACTGTAATCTCTTGTTGTTTACAATGTGTCAACTCCTGTCCTTTCTGACAGATTTCCTCCAATCACATTACAATACCAGAATACAGAAACAAAACTGTAATCTCCATTTGTTTACAATGTGTCAACACTTGTCCTTTCTGACGGCTTCCCTCCAGTCACATTACAATACAAGAATACAGAAACAAAACTGTAATCTCATGTTGTTTACAATGTGTCAACATCTGTCCTTTCTGACGGCTTCCCTCCAGTCACATTACAATACAAGAATACAGACACAAAACTGTAATTGCTTGTTGTTTACAATGTGTCAACTCCTGTCCTTTCTGACGGCTTCCCTCCAGTCACATTTCAATACAAGAAGACAGACACAAAACTGTAATTGCTTGTTGTTTACAATGTGTCAACTCCTGTCCTTTCTGACGGCTTCCCTCCAGTCACATTACAATAAAGAATACAGAAATAAAACTGTAATCTCTTGTTGTTTACAATGTGGCAACTCCTGTCCTTTCTGACAGATTCCCTCCAGTCACATTACAATACAAGAATACAGAAATAAAACTGTAATCTCTTGTTGTTTACAATGTGTCAACTCCGTCCTTTCTGACAACTTTGCTCCAGTCATATTACAATACAAGAATACAGGCACAAAACTGTAATCTCTTGTTGTTTACAATGTGTCAACAACTGTCCTCTCTGACAGCTTCCCCGCAGTCACATTAAGGTACAAGAATACAGAAAAAAAACTTTAAACTCTTGTTGTTTACAATGTGTCAACACCTGTCCTTCTGACAGCCTCCCTCCAATCACATTATAGTACAAGAATACAGAAACAAAACTGTAATCTCTTGTTGTTTACAATGTGTCAACACCTGTCCTTCTGACAGCTTCCCTCCAGTCACATTACAGTACAAGAATACAGAAACAAAAAATTAATCTCTTGTTGTTTACAATGAGTCAACACCTGTCCTTTGTGACAGCTTCCCTCCAGTCTCATTACAGTACAAGAATACAGAAACAAAACTGTAATCTCTTGTTGTTTACAATGTGTCAACTCCTGTCCTTTCTGACAGATTTCCTCCAATCACATTACAATACCAGAATACAGAAACAAAACTGTAATCTCCATTTGTTTACAATGTGTCAACACTTGTCCTTTCTGACGGCTTCCTCCAGTCACATTACAATACAAGAATACAGAAACAAAACTGTAATCTCTTGTTGTTTACAATGTGTCAACACCTGACCTTTCTGACAGCTTCCCTCCAGGCACATTACAATACGAGAATACAGAAACTACTGTAATCTCTTTTGTTTACAATGTGTTAACACATGTCCTTTCTGACAGCTTCTCTCCAGTCACATTACAGTACAAGAATACAGAAACAAAACTTTAATCTCTTGGTTTTACAATGTGTCAACAACTGTCCTCTTTGACAGCTTCCCTCCAGTCACATTACAATACAAGAATACAGAAACAAAACTGTAATCTCTTGGTTTTTACAATGTGTCAACAACTGTCCTCTTTGACAGCTTCCCTCCAGTCACATTACAATACAAGAATACAGAAACAAAACTGTAATCTCTTGTTGTTTACAATGTGTCAACACCTGTCCTTCTGTCAGCTTGCCTCCAGTCCTATTAAAATACAAGAATAATGAAACAAAACTGTAATCTCTTGTCATTTACAATGTGTCAACTCCTGTCCTTTCTGACAGTATCCCACCAGTCACATTACAGTACAAGAGTACAGAAACAAAACTGTAATCTCTTGTTGTTTACAATGTGTCAACTCCTGTCCTTTCTGACAGCTTCCCTCCAGTCCTATTACAATACAAGAAAAATGAAACAAAACTGTAATCTCTTGTTGTTTACAATGTGTCAACTCCTGTCCTCTCTGACAGCTTCCCTCCAGTCACATTACAGTACAAGAATACAGAAGAAAAACTGTCATCTCTTGTCATTTACAATGTGTCAACTCCTGTCCTTTCTGACAGCTTCCCTTCAGTCCTATTACAATACAAGAATAATGAAACAAAACTGTAATCTCTTGTCATTTACAATGTGTCAACTCCGTCCTTTCTGACAGATTCCCTCCAGTCACATTACAATACAAGAATACAGAAATAAAACTGTAATCTCTTGTTGTTTACAATGTGGCAACTCCTGTCCTTTCTGACAGATTCCCTCCAGTCACATTACAATACAAGAATACAGAAATAAAACTCTAATCTCTTGTTGTTTACAATGTGTCAACTCCTGTCCTTTCTGACAGCTTTGCTCCAGTCATATTACAATACAAGAATACAGGCACAAAACTGTAATCTCTTGTTGTTTACAATGTGTCAACAACTGTCCTCTCTGACAGCTTCCCTGCAGTCACATTATGGTACAAGAATACAGAAAAAAAACTTTAAACTCTTGTTGTTTACAATGTGTCAACACCTGTCCTTCTGACAGCCTCCCTCCAATCACATTATAGTACAAGAATACACAAAAACAAAACTGTAATCTCTTGTTGTTTACAATGTGTCAACACCTGTCCTTCTGACAGCTTCCCTCCAGTCACATTACAGTACAAGAATACAGAAACAAAATTGTAATCTCTTGTTGTTTACAATGAGTCAACACCTGTCCTTTGTGACAGCTTCCCTCCAGTCTCATTACAGTACAAGTATACAGAAACAAAACTGTAATCTCTTGTTGTTTACAATGTGTCAACTCCTGTCCTTTCTGACAGATTTCCTCCAATCACATTACAATACCAGAATACAGAAACAAAACTGTAATCTCCATTTGTTTACAATGTGTCAACACTTGTCCTTTCTGACGGCTTCCCTCCAGTCACATTACAATACAAGAATACAGAAACAAAACTGTAATCTCTTGTTGTTTACAATGTGTCAACATCTGTCCTCTCTGACAGCTTCCCTCCAGTCACATTACAATACAAGTACACAGAAACATCACTATAAACTCTTGTTGTTTACAATGTGTCAACACCTGACCTTTCTGACAGCTTCCCTCCAGGCACATTACAATACGAGAATACAGAAACTACTGTAATCTCTTTTGTTTACAATGTGTTAACACCTGTCCTTTCTGACAGCTTCTCTCCAGTCACATTACAGTACAAGAATACAGAAACAAAACTGTAATCTCTTGTTGTTTACAATTTGTCAACTCCTGTCCTTTCTGACAGATTTCCTCCAGTCACATTACAATACAAGAATAGAGAAACAAAACTGTAATCTCCATTTGTTTACAATGTGTCAACACTTGTCCTTTCTGACGGCTTCCCTCCAGTCACATTTCAATACAAGAAGACAGACACAAAACTGTAATTGCTTGTTGTTTACAATGTGTCAACTCCTGTCCTTTCTGACGGCTTCCCTCCAGTCACATTACAATAAAGAATACAGAAATAAAACTGTAATCTCTTGTTGTTTACAATGTGGCAACTCCTGTCCTTTCTGACAGATTCCCTCCAGTCACATTACAATACAAGAATACAGAAATAAAACTGTAATCTCTTGTTGTTTACAATGTGTCAACTCCGTCCTTTCTGACAGCTTTGCTCCAGTCATATTACAATACAAGAATACAGGCACAAAACTGTAATCTCTTGTTGTTTACAATGTGTCAACAACTGTCCTCTCTGACAGCTTCCCTGCAGTCACATTAAGGTACAAGAATACAGAAAAAAAACTTTAAACTCTTGTTGTTTACAATGTGTCAACACCTGTCCTTCTGACAGCCTCCCTCCAATCACATTATAGTACAAGAATACAGAAACAAAACTGTAATCTCTTGTTGTTTACAATGTGTCAACACCTGTCCTTCTGACAGCTTCCCTCCAGTCACATTACAGTACAAGAATACAGAAACAAAATTGTAATCTCTTGTTGTTTACAATGAGTCAACACCTGTCCTTTGTGACAGCTTCCATCCAGTCTCATTACAGTACAAGAATACAGAAACAAAACTGTAATCTCTTGTTGTTTACAATGTGTCAACTCCTGTCCTTTCTGACAGATTTCCTCCAATCACATTACAATACCAGAATACAGAAACAAAACTGTAATCTCCATTTGTTTACAATGTGTCAACACTTGTCCTTTCTGACGGCTTCCCTCCAGTCACATTACAATACAAGAATACAGAAACAAAACTGTAATCTCTTGTTGTTTACAATGTGTCAACACCTGACCTTTCTGACAGCTTCCCTCCAGGCACATTACAATACGAGAATACAGAAACTACTGTAATCTCTTTTGTTTACAATGTGTTAACACATGTCCTTTCTGACAGCTTCTCTCCAGTCACATTACAGTACAAGAATACAGAAACAAAACTTTAATCTCTTGGTTTTACAATGTGTCAACAACTGTCCTCTTTGACAGCTTCCCTCCAGTCACATTACAATACAAGAATACAGAAACAAAACTGTAATCTCTTGGTTTTTACAATGTGTCAACAATGTCCTCTTTGACAGCTTCCCTCCAGTCACATTACAATACAAGAATACAGAAACAAAACTGTAATCTCTTGTTGTTTACAATGTGTCAACACCTGTCCTTCTGTCAGCTTGCCTCCAGTCCTATTAAAATACAAGAATAATGAAACAAAACTGTAATCTCTTGTCATTTACAATGTGTCAACTCCTGTCCTTTCTGACAGTATCCCACCAGTCACATTACAGTACAAGAGTACAGAAACAAAACTGTAATCTCTTGTTGTTTACAATGTGTCAACTCCTGTCCTTTCTGACAGCTTCCCTCCAGTCCTATTACAATACAAGAAAAATGAAACAAAACTGTAATCTCTTGTTGTTTACAATGTGTCAACTCCTGTCCTCTCTGACAGCTTCCCTCCAGTCACATTACAGTACAAGAATACAGAAGAAAAACTGTCATCTCTTGTCATTTACAATGTGTCAACTCCTGTCCTTTCTGACAGCTTCCCTTCAGTCCTATTACAATACAAGAATAATGAAACAAAACTGTAATCTCTTGTCATTTACAATGTGTCAACTCCTGTCCTTTCTGACAGCTTCCCTCCAGTCACATTACAATACAAGAATACAGAAAAAAGCTGTAATCTCTTGTTGTTTACAATGTGTCAACAACAGTCCTTTCTGACAGCTTCCCTCCAGTCACATTACAGTACAAGAATACAGAATCAAAACTGTAATCTCTTGTTTTTTACAATGTGTCAACACCTGTCCTTTGTGACAGCTTCCCTCCAGTCACATTACAATACAAGAATACAGAAACAAAACTTTAATCTCTTGTTGTTTACAATGTGTCAATACCTTTGCTCTCTGACAGCTTTGCTCCAGTCACATTACAATACAAGAATACAGAAAAAAACTTTAAACTCTTGTTGTTTACAATGTGTCAACACCTGTCCTTCTGACAGCCTCCCTCCAATCACATTATAGTACAAGAATACAGAAACAAAACTGTAATCTCTTGTTGTTTACAATGTGTCAACACCTGTCCTTCTGACAGCTTCCCTCCAGTCACATTACAGTACAAGAATACAGAAACAAAATTGTAATCTCTTGTTGTTTACAATGTGTCAACACTTGTCCTTTCTGACGGCTTCCCTCCAGTCACATTACAATACAAGAATACAGAAACAAAACTGTAATCTCTTGTTGTTTACAATGTGTCAACACCTGACCTTTCTGACAGCTTCCCTCCAGTCACATTACAATACGAGAATACTGAAACTACTGTAATCTCTTGTTGTTTACAATGTGTTAACACCTGTCCTTTCTGACAGCTTCTCTCCAGTCACATTACAGTACAAGAATACAGAAACAAAACTTTAATCTCTTGGTTTTTACAATGTGTCAACAACTGTCCTCTTTGACAGCTTCCCTCCAATCACATTACAATACAAGAACACAGAAACAAAACTGTAATCTCTTGTTGTTTACAATGTGTCAACACCTGTCCTTCTGTCAGCTTGCCTCCAGTCCTATTACAATACAAGAATAATGAAACAAAACTGTAATCTCTGTTGTTTACAATGTGTCAACTCCCGTCCTCTCTGACAGCTTCCCTCCAGTCACATTACAGTACAAGAATACAGAAGAAAAACTATCATCTCTTGTCATTTACAATGTGTCAACTCCTGTCCTTTCTGACAGCTTCCCTTCAGTCCTATTACAATACAAGAATAATGAAACAAAACTGTAATCTCTTGTCATTTACAATGTGTCAACTCCTGTCCTTTCTGACAGCTTCCCTCCAGTCACATTACAATACAAGAATACAGAAAAAAGCTATAATCTCTTGTTGTTTACAATGTGTCAACAACTGTCATTTCTTACAGCTTCCCTCCTGTCACATTACAGTACAAGAATACAGAATCAAAACTGTAATCTCTTGTTTTTTACAATGTGTCAACACCTGTCCTTTGTGACAGCTTCCCTCCAGTCACATTACAATACAAGAATACAGAAACAAAACTTTAATCTCTTGTTGTTTACAATGTGTCAATACCTGTTCTTCTGACAGCTTCCTTCCAGTCACATTACAATACAAGAATACAGAAACAAAACTGTAATCTCTTTTTGTTTACAATGTGTCAACACCTGTTCTTCTGACAGCTTCCTTCCAGTCACATTACAATACAAGAATACAGAAACAAAACTTTAATCTCTTGTTGTTTACAATGTGTCAATACCTGTTCTTCTGACAGCTTCCTTCCAGTCACATTACAATACAAGAATACAGAAACAAAACTGTAATCTCTTTTTGTTTACAATGTGTCAACACCTGTTCTTCTGACAGCTTCCTTCCAGTCACATTACAATACAAGAATACAGAAACAAAACTTTAATCTCTTGTTGTTTACAATGTGTCAATACCTTTGCTCTCAGACAGCTTCCCTCCAGTCACATTATAGTACAAGAATACAGAAAGAAAACTGTAATCTCTTGTTGTTTACAATGTGTCAACACCTGTTCTGACAGCTTCCCTCCAGTCACATTATAGTACAAGAATACAGAAACAAAACTGTAATCTTTTGTTGTTTACAATGTGTCAACACCTGTTCTTCTGACAGCTTCCCTCCAGTCACATTATAGTACAAGAATACAGAAAGAAAACTGTAATCTCTTGTTGTTTACAATGTGTCAACACCTGTTCTTCTGACAGCTTCCCTCCAGTCACATTATAGTACAAGAACACAGAAAGAAAACTGTAATCTCTTGTTGTTTACAATTTGTCAACACCTGTTCTTCTGACAGCTTCCCTCCAGTCACATTATAGTACAAGAATACAGAAAGAAAACTGTAATCTCTTGTTGTTTACAATGTGTCAACACCTGTTCTTCTAACAGCTTCCCTCCAGTCACATTATAGTACAAGAATACAGAAAGAAAACTGTAATCTCTTGTTTACAATGTGTCAACACCTGTCCTTCTGACAGCTTCCCTCCAGTCACATTACAGTACAAGAATACAGAAACAAAACTGTAATCTCTTGTTGTTTACAATGTGTCAACTCCTGTCCTTTCTGACAGATTTCCTCCAGTCACATTACAATACAAGAATACAGAAACAAAACTGTAATCTCCATTTGTTTACAATGTGTCAACACTTGTCCTTTCTGACGGCTTCCCTCCAGTCACATTACAATACAAGAATACAGACACAAAACTGTAATTGCTTGTTGTTTACAATGTGTCAACTCCTGTCCTTTCTGACGGCTTCCCTCCAGTCACATTACAATACAGGAATACAGAAATAAAACTGTAATCTCTTGTTGTTTACAATGTGTCAACTCCGTCCTTTCTGACAGATTCCCTCCAGTCACATTACAATACAAGAATACAGAAATAAAACTGTAATCTCTTGTTGTTTACAATGTGGCAACTCCTGTCCTTTCTGACAGATTCCCTCCAGTCACATTACAATACAAGAATACAGAAATAAAACTCTAATCTCTTGTTGTTTACAATGTGTCAACTCCTGTCCTTTCTGACAGCTTTGCTCCAGTCATATTACAATACAAGAATACAGGCACAAAACTGTAATCTCTTGTTGTTTACAATGTGTCAACAACTGTCCTCTCTGACAGCTTCCCTGCAGTCACATTATGGTACAAGAATACAGAAAAAAAACTTTAAACTCTTGTTGTTTACAATGTGTCAACACCTGTCCTTCTGACAGCCTCCCTCCAATCACATTATAGTACAAGAATACACAAAAACAAAACTGTAATCTCTTGTTGTTTACAATGTGTCAACACCTGTCCTTCTGACAGCTTCCCTCCAGTCACATTACAGTACAAGAATACAGAAACAAAATTGTAATCTCTTGTTGTTTACAATGAGTCAACACCTGTCCTTTGTGACAGCTTCCCTCCAGTCTCATTACAGTACAAGTATACAGAAACAAAACTGTAATCTCTTGTTGTTTACAATGTGTCAACTCCTGTCCTTTCTGACAGATTTCCTCCAATCACATTACAATACCAGAATACAGAAACAAAACTGTAATCTCCATTTGTTTACAATGTGTCAACACTTGTCCTTTCTGACGGCTTCCCTCCAGTCACATTACAATACAAGAATACAGAAACAAAACTGTAATCTCTTGTTGTTTACAATGTGTCAACATCTGTCCTCTCTGACAGCTTCCCTCCAGTCACATTACAATACAAGTACACAGAAACATCACTATAAACTCTTGTTGTTTACAATGTGTCAACACCTGACCTTTCTGACAGCTTCCCTCCAGGCACATTACAATACGAGAATACAGAAACTACTGTAATCTCTTTTGTTTACAATGTGTTACCACCTGTCCTTTCTGACAGCTTCTCTCCAGTCACATTACAGTACAAGAATACAGAAACAAAACTGTAATCTCTTGTTGTTTACAATTTGTCAACTCCTGTCCTTTCTGACAGATTTCCTCCAGTCACATTACAATACAAGAATACAGAAACAAAACTGTAATCTCCATTTGTTTACAATGTGTCAACACTTGTCCTTTCTGACGGCTTCCCTCCAGTCACATTTCAATACAAGAAGACAGACACAAAACTGTAATTGCTTGTTGTTTACAATGTGTCAACTCCTGTCCTTTCTGACGGCTTCCCTCCAGTCACATTACAATAAAGAATACAGAAATAAAACTGTAATCTCTTGTTGTTTACAATGTGGCAACTCCTGTCCTTTCTGACAGATTCCCTCCAGTCACATTACAATACAAGAATACAGAAATAAAACTGTAATCTCTTGTTGTTTACAATGTGTCAACTCCGTCCTTTCTGACAGCTTTGCTCCAGTCATATTACAATACAAGAATACAGGCACAAAACTGTAATATCTTGTTGTTTACAATGTGTCAACAACTGTCCTCTCTGACAGCTTCCCTGCAGTCACATTAAGGTACAAGAATACAGAAAAAAAACTCTAAACTCTTGTTGTTTACAATGTGTCAACACCTGTCCTTCTGACAGCCTCCCTCCAATCACATTATAGTACAAGAATACAGAAACAAAACTGTAATCTCTTGTTGTTTACAATGTGTCAACACTTGTCCTTTCTGACGGCTTCCCTCCAGTCACATTTCAATACAAGAAGACAGACACAAAACTGTAATTGCTTGTTGTTTACAATGTGTCAACTCCTGTCCTTTCTGACGGCTTCCCTCCAGTCACATTACAATAAAGAATACAGAAATAAAACTGTAATCTCTTGTTGTTTACAATGTGGCAACTCCTGTCCTTTCTGACAGATTCCCTCCAGTCACATTACAATACAAGAATACAGAAATAAAACTGTAATCTCTTGTTGTTTACAATGTGTCAACTCCGTCCTTTCTGACAGCTTTGCTCCAGTCATATTACAATACAAGAATACAGGCACAAAACTGTAATCTCTTGTTGTTTACAATGTGTCAACAACTGTCCTCTCTGACAGCTTCCCTGCAGTCACATTAAGGTACAAGAATACAGAAAAAAAACTTTAAACTCTTGTTGTTTACAATGTGTCAACACCTGTCCTTCTGACAGCCTCCCTCCAATCACATTATAGTACAAGAATACAGAAACAAAACTGTAATCTCTTGTTGTTTACAATGTGTCAACACCTGTCCTTCTGACAGCTTCCCTCCAGTCACATTACAGTACAAGAATACAGAAACAAAATTGTAATCTCTTGTTGTTTACAATGAGTCAACACCTGTCCTTTGTGACAGCTTCCCTCCAGTCTCATTACAGTACAAGAATACAGAAACAAAACTGTAATCTCTTGTTGTTTACAATGTGTCAACTCCTGTCCTTTCTGACAGATTTCCTCCAATCACATTACAATACCAGAATACAGAAACAAAACTGTAATCTCCATTTGTTTACAATGTGTCAACACTTGTCCTTTCTGACGGCTTCCCTCCAGTCACATTACAATACAAGAATACAGAAACAAAACTGTAATCTCTTGTTGTTTACAATGTGTCAACACCTGACCTTTCTGACAGCTTCCCTCCAGGCACATTACAATACGAGAATACAGAAACTACTGTAATCTCTTTTGTTTACAATGTGTTAACACATGTCCTTTCTGACAGCTTCTCTCCAGTCACATTACAGTACAAGAATACAGAAACAAAACTTTAATCTCTTGGTTTTTACAATGTGTCAACAACTGTCCTCTTTGACAGCTTCCCTCCAGTCACATTACAATACATGAATACAGAAACAAAACTGTAATCTCTTGGTTTTTACAATGTGTCAACAACTGTCCTCTTTGACAGCTTCCCTCCAGTCACATTACAATACAAGAATACAGAAACAAAACTGTAATCTCTTGTTGTTTACAATGTGTCAACACCTGTCCTTCTGTAAGCTTGCCTCCAGTCCTATTAAAATACAAGAATAATGAAACAAAACTGTAATCTCTTGTCAATTACAATGTGTCAACTCCTGTCCTTTCTGACAGTATCCCACCAGTCACATTACAGTACAAGAGTACAGAAACAAAACTGTAATCTCTTGTTGTTTACAATGTGTCAACTCCTGTCCTTTCTGACAGCTTCCCTCCAGTCCTATTACAATACAAGAAAAATGAAACAAAACTGTAATCTCTTGTTGTTTACAATGTGTCAACTCCTGTCCTCTCTGACAGCTTCCCTCCAGTCACATTACAGTACAAGAATACAGAAGAAAAACTGTCATCTCTTGTCATTTACAATGTGTCAACTCCTGTCCTTTCTGACAGATTTCCTCCAATCACATTACAATACCAGAATACAGAAACAAAACTGTAATCTCCATTTGTTTACAATGTGTCAACACTTGTCCTTTCTGACGGCTTCCCTCCAGTCACATTACAATACAAGAATACAGAAACAAAACTGTAATCTCTTGTTGTTTACAATGTGTCAACACCTGACCTTTCTGACAGCTTCCCTCCAGGCACATTACAATACGAGAATACAGAAACTACTGTAATCTCTTTTGTTTACAATGTGTTAACACATGTCCTTTCTGACAGCTTCTCTCCAGTCACATTACAGTACAAGAATACAGAAACAAAACTTTAATCTCTTGGTTTTACAATGTGTCAACAACTGTCCTCTTTGACAGCTTCCCTCCAGTCACATTACAATACAAGAATACAGAAACAAAACTGTAATCTCTTGGTTTTTACAATGTGTCAACAACTGTCCTCTTTGACAGCTTCCCTCCAGTCACATTACAATACAAGAATACAGAAACAAAACTGTAATCTCTTGTTGTTTACAATGTGTCAACACCTGTCCTTCTGTCAGCTTGCCTCCAGTCCTATTAAAATACAAGAATAATGAAACAAAACTGTAATCTCTTGTCATTTACAATGTGTCAACTCCTGTCCTTTCTGACAGTATCCCACCAGTCACATTACAGTACAAGAGTACAGAAACAAAACTGTAATCTCTTGTTGTTTACAATGTGTCAACTCCTGTCCTTTCTGACAGCTTCCCTCCAGTCCTATTACAATACAAGAAAAATGAAACAAAACTGTAATCTCTTGTTGTTTACAATGTGTCAACTCCTGTCCTCTCTGACAGCTTCCCTCCAGTCACATTACAGTACAAGAATACAGAAGAAAAACTGTCATCTCTTGTCATTTACAATGTGTCAACTCCTGTCCTTTCTGACAGCTTCCCTTCAGTCCTATTACAATACAAGAATAATGAAACAAAACTGTAATCTCTTGTCATTTACAATGTGTCAACTCCTGTCCTTTCTGACAGCTTCCCTCCAGTCACATTACAATACAAGAATACAGAAAAAAGCTGTAATCTCTTGTTGTTTACAATGTGTCAACAACTGTCCTTTCTGACAGCTTCCCTCCAGTCACATTACAGTACAAGAATACAGAATCAAAGCTGTAATCTCTTGTTTTTTACAATGTGTCAACACCTGTCCTTTGTGACAGCTTCCCTCCAGTCACATTACAATACAAGAATACAGAAACAAAACTTTAATCTCTTGTTGTTTAGAATGTGTCAATACCTTTGCTCTCTGACAGCTTTGCTCCAGTCACATTACAATACAAGAATACAGAAAAAAACTTTAAACTCTTGTTGTTTACAATGTGTCAACACCTGTCCTTCTGACAGCCTCCCTCCAATCACATTATAGTACAAGAATACAGAAACAAAACTGTAATCTCTTGTTGTTTACAATGTGTCAACACCTGTCCTTCTGACAGCTTCCCTCCAGTCACATTACAGTACAAGAATACAGAAACAAAATTGTAATCTCTTGTTGTTTACAATGTGTCAACACTTGTCCTTTCTGACGGCTTCCCTCCAGTCACATTACAATACAAGAATACAGAAACAAAACTGTAATCTCTTGTTGTTTACAATGTGTCAACACCTGTCCTCTCTGACAGCTTCCCTCCAGTCACATTACAATACAAGTACACAGAAACAACACTATAAACTCTTGTTGTTTACAATGTGTCAACACCTGACCTTTCTGACAGCTTCCCTCCAGTCACATTACAATACGAGAATACTGAAACTACTGTAATCTCTTGTTGTTTACAATGTGTTAACACCTGTCCTTTCTGACAGCTTCTCTCCAGTCACATTACAGTACAAGAATACAGAAACAAAACTTTAATCTCTTGGTTTTTACAATGTGTCAACAACTGTCCTCTTTGACAGCTTCCCTCCAGTCACATTACAATACAAGAACACAGAAACAAAACTGTAATCTCTTGTTGTTTACAATGTGTCAACACCTGTCCTTCTGTCAGCTTGCCTCCAGTCCTATTACAATACAAGAATAATGAAACAAAACTGTAATCTCTGTTGTTTACAGTGTGTCAACTCCCGTCCTCTCTGACAGCTTCCCTCCAGTCACATTACAGTACAAGAATACAGAAGAAAAACTATCATCTCTTGTCATTTACAATGTGTCAACTCCTGTCCTTTCTGACAGCTTCCCTTCAGTCCTATTACAATACAAGAATAATGAAACAAAACTGTAATCTCTTGTCATTTACAATGTGTCAACTCCTGTCCTTTCTGACAGCTTCCCTCCAGTCACATTACAATACAAGAATACAGAAAAAAGCTATAATCTCTTGTTGTTTACAATGTGTCAACAACTGTCATTTCTGACAGCTTCCCTCCAGTCACATTACAGTACAAGAATACAGAATCAAAACTGTAATCTCTTGTTTTTTACAATGTGTCAACACCTGTCCTTTGTGACAGCTTCCCTCCAGTCACATTACAATACAAGAATACAGAAACAAAACTTTAATCTCTTGTTGTTTACAATGTGTCAATACCTGTTCTTCTGACAGCTTCCTTCCAGTCACATTACAATACAAGAATACAGAAACAAAACTGTAATCTCTTTTTGTTTACAATGTGTCAACACCTGTTCTTCTGACAGCTTCCTTCCAGTCACATTACAATACAAGAATACAGAAACAAAACTTTAATCTCTTGTTGTTTACAATGTGTCAATACCTGTTCTTCTGACAGCTTCCTTCCAGTCACATTACAATACAAGAATACAGAAACAAAACTGTAATCTCTTGTTGTTTACAATGTGTCAACACCTGTTCTTCTGACAGCTTCCTTCCAGTCACATTACAATACAAGAATACAGAAACAAAACTTTAATCTCTTGTTGTTTACAATGTGTCAATACCTTTGCTCTCAGACAGCTTCCCTCCAGTCACATTATAGTACAAGAATACAGAAAGAAAACTGTAATCTCTTGTTGTTTACAATGTGTCAACACCTGTTCTGACAGCTTTCCTCCAGTCACATTATAGTACAAGAATACAGAAACAAAACTGTAATCTTTTGTTGTTTACAATGTGTCAACACCTGTTCTTCTGACAGCTTCCCTCCAGTCACATTATAGTACAAGAATACAGAAAGAAAACTGTAATCTCTTGTTGTTTACAATGTGTCAACACCTGTTCTTCTGACAGCTTCCCTCCAGTCACATTATAGTACAAGAACACAGAAAGAAAACTGTAATCTCTTGTTGTTTACAATTTGTCAACACCTGTTCTTCTGACAGCTTCCCTCCAGTCACATTATAGTACAAGAATACAGAAAGAAAACTGTAATCTCTTGTTGTTTACAATGTGTCAACACCTGTTCTTCTAACAGCTTCCCTCCAGTCACATTATAGTACAAGAATACAGAAAGAAAACTGTAATCTCTTGTTTACAATGTGTCAACACCTGTCCTTCTGACAGCTTCCCTCCAGTCACATTACAGTACAAGAATACAGAAACAAAACTGTAATCTCTTGTTGTTTACAATGTGTCAACTCCTGTCCTTTCTGACAGATTTCCTCCAGTCACATTACAATACAAGAATACAGAAACAAAACTGTAATCTCCATTTGTTTACAATGTGTCAACACTTGTCCTTTCTGACGGCTTCCCTCCAGTCACATTACAATACAAGAATACAGACACAAAACTGTAATTGCTTGTTGTTTACAATGTGTCAACTCCTGTCCTTTCTGACGGCTTCCCTCCAGTCACATTACAATACAGGAATACAGAAATAAAACTGTAATCTCTTGTTGTTTACAATGTGTCAACTCCGTCCTTTCTGACAGATTCCCTCCAGTCACATTACAATACAAGAATACAGAAATAAAACTGTAATCTCTTGTTGTTTACAATGTGGCAACTCCTGTCCTTTCTGACAGATTCCCTCCAGTCACATTACAATACAAGAATACAGAAATAAAACTCTAATCTCTTGTTGTTTACAATGTGTCAACTCCTGTCCTTTCTGACAGCTTTGCTCCAGTCATATTACAATACAAGAATACAGGCACAAAACTGTAATCTCTTGTTGTTTACAATGTGTCAACAACTGTCCTCTCTGACAGCTTCCCTGCAGTCACATTATGGTACAAGAATACAGAAAAAAAACTTTAAACTCTTGTTGTTTACAATGTGTCAACACCTGTCCTTCTGACAGCCTCCCTCCAATCACATTATAGTACAAGAATACACAAAAACAAAACTGTAATCTCTTGTTGTTTACAATGTGTCAACACCTGTCCTTCTGACAGCTTCCCTCCAGTCACATTACAGTACAAGAATACAGAAACAAAATTGTAATCTCTTGTTGTTTACAATGAGTCAACACCTGTCCTTTGTGACAGCTTCCCTCCAGTCTCATTACAGTACAAGTATACAGAAACAAAACTGTAATCTCTTGTTGTTTACAATGTGTCAACTCCTGTCCTTTCTGACAGATTTCCTCCAATCACATTACAATACCAGAATACAGAAACAAAACTGTAATCTCCATTTGTTTACAATGTGTCAACACTTGTCCTTTCTGACGGCTTCCCTCCAGTCACATTACAATACAAGAATACAGAAACAAAACTGTAATCTCTTGTTGTTTACAATGTGTCAACATCTGTCCTCTCTGACAGCTTCCCTCCAGTCACATTACAATACAAGTACACAGAAACATCACTATAAACTCTTGTTGTTTACAATGTGTCAACACCTGACCTTTCTGACAGCTTCCCTCCAGGCACATTACAATACGAGAATACAGAAACTACTGTAATCTCTTTTGTTTACAATGTGTTAACACCTGTCCTTTCTGACAGCTTCTCTCCAGTCACATTACAGTACAAGAATACAGAAACAAAACTGTAATCTCTTGTTGTTTACAATTTGTCAACTCCTGTCCTTTCTGACAGATTTCCTCCAGTCACATTACAATACAAGAATACAGAAACAAAACTGTAATCTCCATTTGTTTACAATGTGTCAACACTTGTCCTTTCTGACGGCTTCCCTCCAGTCACATTTCAATACAAGAAGACAGACACAAAACTGTAATTGCTTGTTGTTTACAATGTGTCAACTCCTGTCCTTTCTGACGGCTTCCCTCCAGTCACATTACAATAAAGAATACAGAAATAAAACTGTAATCTCTTGTTGTTTACAATGTGGCAACTCCTGTCCTTTCTGACAGATTCCCTCCAGTCACATTACAATACAAGAATACAGAAATAAAACTGTAATCTCTTGTTGTTTACAATGTGTCAACTCCGTCCTTTCTGACAGCTTTGCTCCAGTCATATTACAATACAAGAATACAGGCACAAAACTGTAATCTCTTGTTGTTTACAATGTGTCAACAACTGTCCTCTCTGACAGCTTCCCTGCAGTCACATTAAGGTACAAGAATACAGAAAAAAAACTTTAAACTCTTGTTGTTTACAATGTGTCAACACCTGTCCTTCTGACAGCCTCCCTCCAATCACATTATAGTACAAGAATACAGAAACAAAACTGTAATCTCTTGTTGTTTACAATGTGTCAACACCTGTCCTTCTGACAGCTTCCCTCCAGTCACATTACAGTACAAGAATACAGAAACAAAATTGTAATCTCTTGTTGTTTACAATGAGTCAACACCTGTCCTTTGTGACAGCTTCCCTCCAGTCTCATTACAGTACAAGAATACAGAAACAAAACTGTAATCTCTTGTTGTTTACAATGTGTCAACTCCTGTCCTTTCTGACAGATTTCCTCCAATCACATTACAATACCAGAATACAGAAACAAAACTGTAATCTCCATTTGTTTACAATGTGTCAACACTTGTCCTTTCTGACGGCTTCCCTCCAGTCACATTACAATACAAGAATACAGAAACAAAACTGTAATCTCTTGTTATTTACAATGTGTCAACACCTGACCTTTCTGACAGCTTCCCTCCAGGCACATTACAATACGAGAATACAGAAACTACTGTAATCTCTTTTGTTTACAATGTGTTAACACATGTCCTTTCTGACAGCTTCTCTCCAGTCACATTACAGTACAAGAATACAGAAACAAAACTTTAATCTCTTGGTTTTTACAATGTGTCAACAACTGTCCTCTTTGACAGCTTCCCTCCAGTCACATTACAATACATGAATACAGAAACAAAACTGTAATCTCTTGGTTTTTACAATGTGTCAACAACTGTCCTCTTTGACAGCTTCCCTCCAGTCACATTACAATACAAGAATACAGAAACAAAACTGTAATCTCTTGTTGTTTACAATGTGTCAACACCTGTCCTTCTGTCAGCTTGCCTCCAGTCCTATTAAAATACAAGAATAATGAAACAAAACTGTAATCTCTTGTCAATTACAATGTGTCAACTCCTGTCCTTTCTGACAGTATCCCACCAGTCACATTACAGTACAAGAGTACAGAAACAAAACTGTAATCTCTTGTTGTTTACAATGTGTCAACTCCTGTCCTTTCTGACAGCTTCCCTCCAGTCCTATTACAATACAAGAAAAATGAAACAAAACTGTAATCTCTTGTTGTATACAATGTGTCAACTCCTGTCCTCTCTGACAGCTTCCCTCCAGTCACATTACAGTACAAGAATACAGAAGAAAAACTGTCATCTCTTGTCATTTACAATGTGTCAACTCCTGTCCTTTCTGACAGCTTCCCTTCAGTCCTATTACAATACAAGAATAATGAAACAAAACTGTAATCTCTTGTCATTTACAATGTGTCAACTCCTGTCCTTTCTGACAGCTTCCCTCCAGTCACATTACAATACAAGAATACAGAAAAAAGCTGTAATCTCTTGTTGTTTACAATGTGTCAACAACTGTCCTTTCTGACAGCTTCCCTCCAGTCACATTACAGTACAAGAATACAGAATCAAAACTGTAATCTCTTGTTTTTTACAATGTGTCAACACCTGTCCTTTGTGACAGCTTCCCTCCAGTCACATTACAATACAAGAATACAGAAACAAAACTTTAATCTCTTGTTGTTTACAATGTGTCAATACCTTTGCTCTCTGACAGCTTCCCTCCAGTCACATTATAGTACAAGAATACAGAAAGAAAACTGTAATCTCTTGTTGTTTACAATGTGTCAACACCTGTTCTGACAGCTTCCCTCGTCACATTATAGTACAAGAATACAGAAAGAAAACTGTAATCTCTTGTTGTTTACAATGTGTCAACACCTGTTCTGACAGCTTCCCTCCAGTCACATTATAGTACAAGAATACAGAAACAAAACTGTAATCTTTTGTTGTTTACAATGTGTCAACACCTGTTCTTCTGACAGCTTCCCTCCAGTCACATTATAGTACAAGAATACAGAAAGAAAACTGTAATCTCTTGTTGTTTACAATGTGTCAACACCTGTTCTTCTGACAGCTTCCCTCCAGTCACATTATAGTACAAGAACACAGAAAGAAAACTGTAATCTCTTGTTTACAATGTGTCAACTCCTGTCCTTTCTGACAGCTTTGCTCCAGTCACATTACAATACAAGAATACAGAAAAAAAACTTTAAACTCTTGTTGTTTAGAATGTGTCAACACCTGTCCTTCTGACAGCCTCCCTCCAATCACATTATAGTACAAGAATACAGAAACAAAACTGTAATCTCTTGTTGTTTACAATGTGTCAACACCTGACCTTCTGACAGCTTCCCTCCAGTCACATTACAGTACAAGAATACAGAAACAAAATTGTAATCTCTTGTTGTTTACAATGAGTCAACACCTGTCCTTTGTGACGGCTTCCCTCCAGTCACATTACAATACAAGAATACAGACACAAAACTGTAATTGCTTGTTGTTTACAATGTGTCAACTCCTCTCCTTTCTGACGGCTTCCCTCCAGTCACATTACAATACAAGAATACAGAAATAAAACTGTAATCTCTTGTTGTTTACAATGTGTCAACTCCTGTCCTTTCTGACAGATTCCCTCCAGTCACATTACAATACAAGAATACAGAAATAAAGCTGTAATCTCTTGTTGTTTACAATGTGTCAACTCCTGTCCTTTCTGACAGCTTTGCTCCAGTCACATTACAATACAAGAATACAGAAAAAAAACTTTAAACTCTTGTTGTTTACAATGTGTCAACACCTGTCCTTCTGACAGCCTCCCTCCAATCACATTATAGTACAAGAATACAGAAACAAAACTGTAATCTCTTGTTGTTTACAATCTGTCAACACCTGTCCTTCTGACAGCTTCCCTCCAGTCACATTACAGTACAAGAATACAGAAACAAAATTGTAATCTCTTGTTGTTTACAATGAGTCAACACCTGTTCTTTGTGACAGCTTCCGTCCAGTCTCATTACAGTACAAGAATACAGAAACAAAACTGTAATCTCTTGTTGTTTACAATGTGTCAACTCCTGTCCTTTCTGACAGATTTCCTCCAATCACATTACAATACCAGAATACAGAAACAAAACTGTAATCTCCATTTGTTTACAATGTGTCAACACTTGTCCTTTCTGACGGCTTCCCTCCAGTCACATTACAATACAAGAATACAGAAACAAAACTGTAATCTCTTGTTGTTTACAATGTGTCAACACCTGTCCTCTCTGACAGCTTCCCTCCAGTCACATTACAATACAAGTACACAGAAACAACACTATAAACTCTTGTTGTTTACAATGTGTCAACACCTGACCTTTCTGACAGCTTCCCTCCAGTCACATTACAATACAAGAATACTGAAACTACTGTAATCTGTTGTAGTTTACAATGTGTTAACACCTGTCCTTTCTGACAGCTTCTCTCCAGTCACATTACAGTACAAGAATACAGAAACAAAACTTTAATCTCTTGGTTTTTACAATGTGTCAACAACTGTCCTCTTTGACAGCTTCCCTCCAGTCACATTACAATACAAGAACACAGAAACAAAACTGTAATCTCTTGTTGTTTACAATGTGTCAACACCTGTCCTTATGTCAGCTTGCCTCCAGTCCTATTACAATACAAGTATAATGAAACAAAACTGTAATCACTGTTGTTTACAATGTGTCAACTCCCGTCCTCTCTGACAGCTTCCCTCCAGTCACATTACAGTACAAGAATACAGAAGAAAAACTGTCATCTCTTGTCATTTACAATGTGTGAACTCCTGTCCTTTCTGACAGCTTCCCTTCAGTCCTATTACAATACAAGAATAATGAAACAAAACTGTAATCTCTTGTCATTTACAATGTGTCAACTCCTGTCCTTTCTGACAGCTTCCCTCCAGTCACATTACAATACAAGAATACAGAAAAAAGCCGTAATCTCTTGTTGTTTACAATGTGTCAACAACTGTCATTTCTGACAGCTTCCCTCCAGTCACATTACAGTACAAGAATACAGAATCAAAACTGTAATCTCTTGTTTTTTACAATGTGTCAACACCTGTCCTTTGTGACAGCTTCCCTCCAGTCACATTACAATACAAGAATACAGAAACAAAACTTTAATCTCTTGTTGTTTACAATGTGTCAATACCTGTTCTTCTGACAGCTTCCTTCCAGTCACATTACAATACAAGAATACAGAAACAAAACTGTAATCTCTTTTTGTTTACAATGTGTCAACACCTGTTCTTCTGACAGCTTCCTTCCAGTCACATTACAATACAAGAATACAGAAACAAAACTTTAATCTCTTGTTGTTTACAATGTGTCAATACCTTTGCTCTCTGACAGCTTCCCTCCAGTCACATTATAGTACAAGACAGAAAGAAAACTGTAATCTCTTGTTTTTTACAATGTGTCAACACCTGTTCTGACAGCTTCCCTCCAGTCACATTATAGTACAAGAATACAGAAACAAAACTGTAATCTTTTGTTGTTTACAATGTGTCAACACCTGTTCTTCTGACAGCTTCCCTCCAGTCACATTATAGTACAAGAATACAGAAAGAAAACTGTAATCTCTTGTTGTTTACAATGTGTCAACACCTGTTCTTCTGACAGCTTCCCTCCAGTCACATTATAGTACAAGAACACAGAAAGAAAACTGTAATCTCTTGTTGTTTACAATTTGTCAACACCTGTTCTTCTGACAGCTACCCTCCAGTCACATTATAGTACAAGAATACAGAAAGAAAACTGTAATCTCTTGTTTACAATGTGTCAACACCTGTCCTTCTGACAGCTTCCCTCCAGTCACATTACAGTACAAGAATACAGAAACAAAACTGTAATCTCTTGTTGTTTACAATGTGTCAACTCCTGTCCTTTCTGACAGATTTCCTCCAGTCACATTACAATACAAGAATACAGAAACAAAACTGTAATCTCCATTTGCTTACAATGTGTCAACACTTGTCCTTTCTGACGGCTTCCCTCCAGTCACATTACAATACAAGAATACAGACACAAAACTGTAATTGCTTGTTGTTTACAATGTGTCAACTCCTGTCCTTTCTGACGGCTTCCCTCCAGTCACATTACAATACAGGAATACAGAAATAAAACTGTAATCTCTTGTTGTTTACAATGTGTCAACTCCGTCCTTTCTGACAGATTCCCTCCAGTCACATTACAATACAAGAATACAGAAATAAAACTGTAATCTCTTGTTGTTTACAATGTGTCAACTCCTGTCCTTTCTGACAGCTTTGCTCCAGTCACATTACAATACAAGAATACAGGCACAAAACTGTAATCTCTTGTTGTTTACAATGTGTCAGCAACTGTCCTCTCTGACAGCTTCCCTGCAGTCACATTATGGTACAAGAATACAGAAAAAAACTTTAAACTCTTGTTGTTTACAATGTGTCAACACCTGTCCTCTCTGACAGCTTCCCTCCAGTCACATTACAGTACAAGAATACAGAAACAAAACTGTAATCTCTTGTCATTTACAATGTGTCAACTCCTGTCCTTTCTGACAGCTTCCCTCCAGTCCTATTACAACACAAGAATAATGAAACAGAACTGTAATCTCTTGTCATTTACAATGTGTCAACTCCTGTCCTTTCTGACAGCTTCCCTCCAGTCACATTACAGTACAAGAATACAGAAACAAAACTGTAATCTCTTGTTGTTTACAATGTGTCAACACCTGTCCTTTGTGACAGCTTCCGTCCAGTCACATTAGAATACAAGAATACAGAAACAAAACTGTAATCTTTTGTTGTTTACAATGTGTCAACTCCTGTCCTTTCAGACAAATTCCCTCCAGTCACATTACAATACAAGAATACAGAAAAGAGCTGTAATCTCTTGTTGTTTACAATGTGTCAACACCTATCCTTTCTGACAGCTTCTCTCCATTCACATTACAGTACGTGAACACAGAAACAAAACTTTAATCTGTTGTTGTTTACACTGTGTCAACACCTGTTCTTCTGACAGCTTCCTTCCATTCACATTATACTACAAGAATACAGAAACAACACTGTAATCTCTTTTTGTTTACAATGTGTCAACACCTGTTCTTCTGACAGCTTCCTTCCAGTCACATTATAGTACAAGAATACAGAAACAAAACTGTAATCTCTTGTTGTTTACAATCTGTCAACACCTGTCCTTCTGAAAGCTTCCCTCCAGTCACATTATAGTACAAGAATACAGAAACAAAACTGTAATCTTTTGTTGTTTACAATGTGTCAACACCTGTTCTTCTGACAGCTTCCCTCCAGTCACATTATAGTACAAGAATACAGAAGGAAAACTGTAATCTCTTGTTGTTTACAATGTGTCAACACCTGTTCTTCTGACAGCTTCCCTCCAGTCACATTATAGTACAAGAACACAGAAAGAAAACTGTAATCTCTTGTTGTTTACAATTTGTCAACACCTGTTCTTCTGACAGCTTCCCTCCAGTCACATTATAGTACAAGAATACAGAAAGAAAACTGTAATCTCTTGTTTACAATGTGTCAACACCTGTCCTTCTGACAGCTTCCCTCCAGTCACATTACAGTACAGGAATACAGAAACAAAACTGTAATCTCTTGTTGTTTACAATGTGTCAACTCCTGTCCTTTCTGACAGATTTCCTCCAGTCACATTACAATACAAGAATACAGAAACAAAACTGTAATCTCCATTTGTTTACAATGTGTCAACACTTGTCCTTTCTGACGGCTTCCCTCCAGTCACATTACAATACAAGAATACAGACACAAAACTGTAATTGCTTGTTGTTTACAATGTGTCAACTCCTGTCCTTTCTGACGGCTTCCCTCCAGTCACATTACAATACAAGAATACAGAAATAAAACTGTAATCTCTTGTTGTTTACAATGTGTCAACTCCTGTCCTTTCTGACAGATTCCCTCTAGTCACATTACAATACAAGAATACAGAAATAAAGCTGTAATCTCTTGTTGTTTACAATGTGTCAACTCCTGTCCTTTCTGACAGCTTTGCTCCAGTCACATTACAATACAAGAATACAGAAAAAAAACTTTAAACTCTTGTTGTTTACAATGTGTCAACACCTGTCCTTCTGACAGCCTCCCTCCAATCACATTATAGTACAAGAATACAGAAACAAAACTGTAATCTCTTGTTGTTTACAATGTGTCAACACCTGTCCTTCTGACAGCTTCCCTCCAGTCACATTACAGTACAAGAATACAGAAACAAAATTGTAATCTCTTGTTGTTTACAATGTGTCAACACTTGTCCTTTCTGACGGCTTCCCTCCAGTCACATTACAATACAGGAATACAGAAACAAAACTGTAATCTCTTGTTGTTTACAATGTGTCAACACCTGTCCTCTCTGACAGCTTCCCTCCAGTCACATTACAATACAAGTACACAGAAACAACACTATAAACTCTTGTTGTTTACAATGTGTCAACACCTGACCTTTCTGACAGCTTCCCTCCAGTCACATTACAATACGAGAATACTGAAACTACTGTAATCTCTTGTTGTTTACAATGTGTTAACACCTGTCCTTTCTGACAGCTTCTCTCCAGTCACATTACAGTACAAGAATACAGAAACAAAACTTTAATCTCTTGGTTTTTACAATGTGTCAACAACTGTCCTCTTTGACAGCTTCCCTCCAGTCACATTACAATACAAGAACACAGAAACAAAACTGTAATCTCTTGTTGTTTACAATGTGTCAACACCTGTCCTTCTGTCAGCTTGCCTCCAGTCCTATTACAATACAAGAATAATGAAACAAAACTGTAATATCTGTTGTTTACAATGTGTCAACTCCCGTCCTCTCTGACAGCTTCCCTCCAGTCACATTACAGTACAAGAATACAGAAGAAAAACTATCATCTCTTGTCATTTACAATGTGTCAACTCCTGTCCTTTCTGACAGCTTCCCTTCAGTCCTATTACAATACAAGAATAATGAAACAAAACTGTAATCTCTTGTCATTTACAATGTGTCAACTCCTGTCCTTTCTGACAGCTTCCCTCCAGTCACATTACAATACAAGAATACAGAAAAAAGCTGTAATCTCTTGTTGTTTACAATGTGTCAACAACTGTCATTTCTGACAGCTTCCCTCCAGTCACATTACAGTACAAGAATACAGAATCAAAACTGTAATCTCTTGTTTTTTACAATGTGTCAACACCTGTCCTTTGTGACAGCTTCCCTCCAGTCACATTACAATACAAGAATACAGAAACAAAACTTTAATCTCTTGTTGTTTACAATGTGTCAATACCTGTTCTTCTGACAGCTTCCTTCCAGTCACATTACAATACAAGAATACAGAAACAAAACTGTAATCTCTTGTTGTTTACAATGTGTCAATACCTGTTCTTCTGACAGCTTCCTTCCAGTCACATTACAATACAAGAATACAGAAACAAAACTGTAATCTCTTTTTGTTTACAATGTGTCAACACCTGTTCTTCTGACAGCTTCCTTCCAGTCACATTACAATACAAGAATACAGAAACAAAACTTTAATCTCCTCTTGTTGTTTACAATGTGTCAATACCTGTTCTTCTGACAGCTTCCTTCCAGTCACATTACAATACAAGAATACAGAAACAAAACTGTAATCTCTTTTTGTTTACAATGTGTCAACACCTGTTCCTCTGACAGCTTCCTTCCAGTCACATTACAATACAAGAATACAGAAACAAAACTTTAATCTCTTGTTGTTTACAATGTGTCAATACCTTTGCTCTCAGACAGCTTCCCTCCAGTCACATTATAGTACAAGAATACAGAAAGAAAACTGTAATCTCGTGTTGTTTACAATGTGTCAACACCTGTTCTGACAGCTTCCCTCCAGTCACATTATAGTACAAGAATACAGAAACAAAACTGTAATCTTTTGTTGTTTACAATGTGTCAACACCTGTTCTTCTGACAGCTTCCCTCCAGTCACATTATAGTACAAGAATACAGAAAGAAAACTGTAATCTCTTGTTGTTTACAATGTGTCAACACCTGTTCTTCTGACAGCTTCCCTCCAGTCACATTATAGTACAAGAACACAGAAAGAAAACTGTAATCTCTTGTTGTTTACAATTTGTCAACACCTGTTCTTCTGACAGCTTCCCTCCAGTCACATTATAGTACAAGAATACAGAAAGAAAACTGTAATCTCTTGTTGTTTACAATGTGTCAACACCTGTTCTTCTAACAGCTTCCCTCCAGTCACATTATAGTACAAGAATACAGAAAGAAAACTGTAATCTCTTGTTTACAATGTGTCAACACCTGTCCTTCTGACAGCTTCCCTCCAGTCACATTACAGTAGAAGAATACAGAAACAAAACTGTAATCTCTTGTTGTTTACAATGTGTCAACTCCTGTCCTTTCTGACAGATTTCCTCCAGTCACATTACAATACAAGAATACAGAAACAAAACTGTAATCTCCATTTGTTTACAATGTGTCAACACTTGTCCTTTCTGACGGCTTCCCTCCAGTCACATTACAATACAAGAATACAGACACAAAACTGTAATTGCTTGTTGTTTACAATGTGTCAACTCCTGTCCTTTCTGACGGCTTCCCTCCAGTCACATTACAATACAGGAATACAGAAATAAAACTGTAATCTCTTGTTGTTTACAATGTGTCAACTCCGTCCTTTCTGACAGATTCCCTCCAGTCACATTACAATACAAGAATACAGAAATAAAACTGTAATCTCTTGTTGTTTACAATGTGTCAACTCCTGTCCTTTCTGACAGCTTTGCTCCAGTCACATTACAATACAAGAATACAGGCACAAAACTGTAATCTCTTGTTGTTTACAATGTGTCAACAACTGTCCTCTCTGACAGCTTCCCTGCAGTCACATTATGGTACAAGAATACAGAAAAAAACTTTAAACTCTTGTTGTTTACAATGTGTCAACACCTGTCCTCTCTGACAGCTTCCCTCCAGTCACATTACAGTACAAGAATACAGAAACAAAACTGTAATCTCTTGTCATTTACAATGTGTCAACTCCTGTCCTTTCTGACAGCTTCCCTCCAGTCCTATTACAATACAAGAATAATGAAACAAAACTGTAATCTCTTGTTGTTTAAAATGTGTCAACTCCTGTCCTCTCTGACAGCTTCCCTCTAGTCACATTACAGTACAAGAATACAGAAGAAAAACTGTCATCTCTTGTCATTTACAATGTGTCAACTCCTGTCCTTTCTGACAGCTTCCCTTCAGTCCTATTACAATACAAGAATAATGAAAAAAAACTGTAATCTCTTGTCATTTACAATGTGTCAACTCCTGTCCTTTCTGACAGCTTCCCTCCAGTCACATTACAATACAAGAATACAGAAAAAAGCTGTAATCTCTTGTTGTTTACAATGTGTCAACAACTGTCCTTTCTAACAGCTTCCCTCCAGTCACATTACAGTACAAGAATACAGAATCAAAACCGTTATCGCTTGTTTTTTACAATGTGTCAACACCTGTCCTTTGTGACAGCTTCCCTCCAGTCACATTACAATACAAGAATACAGAAACAAAACTTTAATCTCTTGTTGTTTACAATGTGTCAATACCTTTGCTCTCTGACAGCTTCCCTCCAGTCACATTATAGTACAAGAATACAGAAAGAAAACTGTAATCTCTTGTTGTTTACAATGTGTCAATTCCTGTCCTTTCTGACGGTTTCCCTCCGGTCACATTACAATACAAGAATGCAGAAACAAAACTGTAATCTCTTGTTGTTTACAATGTGTCAACACCTGTCCTTCTGACAGCTTCCCTCCAGTCACATTACAATACAAGAATACAGACACAAAACTGTAATTGCTTGTTGTTTACAATGTGTCAACTCCTGTCCTTTCTGACGGCTTCCCTCCAGTCACATTACAATACAAGAATACAGAAATAAAACTGTAATCTCTTGTTGTTTACAATGTGTCAACTCCTGTCCTTTCTGACAGCTTTGCTCCAGTCTCATTACAATACAAGAATACAGGCACAAAACTGTAATCTCTTGTTGTTTACAATGTGTCAACAACTGTCCTCTCTGACAGCTTCCCTGCAGTCACATTATGGTACAAGAATACAGAAAAAAAACTGTAATCTCTTGTTGTTTACAATGTGTCAACACCTGTCCTTCTGACAGCCTCCCTCCAATCACATTATAGTACAAGAATACAGAAACAAAACTGTAATCTCTTGTTGTTTACAATGTGTCAACACTTGTCCTTTCTGACGGCTTCCCTCCAGTCACATTACAATACAAGAATACAGAAACAAAACTGTAATCTCTTTTTGTTTACAATGTGTCAACTCCTGTCCTTTCTGACAGCTTCCCTTCAGTCCTATTACAATACAAGAATAATGAAACAAAACTGTAATCTCTTGTTGTTTACAATGTGTCAACTCCTGTCCTTTCTGACAGCTTCCCTTCAGTCCTATTACAATACAAGAATAATGAAACAAAACTGTAAACTCTTGTCATTTACAATGTGTCAACTCCTGTCCTTTCTGACAGCTTCCCTCCAGTCACATTACAATACAAGAATACAGAAAAAAGCTGTAATCTCTTGTTGTTTACATTGTGTCAACAACTGTCCTTTCTGACAGCTTCCCTCCAGTCACATTACAATACAAGAATACAGAAAAAAGCTGTAATCTCTTGTTGTTTACAATGTGTCAACATCTGTCCTTTCTGACAGCTTCCCTCCAGTCACATTACAGTACAAGAATACAGAATCAAAACTGTAATCTCTTGTTGTTTACAATGTGTCAACAACTGTCCTTTCTGACAGCTTCCCTCCAGTCACATTACAGTACAAGAATACAGAATCAAAACTTTAATCTCTTTTTGTTTACAATGTGTCAATACCTGTCCTTTGTGACAGCTTCCCTCCAGTCACATTACAGTACAAGAATACAGAAACAAAGCTGTAATCTCTTGTTTTTTACAATGTGTCAACACCTGTCCTTTGTGACAGCTTCCCTCCAGTCACATTACAGTACAAGAATACAGAACAAAACTGTAATCTCTTGTTGTTTACAATGTGTCAACAACTGTCCTTTCTGACAGCTTCCCTCCAGTCACATTACAATACAAGAATACAGAAACAAAACTTTAATCTCTTGTTGTTTACAATGTGTCAATACCTTTGCTCTCTGACAGCTTCCCTCCAGTCACATTATAGTACAAGAATACAGAAAGAAAACTGTAATCTCTTGTTGTTTACAATGTGTCAACACCTGTTCTTCTGACAGCTTCCCTCCAGTCACATTATAGTACAAGAATACAGAAACAAAACTGTAATCTTTTGTTGTTTACAATGTGTCAACACCTGTTCTGACAGCTTCCCTCCAGTCACATTATAGTACAAGAATACAGAAACAAAACTGTAATCTTTTGTTGTTTACAATGTGTCAACACCTGTTCTGACAGCTTCCCTCCAGTCACATTATAGTACAAGAATACAGAAAGAAAACTGTAATCTCTTGTTGTTTACAATGTGTCAACACCTGTTCTGACAGCTTCCCTCCAGTCACATTATAGTACAAGAATACAGAAACAAAACTGTAATCTTTTGTTGTTTACAATGTGTCAACACCTGTTCTTCTGACAGCTTCCCTCCAGTCACATTATAGTACAAGAATACAGAAAGAAAACTGTAATCTTTTGTTTACAATGTGTCAACACCTGTTCTTCTGACAGCTTCCCTCCAGTCACATTATAGTACAAGAATACAGAAACAAAACTGTAATCTTTTGTTGTTTACAATGTGTCAACACCTGTCCTTCTGCCAGCTTCCCTCCAGTCACATTATAGTACAAGAATACAGAAAGAAAACTGTAATCTCTTGTTGTTTACAATGTGTCAACACCTGTTCTTCTGACAGCTTCCCTCCAGTCACATTACAGTACAAGAATACAGAAACAAAATTGTAATCTCTTGTTGTTTACAATGTGTCAACACCTGTTCTGACTGCTTCCCTCCAGTCACATTACAGTACAAGAATACAGAAACAAAGCTGTAATCTCTTGTTTTTTACAATGTGTCAACACCTGTTCTTCTGACAGCTTCCCTCCAGTCACATTGTAGTACAAGAATACAGAAACAAAGCTGTAATCTCTTGTTGTTTACAATGTGTCAACACCTGTTCTTCTGACAGCTTCCCTCCAGTCACATTACAGTACAAGAATACAGAAACAAAGCTGTAATCTCTTGTTGTTTACAATGTGTCAACACCTGTTCTTCTGACAGCTTCCCTCCAGTCACATTATAGTACAAGAATACAGAAAGAAAACTGTAATCTTTTGTTTACAATGTGTCAACACCTGTTCTGACAGCTTCCCTCCAGTCACATTACAGTACAAGAATACAGAAACAAAGCTGTAATCTCTTGTTTTTTACAATGTGTCAACACCTGTGCTTTGTGACAGCTTCCCTCCAGTCACATTACAATACAAGAATACGGAAACAAAACTTTAATCTCTTGTTTTTTACAATGTGTCAATACCTTTGCTCTCTGACAGCTTCCCTCCAGTCACATTATAGTACAAGAATACAGAAACAAAGCTGTAATCTCTTGTTGTTTACAATGTGTCAATACCTTTGCTCTCTGACAGCTTCCCTCCAGTCACATTATAGTACAAGAATACAGAAACAAAACTTTAATCTCTTGTTGTTTACAATGTGTCAACACCTGTTCTGACAGCTTCCCTCCAGTCACATTACAATACAAGAATACAGAAACAAAACTTTAATCTCTTGTTGTTTACAATGTGTCAATACCTTTGCTCTCTGACAGCTTCCCTCCAGTCACATTATAGTACAAGAATACAGAAAGAAAACTGTAATCTCTTGTTGTTTACAATGTGTCAACACCTGTTCTGACAGCTTCCCTCCAGTCACATTATAGTACAAGAATACAGAAATAAAGCTGTAATCTCTTGTCATTTACAATGTGTCAACTCCTGTCCTTTCTGACAGCTTCCCTCCAGTCACATTACAATACAAGAATACAGAAAAAAGCTGTAATCTCTTGTTGTTTACAATGTGTCAACAACTGTCATTTCTGACAGCTTCCCTCCAGTCACATTACAGTACAAGAATACAGAATCAAAACTGTAATCTCTTGTTTTTTACAATGTGTCAACACCTGTCCTTTGTGACAGCTTCCCTCCAGTCACATTACAATACAAGAATACAGAAACAAAACTTTAATCTCTAGTTGTTTACAATGTGTCAATACCTGTTCTTCTGACAGCTTCCTTCCAGTCAAATTACAATACAAGAATACAGAAACAAAACTGTAATCTCTTTTTGTTTACAATGTGTCAACACCTGTTCTTCTGACAGCTTCCTTCCAGTCACATTACAATACAAGAATACAGAAACAAAACTTTAATCTCTTGTTGTTTACAATGTGTCAATACCTGTTCTTCTGACAGCTTCCTTCCAGTCACATTACAATACAAGAATACAGAAACAAAACTGTAATCTCTTTTTGTTTACAATGTGTCAACACCTGTTCTTCTGACAGCTTACTTCCAGTCACATTACAATACAAGAATACAGAAACAAAACTTTAATCTCTTGTTGTTTACAATGTGTCAATACCTTTGCTCTCAGACAGCTTCCCTCCAGTCACATTATAGTACAAGAATACAGAAAGAAAACTGTAATCTCTTGTTGTTTACAATGTGTCAACACCTGTTCTGACAGCTTCCCTCCAGTCACATTATAGTACAAGAATACAGAAACAAAACTGTAATCTTTTTTGTTTACAATGTGTCAACACCTGTTCTTCTGACAGCTTCCCTCCAGTCACATTATAGTACAAGAATACAGAAAGAAAACTGTAATCTCTTGTTGTTTACAATGTGTCAACACCTGTTCTTCTGACAGCTTCCCTCCAGTCACATTATAGTACAAGAACACAGAAAGAAAACTGTACTCTCTTGTTGTTTACAATTTGTCAACACCTGTTCTTCTGACAGCTTCCCTCCAGTCACATTATAGTACAAAAATACAGAAAGAAAACTGTAATCTCTTGTTGTTTACAATGTGTCAACACCTGTTCTTCTAACAGCTTCCCTCCAGTCACATTATAGTACAAGAATACAGAAAGAAAACTGTAATCTCTTGTTTACAATGTGTCAACACCTGTCCTTCTGACAGCTTCCCTCCAGTCACATTACAGTACAAGAAAACAGAAACAAAACTGTAATCTCTTGTTGTTTACAATGTGTCAACTCCTGTCCTTTCTGACAGATTTCCTCCAGTCACATTACAATACAAGAATACACAAACAAAACTGTAATCTCCATTTGTTTACAATGTGTCAACACTTGTCCTTTCTGACGGCTTCCCTCCAGTCACATTACAATACAAGAATACAGACACAAAACTGTAATTGCTTGTTGTTTACAATGTGTCAACTCCTGTCCTTTCTGACGGCTTCCCTCCAGTCACATTACAATACAGGAATACAGAAATAAAACTGTAATCTCTTGTTGTTTACAATGTGTCAACTCCGTCCTTTCTGACAGATTCCCTCCAGTCACATTACAATACAAGAATACAGAAATAAAACTGTAATCTCTTGTTGTTTACAATGTGTCAACTCCTGTCCTTTCTGACAGCTTTGCTCCAGTCACATTACAATACAAGAATACAGGCACAAAACTGTAATCTCTTGTTGTTTACAATGTGTCAACAACTGTCCTCTCTGACAGCTTCCCTGCAGTCACATTATGGTACAAGAATACAGAAAAAAACTTTAAACTCTTGTTGTTTACAATGTGTCAACACCTGTCCTCGCTGACAGCTTCCCTCCAGTCACATTACAGTACAAGAATACAGAAACAAAACTGTAATCTCTTGTCATTTACAATGTGTCAACTCCTGTCCTTTCTGACAGCTTCCCTCCAGTCCTATTACAATACAAGAATAATGAAACAAAACTGTAATCTCTTGTTGTTTACAATGTGTCAACTCCTGTCCTCTCTGACAGCTTCCCTCCAGTCACATTACAGTACAAGAATACAGAAGAAAAACTGTCATCTCTTGTCATTTACAATGTGTCAACTCCTGTCCTTTCTGACAGCTTCCCTTCAGTCCTATTACAATACAAGAATAATGAAAAAAAACTGTAATCTCTTGTCATTTACAATGTGTCAACTCCTGTCCTTTCTGACAGCTTCCCTCCAGTCACATTACAATACAAGAATACAGAAAAAAGCTGTAATCTCTTGTTGTTTACAATGTGTCAACAACTGTCCTTTCTGACAGCTTCCCTCCAGTCACATTACAGTACAAGAATACAGAATCAAAACCGTTATCGCTTGTTTTTTACAATGTGTCAACACCTGTCCTTTGTGACAGCTTCCCTCCAGTCACATTACAATACAAGAATACAGAAACAAAGCTGTAATCTCTTGTTTTTTACAATGTGTCAACACCTGTCCTTTGTGACAGCTTCCCTCCAGTCACATTACAATACAAGAATACAGAAACAAAACTTTAATCTCTTGTTTTTTACAATGTGTCAATACCTTTGCTCTCTGACAGCTTCCCTCCAGTCACATTATAGTACAAGAATACAGAAACAAAGCTGTAATCTCTTGTTGTTTACAATGTGACAATACCTTTGCTCTCTGACAGCTTCCCTCCAGTCACATTATAGTACAAGAATACAGAAACAAAACTTTAATCTCTTGTTGTTTACAATGTGTCAACACCTGTTCTGACAGCTTCCCTCCAGTCACATTACAATACAAGAATACAGAAACAAAACTTTAATCTCTTGTTGTTTACAATGTGTCAATACCTTTGCTCTCTGACAGCTTCCCTCCAGTCACATTATAGTACAAGAATACAGAAAGAAAACTGTAATCTCTTGTTGTTTACAATGTGTCAACACCTGTTCTGACAGCTTCCCTCCAGTCACATTATAGTACAAGAATACAGAAACAAAACTGTAATCTTTTGTTGTTTACAATGTGTCAACACCTGTTCTTCTGACAGCTTCCCTCCAGTCACATTATAGTACAAGAATACAGAAAGAAAACTGTAATCTTTTGTTTACAATGTGTCAACACCTGTCCTTCTGCCAGCTTCCCTCCAGTCACATTATAGTACAAGAATACAGAAAGAAAACTGTAATCTCTTGTTGTTTACAATGTGTCAACACCTGTTCTTCTGACAGCTTCCCTCCAGTCACATTATAGTACAAGAACACAGAAAGAAAACTGTAATCTCTTGTTGTTTACAATTTGTCAACACCTGTTCTTCTGACAGCTTCCCTCCAGTCACATTATAGTACAAGAATACAGAAAGAAAACTGTAATCTCTTGTTGTTTACAATGTGTCAACACCTGTTCTTCTAACAGCTTCCCTCCAGTCACATTATAGTACAAGAATACAGAAACAAAACTGTAATCTCCATTTGTTTACAATGTGTCAACACTTGTCCTTTCTGACGGCTTCCCTCCAGTCACATTACAATACAAGAATACAGACACAAAACTGTAATTGCTTGTTGTTTACAATGTGTCAACTCCTGTCCTTTCTGACGGCTTCCCTCCAGTCACATTACAATACAAGAATACAGAAATAAAACTGTAATCTCTTGTTGTTTACAATGTGTCAACTCCTGTCCTTTCTGACAGATTCCCTCCAGTCACATTACAATACAAGAATACAGAAATAAAACTGTGATCTCTTGTTGTTTACAATGTGTCAACTCCTGTCCTTTCTGACAGCTTTGCTCCAGTCACATTACAATACAAGAATACAGGCACAAAACTGTAATCTCTTGTTGTTTACAATGTGTCAACAACTGTCCTCTCTGACAGCTTCCCTGCAGTCACATTATGGTACAAGAATACAGAAAAAAACTTTAAACTCTTGTTGTTTACAATGTGTCAACACCTGTCCTCTCTGACAGCTTCCCTCCAGTCACATTACAGTACAAGAATATAGAAACAAAACTGTAATCTCTTGTTGTTTACAATGTGTCAACTCCTGTCCTTTCTGACAGATTTCCTCCAGTCACATTACAATACAAGAATACAGAAACAAAACTGTAATCTCCATTTGTTTACAATGTGTCAACACTTGTCCTTTCTGACGGCTTCCCTCCAGTCACATTACAATACAAGAATACAGACACAAAACTGTAATTGCTTGTTGTTTACAATGTGTCAACTCCTGTCCTTTCTGACGGCTTCCCTCCAGTCACACTACAATACAAGAATACAGAAATAAAACTGTAATCTCTTGTTGTTTACAATGTGTCAACTCCTGTCCTTTCTGACAGATTCCCTCTAGTCACATTACAATACAAGAATACAGAAATAAAGCTGTAATCTCTTGTTGTTTACAATGTGTCAACTCCTGTCCTTTCTGACAGCTTTGCTCCAGTCACATTACAATACAAGAATACAGAAAAAAAACTTTAAACTCTTGTTGTTTACAATGTGTCAACACCTGTCCTTCTGACAGCCTCCCTCCAATCACATTATAGTACAAGAATACAGAAACAAAACTGTAATCTCTTGTTGTTTACAATGTGTCAACACCTGTCCTTCTGACAGCTTCCCTCCAGTCACATTACAGTACAAGAATACAGAACCAAAATTGTAATCTCTTGTTGTTTACAATGTGTCAACACTTGTCCTTTCTGACGGCTTCCCTCCAGTCACATTACAATACAAGAATACAGAAACAAAACTGTAATCTCTTGTTGTTTACAATGTGTCAACACCTGTCCTCTCTGACAGCTTCCCTCCAGTCACATTACAATACAAGTACACAGAAACAACACTATAAACTCTTGTTGTTTACAATGTGTCAACACCTGACCTTTCTGACAGCTTCCCTCCAGTCACATTACAATACGAGAATACTGAAACTACTGTAATCTCTTGTTGTTTACAATGTGTTAACACCTGTCCTTCCTGACAGCTTCTCTCCAGTCACATTACAGTACAAGAATACAGAAACAAAACTTTAATCTCTTGGTTTTTACAATGTGTCAACAACTGTCCTCTTTGACAGCTTCCCTCCAGTCACATTACAATACAAGAACACAGAAACAAAACTGTAATCTCTTGTTGTTTACAATGTGTCAACACCTTTCCTTCTGTCAGCTTGCCTCCAGTCCTATTACAATACAAGAATAATGAAACAAAACTGTAATCTCTGTTGTTTACAATGTGTCAACTCCCGTCCTCTCTGACAGCTTCCCTCCAGTCACATTACAGTACAAGAATACAGAAGAAAAACTATCATCTCTTGTCATTTACAATGTGTCAACTGCTGTCCTTTCTGACAGCTTCCCTTCAGTCCTATTACAATACAAGAATAATGAAACAAAACTGTAATCTCTTGTCATTTTCAATGTGTCAACTCCTGTCCTTTCTGACAGCTTCCCTCCAGTCACATTACAATACAAGAATACAGAAAAAAGCTGTAATCTCTTGTTGTTTACAATGTGTCAACAACTGTCATTTCTGACAGCTTCCCTCCAGTCACATTACAGTACAAGAATACAGAATCAAAACTGTAATCTCTTGTTTTTTACAATGTGTCAACACCTGTCCTTTGTGACAGCTTCCCTCCAGTCACATTACAGTACAAGAATACAGAAACAAAATTGTAATCTCTTGTTGTTTACAATGTGTCAACACTTGTCCTTTCTGACGGCTTCCCTCCAGTCACATTACAATACAAGAATACAGAAACAAAACTGTAATCTCTTTTTGTTTACAATGTGTCAACAATGTTCTTCTGACAGCTTCCTTCCAGTCACATTACAATACAAGAATACAGAAACAAAACTTTAATCTCTTGTTGTTTACAATGTGTCAATACCTGTTCTTCTGACAGCTTCCTTCCAGTCACATTACAATACAAGAATACAGAAACAAAACTGTAATCTCTTTTTGTTTACAATGTGTCAACACCTGTTCTTCTGACAGCTTCCTTCCAGTCACATTACAATACAAGAATACAGAAACAAAACTTTAATCTCTTGTTGTTTACAATGTGTCAATACCTTTGCTCTCAGACAGCTTCCGTCCAGTCACATTATAGTACAAGAATACAGAAAGAAAACTGTAATCTCTTGTTGTTTACAATGTGTAGACTCCTGTCCTTTCTGACGGTTTCCCTCCGGTCACATTACAATACAAGAATGCAGAAACAAAACTGTAATCTCTTGTTGTTTACAATGTGTCAACACCTGTCCTTCTGACAGCTTCCCTCCAGTCACATTACAATACAAGAATACAGACACAAAACTGTAATTGCTTGTTGTTTACAATGTGTCAACTCCTGTCCTTTCTGACGGCTTCCCTCCAGTCACATTACAATACAAGAATACAGAAATAAAACTGTAATCTCTTGTTGTTTACAATGTGTCAACTCCTGTCCTTTCTGACAGCTTTGCTCCAGTCTCATTACAATACAAGAATACAGGCACAAAACTGTAATCTCTTGTTGTTTACAATGTGTCAACACCTGTTCTGACAGCTTCCCTCCAGTCACATTATAGTACAAGAATACAGAAACAAAACTGTAATCTTTTTTGTTTACAATGTGTCAACACCTGTTCTTCTGACAGCTTCCCTCCAGTCACATTATAGTACAAGAATACAGAAAGAAAACTGTAATCTCTTGTTGTTTACAATGTGTCAACACCTGTTCTTCTGACAGCTTCCCTCCAGTCACATTATAGTACAAGAACACAGAAAGAAAACTGTACTCTCTTGTTGTTTACAATTTGTCAACACCTGTTCTTCTGACAGCTTCCCTCCAGTCACATTATAGTACAAAAATACAGAAAGAAAACTGTAATCTCTTGTTGTTTACAATGTGTCAACACCTGTTCTTCTAACAGCTTCCCTCCAGTCACATTATAGTACAAGAATACAGAAAGAAACCTGTAATCTCTTGTTTACAATGTGTCAACACCTGTCCTTCTGACAGCTTCCCTCCAGTCACATTACAGTACAAGAATACAGAAACAAAACTGTAATCTCTTGTTGTTTACAATGTGTCAACTCCTGTCCTTTCTGACAGATTTCCTCCAGTCACATTACAATACAAGAATACACAAACAAAACTGTAATCTCCATTTGTTTACAATGTGTCAACACTTGTCCTTTCTGACGGCTTCCCTCCAGTCACATTACAATACAAGAATACAGACACAAAACTGTAATTGCTTGTTGTTTACAATGTGTCAACTCCTGTCCTTTCTGACGGCTTCCCTCCAGTCACATTACAATACAGGAATACAGAAATAAAACTGTAATCTCTTGTTGTTTACAATGTGTCAACTCCGTCCTTTCTGACAGATTCCCTCCAGTCACATTACAATACAAGAATACAGAAATAAAACTGTAATCTCTTGTTGTTTACAATGTGTCAACTCCTGTCCTTTCTGACAGCTTTGCTCCAGTCACATTACAATACAAGAATACAGGCACAAAACTGTAATCTCTTGTTGTTTACAATGTGTCAACAACTGTCCTCTCTGACAGCTTCCCTGCAGTCACATTATGGTACAAGAATACAGAAAAAAACTTTAAACTCTTGTTGTTTACAATGTGTCAACACCTGTCCTCTCTGACAGCTTCCCTCCAGTCACATTACAGTACAAGAATACAGAAACAAAACTGTAATCTCTTGTCATTTACAATGTGTCAACTCCTGTCCTTTCTGACAGCTTCCCTCCAGTCCTATTACAATACAAGAATAATGAAACAAAACTGTAATCTCTTGTTGTTTACAATGTGTCAACTCCTGTCCTCTCTGACAGCTTCCCTCCAGTCACATTACAGTACAAGAATACAGAAGAAAAACTGTCATCTCTTGTCATTTACAATGTGTCAACTCCTGTCCTTTCTGACAGCTTCCCTTCAGTCCTATTACAATACAAGAATAATGAAAAAAAACTGTAATCTCTTGTCATTTACAATGTGTCAACTCCTGTCCTTTCTGACAGCTTCCCTCCAGTCACATTACAATACAAGAATACAGAAAAAAGCTGTAATCTCTTGTTGTTTACAATGTGTCAACAACTGTCCTTTCTGACAGCTTCCCTCCAGGCACATTACAGTACAAGAATACAGAATCAAAACCGTTATCGCTTGTTTTTTACAATGTGTCAACACCTGTCCTTTGTGACAGCTTCCCTCCAGTCACATTACAATACAAGAATACAGAAACAAAACTTTAATCTCTTGTTGTTTACAATGTGTCAATACCTTTGCTCTCTGACAGCTTCCGTCCAGTCACATTATAGTACAAGAATACAGAAAGAAAACTGTAATCTCTTGTTGTTTACAATGTGTAGACTCCTGTCCTTTCTGACGGTTTCCCTCCGGTCACATTACAATACAAGAATGCAGAAACAAAACTGTAATCTCTTGTTGTTTACAATGTGTCAACACCTGTCCTTCTGACAGCTTCCCTCCAGTCACATTACAATACAAGAATACAGACACAAAACTGTAATTGCTTGTTGTTTACAATGTGTCAACTCCTGTCCTTTCTGACGGCTTCCCTCCAGTCACATTACAATACAAGAATACAGAAATAAAACTGTAATCTCTTGTTGTTTACAATGTGTCAACTCCTGTCCTTTCTGACAGCTTTGCTCCAGTCTCATTACAATACAAGAATACAGGCACAAAACTGTAATCTCTTGTTGTTTACAATGTGTCAACAACTGTCCTCTCTGACAGCTTCCCTGCAGTCACATTATGGTACAAGAATACAGAAAAAAAACTGTAATCTCTTGTTGTTTACAATGTGTCAACACCTGTCCTTCTGACAGCCTCCCTCCAATCACATTATAGTACAAGAATACAGAAACAAAACTGTAATCTCTTGTTGTTTACAATGTGTCAACACCTGTCCTTCTGACAGCTTCCCTCCAGTCACATTACAGTACAAGAATACAGAAACAAAATTGTAATCTCTTGTTGTTTACAATGAGTCAACACTTGTCCTTTGTGACAGCTTCCCTCCAGTCTCATTACAGTACAAGAATACAGAAACAAAACTGTAATCTCTTGTTGTTTACAATGTGTCAACTCCTGTCCTTTCTGACAGATTTCCTCCAATCACATTACAATACCAGAATACAGAAACAAAACTGTAATCTCCATTTGTTTACAATGTGTCAACACTTGTCCTTTCTGACGGCTTCCCTCCAGTCACATTACAATACAAGAATACAGAAAACAAAACTGTAATCTCTTGTTGTTTACAATGTGTCAACTCCTGTCCTTTCTGACAGCTTCCCTTCAGTCCTATTACAATACAAGAAAAATGAAACAAAACTGTAATCTCTTGTTTTTTTACAATGTGTCAACTCCTGTCCTCTCTGACAGCTTCCCTCCAGTCACATTACAGTACAAGAATACAGAAGAAAAACTGTCATCTCTTGTCATTTACAATGTGTCAACTCCTGTCCTTTCTGACAGCTTCCCTTCAGTCCTATTACAATACAAGAATAATGAAACAAAACTGTAATCTCTTGTTGTTTACAATGTGTCAACTCCTGTCCTTTCTGACAGCTTCCCTTCAGTCCTATTACAATACAAGAATAATGAAACAAAACTGTAAACTCTTGTCATTTACAATGTGTCAACTCCTGTCCTTTCTGACAGCTTCCCTCCAGTCACATTACAATACAAGAATACAGAAAAAAGCTGTAATCTCTTGTTGTTTACAATGTGTCAACAACTGTCCTTTCTGACAGCTTCCCTCCAGTCACATTACAGTACAAGAATACAGAATCAAAACTGTAATCTCTTGTTTTTTACAATGTGTCAATACCTGTCCTTTGTGACAGCTTCCCTCCAGTCACATTACAATACAAGAATACAGAAAAAAAGCTGTAATCTCTTGTTGTTTACAATGTGTCAACAACTGTCCTTTCTGACAGCTTCCCTCCAGTCACATTACAGTACAAGAATACAGAATCAAAACTGTAATCTCTTGTTGTTTACAATGTGTCAACAACTGTCTTTTCTGACAGCTTCCCTCCAGTCACATTACAGTACAAGAATACAGAATCAAAACTTTAATCTCTTTTTGTTTACAATGTGTCAATACCTGTCCTTTGTGACAGCTTCCCTCCAGTCACATTACAGTACAAGAATACAGAAACAAAGCTGTAATCTCTTGTTTTTTACAATGTGTCAACACCTGTCCTTTGTGACAGCTTCCCTCCAGTCACATTACAGTACAAGAATACAGAACAAAACTGTAATCTCTTGTTGTTTACAATGTGTCAACAACTGTCCTTTCTGACAGCTTCCCTCCAGTCACATTACAATACAAGAATACAGAAACAAAACTTTAATCTCTTGTTGTTTACAATGTGTCAATACCTTTGCTCTCTGACAGCTTCCCTCCAGTTCACATTATAGTACAAGAATACAGAAAGAAAACTGTAATCTCTTGTTGTTTACAATGTGTCAACACCTGTTCTGACAGCTTCCCTCCAGTCACATTATAGTACAAGAATACAGAAACAAAACTGTAATCTTTTGTTGTATACAATGTGTCAACACCTGTTCTTCTGACAGCTTCCCTCCAGTCACATTATAGTACAAGAATACAGAAAGAAAACTGTAATCTTTTGTTTACAATGTGTCAACACCTGTTCTTCTGACAGCTTCCCTCCAGTCACATTATAGTACAAGAATACAGAAACAAAACTGTAATCTTTTGTTGTTTACAATGTGTCAACACCTGTCCTTCTGCCAGCTTACCTCCAGTCACATTATAGTACAAGAATACAGAAAGAAAACTGTAATCTCTTGTTGTTTACAATGTGTCAACACCTGTTCTTCTGACAGCTTCCCTCCAGTCACATTACAGTACAAGAATACAGAAACAAAATTGTAATCTCTTGTTGTTTACAATGTGTCAACACCTGTTCAAACAGCTTCCCTCCAGTCACATTACAGTACAAGAATACAGAAACAAAGCTGTAATCTCTTGTTTTTTACAATGTGTCAACACCTGTTCTTCTGACACCTTCCCTCCAGTCACATTATAGTACAAGAATACAGAAACAAAGCTGTAATCTCTTGTTGTTTACAATGTGTCAACACCTGTTCTTCTGACAGCTTCCCTCCAGTCACATTACAGTACAAGAATACAGAAACAAAGCTGTAATCTCTTGTTGTTTACAATGTGTCAACACCTGTTCTTCTGACAGCTGCCCTCCAGTCACATTATAGTACAAGAATACAGAAAGAAAACTGTAATCTTTTGTTTACAATGTGTCAACACCTGTTCTGACAGCTTCCCTCCAGTCACATTACAGTACAAGAATACAGAAACAAAGCTGTAATCTCTTGTTTTTTAAAATGTGTCAACACCTGTCCTTTGTGACAGCTTCCCTCCAGTCACATTACAATACAAGAATACAGAAACAAACTTTAATCTCTTGTTTTTTACAATGTGTCAATACCTTTGCTCTCTGACAGCTTCCCTCCAGTCACATTATAGTACAAGAATACAGAAACAAAGCTGTAATCTCTTGTTGTTTACAATGTGTCAATACCTTTGCTCTCTGACAGCTTCCCTCCAGTCACATTATAGTACAAGAATACAGAAACAAAACTTTAATCTCTTGTTGTTTACAATGTGTCAACACCTGTTCTGACAGCTTCCCTCCAGTCACATTACAATACAAGAATACAGAAACAAAACTTTAATCTCTTGTTGTTTACAATGTGTCAATACCTTTGCTCTCTGACAGCTTCCCTCCAGTCACATTATAGTACAAGAATACAGAAAGAAAACTGTAATCTCTTGTTGTTTACAATGTGTCAACACCTGTTCAGACAGCTTCCCTCCAGTCACATTATAGTACAAGAATACAGAAACAAAACTGTAATCTTTTGTTGTTTACAATGTGTCAACACCTGTTCTTCTGACAGCTTCCCTCCAGTCACATTATAGTACAAGAATACAGAAAGAAAACTGTAATCTTTTGTTTACAATGTGTCAACACCTGTCCTTCTGCCAGCTTCCCTCCAGTCACATTATAGTACAAGAATACAGAAAGAAAACTGTAATCTCTTGTTGTTTACAATGTGTCAACACCTGTTCTTCTGACAGCTTCCCTCCAGTCACATTATAGTACAAGAACACAGAAAGAAAACTGTAATCTCTTGTTGTTTACAATTTGTCAACACCTGTTCTTCTGACAGCTTCCCTCCAGTCACATTATAGTACAAGAATACAGAAAGAAAACTGTAATCTCTTGTTGTTTACAATGTGTCAACACCTGTTCTTCTAACAGCTTCCCTCCAGTCACATTATAGTACAAGAATACAGAAACAAAACTGTAATCTCCATTTGTTTACAATGTGTCAACACTTGTCCTTTCTGACGGCTTCCCTCCAGTCACATTACAATACAAGAATACAGACACAAAACTGTAATTGCTTGTTGTTTACAATGTGTCAACTCCTGTCCTTTCTGACGGCTTCCCTCCAGTCACATTACAATACAAGAATACAGAAATAAAACTGTAATCTCTTGTTGTTTACAATGTGTCAACTCCTGTCCTTTCTGACAGATTCCCTCCAGTCACATTACAATACAAGAATACAGAAATTAAACTGTAATCTCTTGTTGTTTACAATGTGTCAACTCCTGTCCTTTCTGACAGCTTTGCTCCAGTCACATTACAATACAAGAATACAGGCACAAAACTGTAATCTCTTGTTGTTTACAATGTGTCAACAACTGTCCTCTCTGACAGCTTCCCTGCAGTCACATTATGGTACAAGAATACAGAAAAAAACTTTAAACTCTTGTTGTTTACAATGTGTCAACACCTGTCCTCTCTGACAGCTTCCCTCCAGTCACATTACAGTACAAGAATACAGAAACAAAACTGTAATCTCTTGTCATTTACAATGTGTCAACTCCTGTCCTTTCTGACAGCTTCCCTCCAGTCCTATTACAATACAAGAATAATGAAACAAAACTGTAATCTCTTGTTGTTTACAATGTGTCAACTCCTGTCCTCTCTGACAGCTTCCCTCCAGTCACATTACAGTACAAGAATACAGAAGAAAAACTGTCATCTCTTGTCATTTACAATGTGTCAACTCCTGTCCTTTCTGACAGCTTCCCTTCAGTCCTATTACAATACAAGAATAATGAAAAAAAACTGTAATCTCTTGTCATTTACAATGTGTCAACTCCTGTCCTTTCTGACAGCTTCCCTCCAGTCACATTACAATACAAGAATACAGAAAAAAGCTGTAATCTCTTGTTGTTTACAATGTGTCAACAACTGTCCTTTCTGACAGCTTCCCTCCAGTCACATTACAGTACAAGAATACAGAATCAAAACTGTTATCGCTTGTTTTTTACAATGTGTCAACACCTGTCCTTTGTGACAGCTTCCCTCCAGTCACATTACAATACAAGAATACAGAAACAAAACTTTAATCTCTTGTTGTTTACAATGTGTCAATACCTTTGCTCTCTGACAGCTTCCCTCCAGTCACATTATAGTACAAGAATACAGAAACAAAACTGTAATCTTTTGTTGTTTACAATGTGTCAACACCTGTTCTTCTGACAGCTTCCCTCCAGTCACATTATAGTACAAGAATACAGAAAGAAAACTGTAATCTATTATGTTTACAATGTGTCAACACCTGTTCTTCTGACAGCTTCCCTCCAGTAACATTATAGTACAAGAACACAGAAAGAAAACTGTAATCTCTTGTTGTTTACAATTTGTCAACACCTGTTCTTCTGACAGCTTCCCTCCAGTCACATTATAGTACAAGAATACAGAAAGAAAACTGTAATCTCTTGTTGTTTACAATGTGTCAACACCTGTTCTTCTGACAGCTTCCCTCCAGTCACATTATAGTACAAGAATACAGAAAGAAAACTGTAATCTCTTGTTTACAATGTGTCAACACCTGTCCTTCTGACAGCTTCCCTCCAGTCACATTACACTACAAGAATACAGAAACAAAACTGTAATCTCTTGTTGTTTACAATGTGTCAACTCCTGTCCTTTCTGACAGATTTCCTCCAGTCACATTACAATACAAGAATACAGAAACAAAACTGTAATCTCCATTTGTTTACAATGTGTCAACACTTGTCCTTTCTGACGGCTTCCCTCCAGTCACATTACAATACAAGAATACAGACACAAAACTGTAATTGCTTGTTGTTTACAATGTGTCAACTCCTGTCCTTTCTGACGGCTTTCCTCCAGTCACATTACAATACAAGAATACAGAAATAAAACTGTAATCTCTTGTTGTTTACAATGTGTCAACTCCTGTCCTTTCTGACAGCTTTGCTCCAGTCACATTACAATACAAGAATACAGGCACAAAACTGTAATCTCTTGTTGTTTACAATGTGTCAACAACTGTCCTCTCTGACAGCTTCCCTGCAGTCACATTATGGTTCAAGAATACAGAAAAAAAACTTTAAACTCTTGTTGTTTACAATGTGTCAACACCTGTCCTTCTGACAGCCTCCCTCCAATCACATTATAGTACAAGAATACAGAAACAAAACTGTAATCTCTTGTTGTTTACAATGTGTCAACACCTGTCCTTCTGACAGCTTCCCTCCAGTCACATTACAGTACAAGAATACAGAAACAAAATTGTAATCTCTTGTTGTTTACAATGAGTCAACACTTGTCCTTTGTGACAGTTTCCCTCCAGTCTCATTACAGTGCAAGAATACAGAAACAAAACTGTAATCTCTTGTTGTTTACAATGTGTCAACTCCTGTCCTTTCTGACAGATTTCCTCCAATCACATTACAATACCAGAATACAGAAACAAAACTGTAATCTCCATTTGTTTACAATGTGTCAACACTTGTCCTTTCTGACGGCTTCCCTCCAGTCACATTACAATACAAGAATACAGAAACAAAACTGTAATCTCTTGTTGTTTACAATGTGTCAACACCTGTCCTCTCTGACAGCTTCCCTCCAGTCACATTACAATACAAGTACACAGAAACAACACTATAAACTCTTGTTGTTTACAATGTTTCAACACCTGACCTTTCTGACAGCTTCCCTCCAGTCACATTAGAATACGAGAATACAGAAACTACTGTAATCTCTTGTTGTTTACAATGTGTTAACACCTGTCCTTTCTGACAGCTTCTCTCCAGTCACATTACAGTACAAGAATACAGAAACAAAACTTTAATCTCTTGGTTTTTACTATGTGTGAACTCCTGTCCTTTCTGACAGCTTCCCTCCAGTCCTATTACAATACAAGAATAATGAAACAAAACTGTAATCTCTTGTTGTTTACAATGTGTCAACTCCTGTCCTCTCTGACAGCTTCCCTCCAGTCACATTACAGTACAAGAATACAGAAGAAAAACTGTCATCTCTTGTCATTTACAATGTGTCAACTCCTGTCCTTTCTGACAGCTTCCCCTCAGTCCTATTACAATACAAGAATAATGAAACAAAACTGTAATCTCTTGTCATTTACAATGTGTCACCTCCTGTCCTTTCTGACAGCTTCCCTACAGTCACATTACAGTACAAGAATACAGAATCAAAACTTTAATCTCTTGTTGTTTACAATGTGTCAATACCTTTGCTCTCTGACAGCTTCCCTCCAGTCACATTAAAGTACGAGAATACAGAAACAAAACTGTAATCTCTTTTTGTTTACAATGTGTCAACACCTGTCCTTCTGTCGCCTTGCCTCCAGTCCTATTACAATACAAGAATAATGAAACAAAACTGTAATCTCTTGTCATTTACAATGTGTCAACAACTGTTCTTTCTGACAACTTCCCTCCAGTCACATTACAGTACAAGAATACAGAATCAAAACTGTAATCTCTTGTTTTTTACAATGTGTCAACACCTGTCCTTTGTGACACTTCCCTCCAGTCACATTAGAATACAAGAATACATAAACAAAACTGTAATGTCTTGTTGTTTACAATGTGTCAACTCCTGTCCTTTCAGACAGATTCCCTCCAGTCACATTACAATACAAGAATACAGAAAATAGCTGTAATCTCTTGTTGTTTACAATGTGTCAACACCTGTCCTTTCTGACAGCTTCTCTCCAGTCACATTACAGTACGAGAACACAGAAACAAAACTTTAATCTCTTGTTGTTTACAATGTGTCAACACCTGTTCTTCTGACAGCTTCCTTCCAGTCACATTATACTACAAGAATAGAGAAACAACACTGTAATCTCTTGTCATTTACAATGTGTCAACACCTGTCCTTCTGACAGCTTCCCTCCAGTCACATTATAGTACAAGAATACAGAAAGAAAACTGTAATCTCTTGTTGTTTACAATGTGTCAACACCTGTTCTTCTGACAGCTTCCCTCCAGTCACATTATAGTACAAGAATACAGAAACAAAACTGTAATCTCTTGTTGTTTACAATGTGTCAACACCTGTTCTTCTGACAGCTTCCCTCCAGTCACATTATAGTACAAGAACACAGAAAGAAAACTGTAATCTCTTGTTAACAATGTGTCAACACCTGTCCTTCTGACAGCTTCCCTCCAATCACATTACAATACAAGAATATAAAACAAAACTGTAATCTCTTGTTGTTTACAATGTGTCAACACCTGTCCTTCTGACAGCTTCCCTCCAGTCACATTACAATACAAGAATACAAAAAAAAACTGTAATCTCTTGTTTTTTTACAATGTGTCAACTCCTGTCCTTTCTGACAGATTTGCTCCAGTCACATTACAATACAAGACTACAGAAACAAAACTGTAATCTCCATTTGTTTACAATGTGTCAACACTTGTCCTTTCTGACGGCTTCCCTCCAGTCACATTACAATAAAAGAATACAGACACAAAACTGTAATCGCTTGTTGTTTACAATATGTCAACACCTGTCCTTTTTGCCAGCTTCCCTCCAGTCACATTGCAATACAAGAATAGATAAACAAAATGATAATCTCTTGTCATTTACAATGTGTCAACTCCTGTCCTTTCTGACAGCTTCCTTCCAGTCACATTACAGTACAAGAATACAGAAATAAAACTGTAATCTCTAATTGTTTACAATGTGTCAACTCCTGTCCTTTCTGACGGCTTCCCTCCGGTCACATTACAATACAAGAATACAGAAACAAAATTGTAATCTCTTGTTGTTTACCACGTGTCAGCTCCTGTCCATTCTGACACCTTCCCTCCGGTCACATTGCATTACAAGAATACAGAAACAAAACTGTAATCTCTTGTTGTTTACAATGTGTCAACAACTGTCCTCTCTGGCAGCTTCCCTCCAGTCACATTACAATACAAGAATACAGACACAAAACTGCTCTTGTTGTTTACAATGTGACAACACCTGTTCTCTCTGACAGCTTTGCTCCAGTCACATTACAATACAGAAACAAAACTGCTCTTGTTCTTTACAATGTGACAACACCTGTTCTCTCTGACAGCTTCCCTCCAGTCACATTACAATGCAAGAATACAGACACAAAACTTCTCTTGTTGTTTACAATGTGACAACACCTGTTCTCTCTGACAGCTTCCCTCCAGTCACATTGCACTACAAGAATACAGAAACAAAACTGTAATCTCTTGTTGTTTACAATGTGTCAACAACTGTCCTCTGACAGGTTCCCTCCAGTAACATTACAATACAATAATAATGAAACAAAACTGTAATCTCTTGTTTACAATGTGTCAACACTTTCCTCTCTGACACCTTCCCTCCAGTAACATTACAATACAAGAATACAGAAACAAAACTGTAATCTCTTGTTGTTTACCACGTGTCAACAACTGTCCTTTCTGACGGCTTCACTCCAGTCACATTACAATACAAGAATACAGAAAAAAAACTTTAATCTCTTGTTGTTTACAATGTGTCAACACCTGTCCTTCTGACAGCCTCCCTACAGTCACATTATAGTACAAGAATACAGAAGCAAAACTGTAATCTCTTGTTGTTTACAATGTGTCAACACCTGTCCTTCTGACAGCTTCCCTCCAATCACATTATATACAAGAATATAGAAACAAAACTGTAATCTCTTGTTGTTTACAATGTGTCAACACCTGTCCTTTGTGACAGCTTCCCTCCAGTCACATTACAATACCAGAATAATGAAACAAAACTGTAATCTCTTGTTGTTTACAATGTGTCAACACCTGTTCTTCTGACAGCTTCCCTCCAGTCACATTTTAGTACAAGAATACAGAAACAAAACTTTAATCTCTTGGTTTTTACAATGTGTCAACAACTGTCCTCTTTGACAGCTTCCCTCCAGTCACATTACAATACCAGAATAATGAAACAAAACTGTAATCTCTTGTCATTTACAATGTGTCAACTCCTGTCCTTTCTGACAGCTTCCCTCCAGTCACATTACAGTACAAGAATACAGAAACAAACTCTAATCTCTTGATTTTTACAATGTGTCAACACCTATCCTCTCTGACAGCTTCCCTCCAGTCACATTACAGTACAAGAATACAGAAACAAAACTGTAATCTCTTGTCATTTACAATGTGTCAACTCCTGTCCTTTCTGACAGCTTCCCTCCAGTCCTATTACAATACAAGAATAATGAAACAAAACTGTAATCTCTTGTTGTTTACAATGTGTCAACTCCTATCCTCTCTGACAGCTTCCCTCCAGTCACATTACAGTACAAGAATACAGAAACAAAACTGTAATCTCTTGTCATTTACAATGTGTCAACTCCTGTCCTTTCTGACAGCTTCCCTCCAGTCCTATTACAATACAAGAATAATGAAACAAAACTGTAATCTCTTGTCATTTACAATGTGTCAACTCCTGTCCTTTCTGACAGTTTCCCTTCAGGCCTATTACAATACAAGAATAATGAAACAAATCTATAATCTCTTGTCATTTACAATGTGTCAACTCCTGTCCTTTCTGACAGCTTCCCTCCAGTCACATTACAATACAAGAATACAGAAAAAAGCTGTAATCTCTTGTTGTTTACAATGTGTCAACAACTGTCCTTTCTGACAGCTTCCCTCCAGTCACATTACAGTACAAGAATACAGAAAAAAGCTGTAATCTCTTGTTGTTTACAATGTGTCAACACCTGTCCTCTCTGACAGCTTCCCTCCAGTCACGTTACAATACAAGAATACAGAAACAAAACTTTAATCTCTTGTTGTTTACAATGTGTCAATACCTTTGCTCTCTGACAGCTTCCCTCCTGTCACATTAAAGTACGAGAATACAGAAACAAACCTGTAATCTCTTTTTGTTTACAATGTGTCAACTCCTGTCCTTCTGACAGCTTCCCTCCAATCACATTATAGTACTAGAATATAAAACAAAACCGTAATCGCTTGTTGTTTACAATGTGTCAACACCTGTCCTTCTGACAGCTTCCCTCCAGTCACATTACAGTACAAGAATACAGAAACAAAACTGTAATCTCTTGTTGTTTACCATGTTTACACACCTGTCCTTTCTGACGGCTTCATTTCGGTCGCATTACAATACAAGAATGCAGAAACAAAACTGTAATCTCTTGTTGTTTACCATGTGTCAACACCTGTCCTTTCTTACAGCTTTGCGCCAGTCACATTACAATACAAGAATACAGGCACAAAACTGTAATCTCTTGTTGTTTACAATGTGTCAACAACTGTCCTCTATGACAGCTTCCCTGCAGTCACATTATTGTACAAGAATACAGAAACAAAACTGTAATCTCTTAATGTTTACAATGTGTGAACAACTGTCCTTTCTGTACAGCTTCCCTGCAGTCACATTACAATACAAGAATACAGAAACAAAACTGTAATCTCTTAATGTTTACAATGTGTCAACAACTGTCCTTTCTGACAGCTTCGCTGCAGTCACATTATAGTACAAGAATACAGAAACAAAACTGAAATCTCTTGTTGTTTACAATGTGTCAACTACTGTCCTTTGTGACAGCTTCCCTCCAGTCACATTTTAGTACAAGAATACAGAAACAAAACTGTAATCTCTTGTTGTTTACAATGTGTCAACAACTGTCCTTCTGACAGCTTCCCTCCAATCACCTTATAGTACAAGTATACAGAAACAAAACTGTAATCTCTTGTTGTTTACAATGTGTCAACACCTGTCCTTCTGACAGCTTCCCTCCAATCACGTTATAGTACAAGAATACAGAAACAAAACTGTAATCTCTTGTTGTTTACAATGTGTCAACACCTGTCCTTCTGACATCTTCCCTCCAGTCACATTACAATACAAGAATACAGAAACTACTGTAATCTCTTGTTGTTTACAATGTGTTAACACCTGTCCTTTCTGACAGCTTCCCTCCAGTCACATTACAATACAAGAATAATGAAACAAAACTGTAATCTCTTGTCATTTACAATGTGTCAACTCCTGTCCTTTCTGACAGCTTCCCTCCAGTCACATTACAGTACAAGAATACAGAAACAAAACTGTAATCTCTTGATTTTTACAATGTGTCAACACCTGTCCTCTCTGACAGCTTCCCTCCAGTCACATTACAGTACAAGAATACAGAAACAAAACTGTAATCTCTTGTCATTTACAATGTGTCAACTCCTGTCCTTTCTGACAGCTTCCCTCCAGTCACATTACAGTACAAGAATACAGAAACAAAACTTTAATCTCTTGATTTTTACAATGTGTCAACACCTGTCCTCTCTGACAGCTTCCCTCCAGTCACACTACAGTACAAGAATACAGAAACAAAACTGTAATCTCTTGTCATTTACAATGTGTCAACTCCTGTCCTTTCTGACAGCTTCCCTCCAGTCCTGTTACAATACAAGAAAAATGAAACAAAACTGTAATCTCTTGTTGTTTACAATGTGTCAACTCCTGTCCTCTCTGACAGCTTCCCTCCAGTCACATTACAGTACAAGAATACAGAAACAAAACTGTAATCTCTTGTCATTTACAATGTGTCAACTCCTGTCCTTTCTGACAGCTACCCTTCAGTCCTATTACAATACAAGAATAATGAAACAAAACTGTAATCTCTTGTCATTTACAATGTGTCAACTCCTGTCCTTTCTGACAGCTTCCCTCCAGTCACATTACAATACAAGAATACAGAAAAAAGCTGTAATCTCTTGTTGTTTACAATGTGTCAACAACTGTCCTTTCTGACAGCTTCCCTCCAGTCACATTACAGTACAAGAATACAGAAAAAAGCTGTAATCTCTTGTTGTTTACAGTGTGTCAATACCTTTGCTCTCTGACAGCTTCCCTCCAGTCACATTAAAGTACGAGAATACAGAAACAAAACTGTAATCTCTTTTTGTTTACAATGTGTCAACACCTGTCCTTCTGTCGCCTTGCCTCCAGTCCTATTACAATACAAGAATAATAAAACAAAACTGTAATCTCTTGTCATTTACAATGTGTCAACTCCTGTCCTTTCTGACAGCTTCCCTCCAGTCACATTACAGTACAAGAATACAGAAACAAAACTGTAATCTCTTGTTGTTTACAATGTGTCAAAACTTGTCCTTTCTGACGGCTTCCCTCCAGACACATTACAATACAAGAATACAGACACAAAACGTAATCTCTTGTTGTTTACAATGTGTCAAAACCTGTCCTTTCTGACGGCTTCCCTCCAGTCACATTACAATACAAGAATACAGACACAAAACTGTAATCTCTTGTTGTTTACAATGTGTCAACACCTGTTCTTCTGACGGCTTCACTCCAGTCACATTATAGTACAAGTATACAGAAACAAAACTGTAATCTCTTGTTGTTTACAATGTGTCAACACCTGTTCTTCTGACGGCTTCACTCCAGTCACATTGCAATACAAGAATACAGAAACAAAACTGTAATCTTGTATTGTTTACAATGTGTCAACACCTGTTCTGCTGACGGCTTCACTCCAGTCACATTACAATACAAGAATACAGACACAAAACTGTAATCTCTTGTTGTTTACAATGTGTCAAAACCTGTCCTTTCTGACGGCTTCCCTCCAGTCACATTACAATACAAGAATACAGACACAAAACTGTAATCTCTTGTTGTTTACAATGTGTCAACACCTGTCCTTTCTGACGGCTTCCCTCCAGTCACGTTACAATACAAGAATACAGACACAAAACTGTAATCTCTTGTTGTTTACAATGTGTCAACACCTGTTCTTCTGACGGCTTCACTCCAGTCACATTGCAATACAAGAATACAGAAACAAAACTGTAATCTCTTGTTGTTTACAATGTGTCAACACCTGTTCTTCTGACGGCTTCACTCCAGTCACATTACAATACAAGAATACAGACACAAAACTGTAATCTCTTGTTGTTTACAAAGTGTCAACACCTGTTCTTCTGACGGCTTCACTCCAGTCACATTATAGTACAAGAATACAGAAACAAAACTGTAATCTTGTATTGTTTACAATGTGTCAACACCTGTTCTGCTGACGGCTTCACTCCAGTCACATTACAATACAAGAATACAGACACAAAACTGTAATCTCTTGTTGTTTACAATGTGTCAACACCTGTTCTTCTGACGGCTTCACTCCAGTCACATTATAGTACAAGAATACAGAAACAAAACTGTAATCTCTTGTTGTTTACAATGTGTCAACACCTGTTCTGCTGACGGCTTCACTCCAGTCACATTACAATACAAGAATACAGACACAAAACTGTAATCTCTTGTTGTTTACAATGTGTCAACACCTGTCCTTTCTGACGGCTTCCCTCCAGTCACATTACAATACAAGAATACAGAAACAAAACTGTAATCTCTTGTTGTTTACAATGTGTCAACACCTGTTCTTCTGACGGCTTCACTCCAGTCACATTACAATACAAGAATACAGACACAAAACTGTAATCTCTTGTTGTTTACAATGTGTCAACACCTGTTCTTCTGACGGCTTCACTCCAGTCACATTATAGTACAAGTATACAGAAACAAAACTGTAATCTTGTATTGTTTACAATGTGTCAACACCTGTTCTGCTGACGGCTTCACTCCAGTCACATTACAATACAAGAATACAGACACAAAACTGTAATCTCTTGTTGTTTACAATGTGTCAACACCTGTTCTTCTGACGGCTTCACTCCAGTCACATTGCAATACAAGAATACAGACACAAAACTGTAATCTCTTGTTGTTTACAATGTGTCAACACCTGTTCTGCTGACGGCTTCACTCCAGTCACATTACAATACAAGAATACAGACACAAAACTGTAATCTCTTGTTGTTTACAATGTGTCAACACCTGTTCTTCTGACGGCTTCACTCCAGTCACATTACAATACAAGAATACAGACACAAAACTGTAATCTCTTGTTGTTTACAATGTGTCAACACCTGTTCTTCTGACGGCTTTACTCCAGTCACATTACAATACAAGAATACAGACACAAAACTGTAATCTCTTGTTGTTTACAATGTGTCAACACCTGTTCTTCTGACGGCTTCACTCCAGTCACATTACAATACAAGAATACAGAAACAAAACTGTAATCTCTTGTTGTTTACAATGTGTCAACACCTGTTCTACTCACGGCTTCACTCCAGTCACATTACAATACAAGAATACAGAAACAAAACTGTAATCTCTTGTTGTTTACAATGTGTCAACACCTGTTCTTCTGACGGCTTCACTCCAGTCACATTACAATACAAGAATACAGACACAAAACTGTAATCTCTTGTTGTTTACAATGTGTCAACACCTGTTCTTCTGACGGCTTCACTCCAGTCACATTACAATACAAGAATACAGACACAAAACCGTAATCTCTTGTTGTTTACAATGTGTCAACACCTGTTCTTCTGACGGCTTCACTCCAGTCACATTATAGTACAAGAATACAGAAACAAAACTGTAATCTTGTATTGTTTACAATGTGTCAACACCTGTTCTGCTGACGGCTTCACTCCAGTCACATTACAATACAAGAATACAGAAACAAAACTGTAATCTCTTGTTGTTTACAATGTGTCAACACCTGTTCTTCTGACGGCTTCACTCCAGTCACATTATAGTACAAGAATACAGAAACAAAACTGTAATCTTGTATTGTTTACAATGTGTCAACACCTGTTCTTCTGACGGCTTCACTCCAGTCACATTATAGTACAAGAATACAGAAACAAAACTGTAATCTTGTATTGTTTACAATGTGTCAACACCTGTTCTGCTGACGGCTTCACTCCAGTCACATTACAATACAAGAATACAGAAACAAAACTGTAATCTCTGGTTGTTTACAATGTGTCAACACCTGTTCTTCTGACGGCTTCACTCCAGTCACATTATAGTACAAGAATACAGAAACAAAACTGTAATCTCTTGTCATTTACAATGTGCCAACACCTGTTCTTCTGACGGCTTCACTCCAGTCACATTATAGTACAAGAATACAGAAACAAAACTGTAATCTTGTATTGTTTACAATGTGTCAACACCTGTTCTACTGACGGCTTCACTCCAGTCACATTATAGTACAAGAATACAGAAACAAAACTGTAATCTCTTGTTGTTTACAATGTGTCAACACCTGTTCTTCTGACGGCTTCACTCCAGTCACATTATAGTACAAGAATACAGAAACAAAACTGTAATCCTGTATTGTTTACAATGTGTCAACACCTGTTCTACTGACGGCTTCACTCCAGTCACATTATAGTGCAAGAATACAGAAACAAAACTGTAATCTCTTGTTGTTTACAATGTGTCAACACCTGTTCTTCTGACGGCTTCACTCCAGTCACATTACAATACAAGAATACAGACAAAAAACTGTAATCTCTTGTTGTTTACAATGTGTCAACACCTGTCCTTCTGACGGCTTCACTCCAGTCACATTACAATACAAGAATACAGAAACAAAACTGTAATCTCTTGTTGTTTACAATGTGTCAACACCTGTTCTTCTGACGGCTTCACTCCAGTCACATTATAGTACAAGAATACAGAAACAAAACTGTAATCTTGTATTGTTTACAATGTGTCAACACCTGTTCTGCTGACGGCTTCACTCCAGTCACATTACAATACAAGAATACAGAAACAAAACTGTAATCTCTTGTTGTTTACAATGTGTCAACACCTGTTCTTCTGACGGCTTCACTCCAGTCACATTATAGTGCAAGAATACAGAAACAGAACTGTAATCTTGTATTGTTTACAATGTGTCAACACCTGTTCTGCTGACGGCTTCACTCCAGTCACATTACAATACAAGAATACAGACACAAAACTGTAATCTCTTGTTGTTTACAATGTGTCAACACCTGTTCTTCTGACGGCTTCACTCCAGTCACATTACAATACAAGAATACAGACACAAAACTGTAATCTCTTGTTGTTTACAATGTGTCAACACCTGTTCTTCTGACGGCTTCACTCCAGTCACATTATAGTACAAGTATACAGAAACAAAACTGTAATCTTGTATTGTTTACAATGTGTCAACACCTGTTCTGCTGACGGCTTCACTCCAGTCACGTTACAATACAAGAATACAGAAACAAAACTTTAATCTCTTGTTGTTTACAGTGTGTCAATACCTTTGCTCTCTGACAGCTTCCCTCCAGTCACATTAAAGTACGAGAATACAGAAACAAAACTGTAATCTCTTTTTGTTTACAATGTGTCAACACCTGTCCTTCTGTCGCCTTGCCTCCAGTCCTATTACAATACAAGAATAATGAAACAAAACTGTAATCTCTTGTCATTTACAATGTGTCAACTCCTGTCCTTTCTGACAGCTTCCCTCCAGTCACATTACAGTACAAGAATACAGAAACAAAACTGTAATCTCTTGTTGTTTACAATGTGTCAACACCTGTCCTCTCTGACAGCTTCCCTCCAGTCAAATTACAGTACAAGAATTCAGAAACAAAACTGTAATCTCTTGTTGTTTTCAATGTGTCAACACTATCCTTTCTGACGGCTTCCCCCCAGTCACATTACAATACAAGAATACAGACACAAAACTGTAATCTCTTGTTGTTTACAATGTGTCAAAACCTGTCCTTTCTGACGGCTTCCCTCCAGTCACATTACAATACAAGAATACAGACACAAAACTGTAATCTCTTGTTGTTTACAATGTGTCAACACCTGTCCTTTCTGACGGCTTCCCTCCAGTCACGTTACAATACAAGAATACAGACACAAAACTGTAATCTCTTGTTGTTTACAATGTGTCAACACCTGTTCTTCTGACGGCTTCACTCCAGTCACATTATAGTACAAGTATACAGAAACAAAACTGTAATCTCTTGTTGTTTACAATGTGTCAACACCTGTTCTTCTGACGGCTTCACTCCAGTCACATTGCAATACAAGAATACAGAAACAAAACTGTAATCTTGTATTGTTTACAATGTGTCAACACCTGTTCTGCTGACGGCTTCACTCCAGTCACATTACAATACAAGAATACAGAAACAAAACTGTAATCTCTTGTTGTTTACAATGTGTCAACACCTGTTCTTCTGACGGCTTCACTCCAGTCACATTATAGTACAAGAATACAGAAACAAAACTGTAATCTTGTATTGTTTACAATGTGTCAACACCTGTTCTGCTGACGGCTTCACTCCAGTCACATTACAATACAAGAATACAGACACAAAACTGTAATCTCTTGTTGTTTACAATGTGTCAACACCTGTTCTTCTGACGGCTTCAATCCAGTCACATTACAATACAAGAATACAGACACAAAACTGTAATTTCTTGTTGTTTACAATGTGTCAACACCTGTTCTTCTGACGGCTTCACTCCAGTCACATTGCAATACAAGAATACAGAAACAAAACTGTAATCTTGTATTGTTTACAATGTGTCAACACCTGTTCTGCTGACGGCTTCACTCCAGTCACATTACAATACAAGAATACAGAAACAAAACTGTAATCTTGTATTGTTTACAATGTGTCAACACCTGTTCTGCTGACGGCTTCACTCCAGTCACATTACAATACAAGAATACAGAAACAAAACTGTAATCTCTTGTTGTTTACAATGTGTCAACACCTGTTCTTCTGACGGCTTCACTCCAGTCACATTATAGTACAAGTATACAGAAACAAAACTGTAATCTTGTGTTGTTTACAATGTGTCAACACCTGTTCTTCTGACGGCTTCACTCCAGTCACATTATAGTACAAGTATACAGAAACAAAACTGTAATCTTGTATTGTTTACAATGTGTCAACACCTGTTCTGCTGACGGCTTCACTCCAGTCACTTTACAATACAAGAATACAGACACAAAACTGTAATCTCTTGTTGTTTACAATGTGTCAACACCTGTTCTTCTAACGGCTTCACTCCAGTCACAATACAATACAAGAATACAGACACAAAACTGTAATCTCTTGTTGTTTACAATGTGTCAACACCTGTTCTTCTGACGGCTTCACTCCAGTCACATTATAGTACAAATATACAGAAACAAAACTGTAATCTTGTATTGTTTACAATGTGTCAACACCTGTTCTGCTGACGGCTTCACTCCAGTCACATTACAATACAAGAATACAGACACAAAACTGTAATCTCTTGTTGTTTACAATGTGTCAACACCTGTTCTTCTGACGGCTTCACTCCAGTCACATTACAATACAAGAATACAGACACAAAACTGTAATCTCTTGTTGTTTACAATGTGTCAACACCTGTTCTTCTGACGGCTTCACTCCAGTCACATTACAATACAAGAATACAGACACAAAACTGTAATCTCTTGTTGTTTACAATGTGTCAACAACTGTCCTTCTGACAGCTTCCCTCCAATCACCTTATAGTACAAGTATACAGAAACAAAACTGTAATCTCTTGTTGTTTACAATGTGTCAACACCTGTCCTTCTGACAGCTTCCCTCCAGTCACACTACAGTACAAGAATACAGACACAAAACTGTAATCTCTTGTTGTTTACAATGTGTCAACACCTGTTCTTCTGACGGCTTCACTCCAGTCACATTACAATACAAGAATACAGACACAAAACTGTAATCTCTTGTTGTTTACAATGTGTCAACACCTGTTCTTCTGACGGCTTCACTCCAGTCACATTATAGTACAAGTATACAGAAACAAAACTGTAATCTTGTATTGTTTACAATGTGTCAACACCTGTTCTGCTGACGACTTCACTCCAGTCACGTTACAATACAAGAATACAGAAACAAAACTTTAATCTCTTTTGTTTTTACAGTGTGTCAATACCTTTGCTCTCTGACAGCTTCCCTCCAGTCACATTAAAGTACGAGAATACAGAAACAAAACTGTAATCTCTTTTTGTTTACAATGTGTCAACACCTGTCCTTCTGTCGCCTTGCCTCCAGTCCTATTACAATACAAGAATAATGAAACAAAACTGTAATCTCTTGTCATTTACAATGTGTCAACTCCTGTCCTTTCTGACAGCTTCCCTCCAGTCACATTACAGTACAAGAATACAGAAACAAAACTGTAATCTCTTGTTGTTTACAATGTGTCAACACCTGTCCTCTCTGACAGCTTCCCTCCAGTCAAATTACAGTACAAGAATTCAGAAACAAAACTGTAATCTCTTGTTGTTTTCAATGTGTCAACACCTGTCCTTTCTGACGGCTTCCCTCCAGTCACATTACAATACAAGAATACAGACACAAAACTGTAATCTCTTGTTTAATATGTGTCAAAACCTGTCCTTTCTGACGGCTTCCCTCCAGTCACATTACAATACAAGAATACAGACACAAAACTGTAATCTCTTGTTGTTTACAATGTGTCAAAACCTGTCCTTTCTGACGGCTTCCCTCCAGTCACATTACAATACAAGAATACAGACACAAAACTGTAATCTCTTGTTGTTTACAATGTGTCAACACCTGTCCTTTCTGACGGCTTCCCTCCAGTCACGTTACAATACAAGAATACAGACACAAAACTGTAATCTCTTGTTGTTTACAATGTGTCAACACCTGTTCTTCTGACGGCTTCACTCCAGTCACATTATAGTACAAGTATACAGAAACAAAACTGTAATCTCTTGTTGTTTACAATGTGTCAACACCTGTTCTTCTGACGGCTTCACTCCAGTCACATTGCAATACAAGAATACAGAAACAAAATTGTAATCTTGTATTGTTTACAATGTATCAACACCTGTTCTGCTGTCGGCTTCACTCCAGTCACATTACAATACAAGAATACAGAAACAAAACTGTAATCTCTTGTTGTTTACAATGTGTCAACACCTGTTCTTCTGACGGCTTCACTCCAGTCACATTATAGTACAAGAATACAGAAACAAAACTGTAATCTTGTATTGTTTACAATGTGTCAACACCTGTTCTGCTGACGGCTTCACTCCAGTCACATTACAATACAAGAATACAGACACAAAACTGTAATCTCTTGTTGTTTACAATGTGTCAACACCTGTTCTTCTGACGGCTTCACTCCAGTCACATTGCAATACAAGAATACAGAAACAAAACTGTAATCTTGTATTGTTTACAATGTGTCAACACCTGTTCTGCTGACGGCTTCACTCCAGTCACATTACAATACAAGAATACAGAAACAAAACTGTAATCTTGTATTGTTTACAATGTGTCAACACCTGTTCTGCTGACGGCTTCACTCCAGTCACATTACAATACAAGAATACAGAAACAAAACTGTAATCTCTTGTTGTTTACAATGTGTCAACACCTGTTCTTCTGACGGCTTCACTCCAGTCACATTATAGTACAAGTATACAGAAACAAAACTGTAATCTTGTGTTGTTTGCAATGTGTCAACACCTGTTCTTCTGACGGCTTCACTCCAGTCACATTATAGTACAAGTATACAGAAACAAAACTGTAATCTTGTATTGTTTACAATGTGTCAACACCTGTTCTGCTGACGGCTTCACTCCAGTCACATTACAATACAAGAATACAGACACAAAACTGTAATCTCTTGTTGTTTACAATGTGTCAACACCTGTTCTTCTGACGGCTTCACTCTAGTCACATTATAGTACAAGTATACAGAAACAAAACTGTTATCTTGTATTGTTTACAATGTGTCAACACCTGTTCTGCTGACGGCTTCACTCCAGTCACATTACAATACAAGAATACAGACACAAAACTGTAATCTCTTGTTGTTTACAATGTGTCAACACCTGTTCTTCTGACGGCTTCACTCCAGTCACATTACAATACAAGAATACAGACACAAAACTGTAATCTCTTGTTGTTTACAATGTGTCAACACCTGTTCTTCTGACGGCTTCACTCCAGTCACATTACAATACAAGAATACAGACACAAAACTGTAATCTCTTGTTGTTTACAATGTGTCAACACCTGTTCTTCTGACGGCTTCACTCCAGTCACATTATAGTACAAGTATACAGAAACAAAACTGTAATCTTGTATTGTTTACAATGTGTCAACACCTGTTCTGCTGACGACTTCACTCCAGTCACGTTACAATACAAGAATACAGAAACAAAACTTTAATCTCTTGTTGTTTACAGTGTGTCAATACCTTTGCTCTCTGACAGCTTCCCTCCAGTCACATTAAAGTACGAGAATACAGAAACAAAACTGTAATCTCTTTTTGTTTACAATGTGTCAACAACTGTCCTTCTGTCGCCTTGCCTCCAGTCCTATTACAATACAAGAATAATGAAACAAAACTGTAATCTCTTGTCATTTACAATGTGTCAACTCCTGTCCTTTCTGACAGCTTCCCTCCAGTCACATTACAGTACAAGAATACAGAAACAAAACTGTAATCTCTTGTTGTTTACAATGTGTCAACACCTGTCCTCTCTGACAGCTTCCCTCCAGTCAAATTACAGTACAAGAATTCAGAAACAAAACTGTAATCTCTTGTTGTTTTCAATGTGTCAACACCTGTCCTTTCTGACGGCTTCCCTCCAGTCACATTACAATACAAGAATACAGACACAAAACTGTAATCTCTTGTTTAATATGTGTCAAAACCTGTCCTTTCTGACGGCTTCCCTCCAGTCACATTACAATACAAGAATACAGACACAAAACTGTAATCTCTTGTTGTTTACAATGTGTCAAAACCTGTCCTTTCTGACGGCTTCCCTCCAGTCACATTACAATACAAGAATACAGACACAAAACTGTAATCTCTTGTTGTTTACAATGTGTCAACACCTGTCCTTTCTGACGGCTTCCCTCCAGTCACGTTACAATACAAGAATACAGACACAAAACTGTAATCTCTTGTTGTTTACAATGTGTCAACACCTGTTCTTCTGACGGCTTCACTCCAGTCACATTATAGTACAAGTATACAGAAACAAAACTGTAATCTCTTGTTGTTTACAATGTGTCAACACCTGTTCTTCTGACGGCTTCACTCCAGTCACATTGCAATAGAAGAATACAGAAACAAAATTGTAATCTTGTATTGTTTACAATGTATCAACACCTGTTCTGCTGTCGGCTTCACTCCAGTCACATTACAATACAAGAATACAGAAACAAAACTGTAATCTCTTGTTGTTTACAATGTGTCAACACCTGTTCTTCTGACGGCTTCACTCCAGTCACATTATAGTACAAGAATACAGAAACAAAACTGTAATCTTGTATTGTTTACAATGTGTCAACACCTGTTCTGCTGACGGCTTCACTCCAGTCACATTACAATACAAGAATACAGACACAAAACTGTAATCTCTTGTTGTTTACAATGTGTCAACACCTGTTCTTCTGACGGCTTCACTCCAGTCACATTGCAATACAAGAATACAGAAACAAAACTGTAATCTTGTATTGTTTACAATGTGTCAACACCTGTTCTGCTGACGGCTTCACTCCAGTCACATTACAATACAAGAATACAGAAACAAAACTGTAATCTTGTATTGTTTACAATGTGTCAACACCTGTTCTGCTGACGGCTTCACTCCAGTCACATTACAATAAAAGAATACAGACACAAAACTGTAATCTCTTGTTGTTTACAATGTGTCAACACCTGTTCTTCTGACGGCTTCACTCCAGTCACATTATAGTACAAGAATACAGAAACAAAACTGTAATCTTGTATTGTTTACAATGTGTCAACACCTGTTCTGCTGACGGCTTCACTCCAGTCACATTACAATACAAGAATACAGAAACAAAACTGTAATGTCTTGTTGTTTACAATGTGTCAACACCTGTTCTGCTGACGGCTTCACTCCAGTCACATTACAATACAAGAATACAGAAACAAAACTGTAATCTCTTGTTGTTTACAATGTGTCAACACCTGTTCTTCTGACGGCTTCACTCCAGTCACATTATAGTACAAGAATACAGAAACAAAACTGTAATCTCTTGTTGTTTACAATGTGTCAACACCTGTTCTTCTGACGGCTTCACTCCAGTCACATTACAATACAAGAATACAGACACAAAACTGTAATCTCTTGTTGTTTACAATGTGTCAACACCTGTTCTTCTGACGGCTTCACTCCAGTCACATTACAATACAAAAATACAGACACAAAACTGTAATCTCTTGTTGTTTACAATGTGTCAACATCTGTTCTGCTGACGGCTTCACTCCAGTCACATTACAATACAAGAATACAGACACAAAACTGTAATCTCTTGTTGTTTACAATGTGTCAACACCTGTTCTTCTGACGGCTTCACTCCAGTCACATTACAATACAAGAATACGGACACAAAACTGTAATCTCTTGTTGTTTACAATGTGTCAACACCTGTTCTTCTGACGGCTTCACTCCAGTCACATTATAGTACAAGTATACAGAAACAAAACTGTAATCTTGTATTGTTTACAATGTGTCAACACCTGTTCTGCTGACGGCTGCACTCCAGTCACATTACAATACAAGAATACAGACACAAAACTGTAATCTCTTGTTGTTTACAATGTGTCAACACCTGTTCTTCTGACGGCTTCACTCCAGTCACATTACAATACAAGAATACAGACACAAAACTGTAATCTCTTGTTGTTTACAATGTGTCAACACCTGTTCTTCTGACGGCTTCACTCCAGTCACATTATAGTACAAGTATACAGAAAGAAAACTGTAATCTCTTGTTGTTTACAATGTGTCAACACCTGTTCTTCTGACGGCTTCACTCCAGTCACATTATAGTACAAGTATACAGAAACAAAACTGTAATCTTGTATTGTTTACAATGTGTCAACACCTGTTCTGCTGACGGCTTCACTCCAGTCACATTACAATACAAGAATACAGAAACAAAACTGTAATCTTGTATTGTTTACAATGTGTCAACACCTGTTCTGCTGACGGCTTCACTCCAGTCACATTACAATACAAGAATACAGACACAAAACTGTAATCTCTTGTTGTTTACAATGTGTCAACACCTATTCTTCTGACAGCTTCCCTCCAGTCACATTACAATACAAGAATACAGACACAAAACTGTAATCTCTTGTTGTTTACAATGTGTCAACACCTGTTCTTCTGACGGCTTCACTCCAGTCACATTGCCATACAAGAATACAGAAACAAAACTGTAATCTTGTATTGTTTACAATGTGTCAACACCTGTTCTGCTGACGGCTTCACTCCAGTCACATTACAATACAAGAATACAGACACAAAACTGTAATCTCTTGTTGTTTACAATGTGTCAACACCTGTTCTTCTGACGGCTTCACTCCAGTCACATTATAGTACAAGAATACAGAAACAAAACTGTAATCTTGTATTGTTTACAATGTGTCAACACCTGTTCTGCTGACGGCTTCACTCCAGTCACATTACAATACAAGAATACAGAAACAAAACTGTAATGTCTTGTTGTTTACAATGTGTCAACACCTGTTCTGCTGACGGCTTCACTCCAGTCACATTACAATACAAGAATACAGAAACAAAACTGTAATCTCTTGTTGTTTACAATGTGTCAACACCTGTTCTTCTGACGGCTTCACTCCAGTCACATTATAGTACAAGAATACAGAAACAAAACTGTAATCTCTTGTTGTTTACAATGTGTCAACACCTGTTCTTCTGACGGCTTCACTCCAGTCACATTATAGTACAAGTATACAGAAACAAAACTGTAATCTTGTATTGTTTACAATGTGTCAACACCTGTTCTGCTGACGGCTTCACTCCAGTCACATTACAATACAAGAATACAGAAACAAAACTGTAATCTTGTATTGTTTACAATGTGTCAACACCTGTTCTGCTGACGGCTTCACTCCAGTCACATTACAATACAAGAATACAGAAACAAAACTGTAATCTCTTGTTGTTTACAATGTGTCAACACCTGTTCTTCTGACGGCTTCACTCCAGTCACATTATAGTACAAGTATACAGAAACAAAACTGTAATCTTGTGTTGTTTACAATGTGTCAACACCTGTTCTTCTGACGGCTTCACTCCAGTCACATTATAGTACAAGTATACAGAAACAAAACTGTAATCTTGTATTGTTTACAATGTGTCAACACCTGTTCTGCTGACGGCTTCACTCCAGTCACATTACAATACAAGAATACAGACACAAAACTGTAATCTCTTGTTGTTTACAATGTGTCAACACCTGTTCTTCTGACGGCTTCACTCTAGTCACATTATAGTACAAGTATACAGAAACAAAACTGTTATCTTGTATTGTTTACAATGTGTCAACACCTGTTCTGCTGACGGCTTCACTCCAGTCACATTACAATACAAGAATACAGACACAAAACTGTAATCTCTTGTTGTTTACAATGTGTCAACACCTGTTCTTCTGACGGCTTCACTCCAGTCACATTACAATACAAGAATACAGACACAAAACTGTAATCTCTTGTTGTTTACAATGTGTCAACACCTGTTCTTCTGACGGCTTCACTCCAGTCACATTACAATACAAGAATACAGACACAAAACTGTAATCTCTTGTTGTTTACAATGTGTCAACACCTGTTCTTCTGACGGCTTCACTCCAGTCACATTATAGTACAAGTATACAGAAACAAAACTGTAATCTTGTATTGTTTACAATGTGTCAACACCTGTTCTGCTGACGACTTCACTCCAGTCACGTTACAATACAAGAATACAGAAACAAAACTTTAATCTCTTGTTGTTTACAGTGTGTCAATACCTTTGCTCTCTGACAGCTTCCCTCCAGTCACATTAAAGTACGAGAATACAGAAACAAAACTGTAATCTCTTTTTGTTTACAATGTGTCAACAACTGTCCTTCTGTCGCCTTGCCTCCAGTCCTATTACAATACAAGAATAATGAAACAAAACTGTAATCTCTTGTCATTTACAATGTGTCAACTCCTGTCCTTTCTGACAGCTTCCCTCCAGTCACATTACAGTACAAGAATACAGAAACAAAACTGTAATCTCTTGTTGTTTACAATGTGTCAACACCTGTCCTCTCTGACAGCTTCCCTCCAGTCAAATTACAGTACAAGAATTCAGAAACAAAACTGTAATCTCTTGTTGTTTTCAATGTGTCAACACCTGTCCTTTCTGACGGCTTCCCTCCAGTCACATTACAATACAAGAATACAGACACAAAACTGTAATCTCTTGTTTAATATGTGTCAAAACCTGTCCTTTCTGACGGCTTCCCTCCAGTCACATTACAATACAAGAATACAGACACAAAACTGTAATCTCTTGTTGTTTACAATGTGTTAAAACCTGTCCTTTCTGACGGCTTCCCTCCAGTCACATTACAATACAAGAATACAGACACAAAACTGTAATCTCTTGTTGTTTACAATGTGTCAACACCTGTCCTTTCTGACGGCTTCCCTCCAGTCACGTTACAATACAAGAATACAGACACAAAACTGTAATCTCTTGTTGTTTACAATGTGTCAACACCTGTTCTTCTGACGGCTTCACTCCAGTCACATTATAGTACAAGTATACAGAAACAAAACTGTAATCTCTTGTTGTTTACAATGTGTCAACACCTGTTCTTCTGACGGCTTCACTCCAGTCACATTGCAATACAAGAATACAGAAACAAAATTGTAATCTTGTATTGTTTACAATGTATCAACACCTGTTCTGCTGTCGGCTTCACTCCAGTCACATTACAATACAAGAATACAGAAACAAAACTGTAATCTCTTGTTGTTTACAATGTGTCAACACCTGTTCTTCTGACGGCTTCACTCCAGTCACATTATAGTACAAGAATACAGAAACAAAACTGTAATCTTGTATTGTTTACAATGTGTCAACACCTGTTCTGCTGACGGCTTCACTCCAGTCACATTACAATACAAGAATACAGACACAAAACTGTAATCTCTTGTTGTTTACAATGTGTCAACACCTGTTCTTCTGACGGCTTCACTCCAGTCACATTGCAATACAAGAATACAGAAACAAAACTGTAATCTTGTATTGTTTACAATGTGTCAACACCTGTTCTGCTGACGGCTTCACTCCAGTCACATTACAATACAAGAATACAGAAACAAAACTGTAATCTTGTATTGTTTACAATGTGTCAACACCTGTTCTGCTGACGGCTTCACTCCAGTCACATTACAATACAAGAATACAGAAACAAAACTGTAATCTCTTGTTGTTTACAATGTGTCAACACCTGTTCTTCTGACGGCTTCACTCCAGTCACATTATAGTACAAGTATACAGAAACAAAACTGTAATCTTGTGTTGTTTACAATGTGTCAACACCTGTTCTTCTGACGGCTTCACTCCAGTCACATTATAGTACAAGTATACAGAAACAAAACTGTAATCTTGTATTGTTTACAATGTGTCAACACCTGTTCTGCTGACGGCTTCACTCCAGTCACATTACAATACAAGAATACAGACACAAAACTGTAATCTCTTGTTGTTTACAATGTGTCAACACCTGTTCTTCTGACGGCTTCACTCCAGTCACATTATAGTACAAGTATACAGAAACAAAACTGTTATCTTGTATTGTTTACAATGTGTCAACACCTGTTCTGCTGACGGCTTCACTCCAGTCACATTACAATACAAGAATACAGACACAAAACTGTAATCTCTTGTTGTTTACAATGTGTCAACACCTGTTCTTCTGACGGCTTCACTCCAGTCACATTACAATACAAGAATACAGACACAAAACTGTAATCTCTTGTTGTTTACAATGTGTCAACACCTGTTCTTCTGACGGCTTCACTCCAGTCACATTACAATACAAAAATACAGACACAAAACTGTAATCTCTTGTTGTTTACAATGTGTCAACATCTGTTCTGCTGACGGCTTCACTCCAGTCACATTACAATACAAGAATACAGACACAAAACTGTAATCTCTTGTTGTTTACAATGTGTCAACACCTGTTCTTCTGACGGCTTCACTCCAGTCACATTACAATACAAGAATACGGACACAAAACTGTAATCTCTTGTTGTTTACAATGTGTCAACACCTGTTCTTCTGACGGCTTCACTCCAGTCACATTATAGTACAAGTATACAGAAACAAAACTGTAATCTTGTATTGTTTACAATGTGTCAACACCTGTTCTGCTGACGGCTTCACTCCAGTCACATTACAATACAAGAATACAGACACAAAACTGTAATCTCTTGTTGTTTACAATGTGTCAACACCTGTTCTTCTGACGGCTTCACTCCAGTCACATTACAATCCAAGAATACAGACACAAAACTGTAATCTCTTGTTGTTTACAATGTGTCAACACCTGTTCTTCTGACGGCTTCACTCCAGTCACATTATAGTACAAGTATACAGAAAGAAAACTGTAATCTCTTGTTGTTTACAATGTGTCAACACCTGTTCTTCTGACGGCTTCACTCCAGTCACATTATAGTACAAGTATACAGAAACAAAACTGTAATCTTGTATTGTTTACAATGTGTCAACACCTGTTCTGCTGACGGCTTCACTCCAGTCACATTACAATACAAGAATACAGAAACAAAACTGTAATCTTGTATTGTTTACAATGTGTCAACACCTGTTCTGCTGACGGCTTCACTCCAGTCACATTACAATACAAGAATACAGAAACAAAACTGTAATCTCTTGTTGTTTACAATGTGTCAACACCTGTTCTTCTGACGGCTTCACTCCAGTCACATTATAGTACAAGTATACATAAACAAAACTGTAATCTTGTGTTGTTTACAATGTGTCAACACCTGTTATTCTGACAGCTTCCCTCCAGTCACGTTACAATACAAGAATACAGACACAAAACTGTAATCTCTTGTTGTTTACAATGTGTCAACACCTATTCTTCTGACAGCTTCCCTCCAGTCACATTACAATACAAGAATACAGACACAAAACTGTAATCTCTTGTTGTTTACAATGTGTCAACACCTGTTCTTCTGACGGCTTCACTCCAGTCACATTGCCATACAAGAATACAGAAACAAAACTGTAATCTTGTATTGTTTACAATGTGTCAACACCTGTTCTGCTGACGGCTTCACTCCAGTCACATTACAATACAAGAATACAGACACAAAACTGTAATCTCTTGTTGTTTACAATGTGTCAACACCTGTTCTTCTGACGGCTTCACTCCAGTCACATTATAGTACAAGAATACAGAAACAAAACTGTAATCTTGTATTGTTTACAATGTGTCAACACCTGTTCTGCTGACGGCTTCACTCCAGTCACATTACAATACAAGAATACAGAAACAAAACTGTAATGTCTTGTTGTTTACAATGTGTCAACACCTGTTCTTCTGACGGCTTCACTCCAGTCACATTACAATACAAGAATACAGACACAAAACTGTAATCTCTTGTTGTTTACAATGTGTCAACACCTGTTCTTCTGACGGCTTCACTTCAGTCACATTATAGTACAAGAATACAGAAACAAAACTGTAATCTTGTATTGTTTACAATGTGTCAACACCTGTTCTGCTGACGGCTTCACTCCAGTCACATTACAATACAAGAATACAGAAACAAAACTGTAATCTCTTGTTGTTTACAATGTGTCAACACCTGTTCTTCTGACGGCTTCACTCCAGTCACATTATAGTACAAGAATACAGAAACAAAACTGTAATCTCTTGTTGTTTACAATGTGTCAACACCTGTTCTTCTGACGGCTTCACTCCAGTCACATTATAGTACAAGTATACAGAAACAAAACTGTAATCTTGTATTGTTTACAATGTGTCAACACCTGTTCTGCTGACGGCTTCACTCCAGTCACGTTACAATACAAGAATACAGAAACAAAACTTTAATCTCTTGTTGTTTACAGTGTGTCAATACCTTTGCTCTCTGACAGCTTCCCTCCAGTCACATTAAAGTACGAGAATACAGAAACAAAACTGTAATCTCTTTTTGTTTACAATGTGTCAACACCTGTCCTTCTGTCGCCTTGCCTCCAGTCCTATTACAATACAAGAATAATGAAACAAAACTGTAATCTCTTGTCATTTACAATGTGTCAACTCCTGTCCTTTCTGACAGCTTCCCTCCAGTCACATTACAGTACAAGAATACAGAAACAAAACTGTAATCTCTTGTTGTTTACAATGTGTCAACACCTGTCCTCTCTGACAGCTTCCCTCCAGTCAAATTACAGTACAAGAATTCAGAAACAAAACTGTAATCTCTTGTTGTTTTCAATGTGTCAACACCTGTCCTTTCTGACGGCTTCCCTCCAGTCACATTACAATACAAGAATACAGACACAAAACTGTAATCTCTTGTTTAATATGTGTCAAAACCTGTCCTTTCTGACGGCTTCCCTCCAGTCACATTACAATACAAGAATACAGACACAAAACTGTAATCTCTTGTTGTTTACAATGTGTCAAAACCTGTCCTTTCTGACGGCTTCCCTCCAGTCACATTACAATACAAGAATACAGACACAAAACTGTAATCTCTTGTTGTTTACAATGTGTCAACACCTGTCCTTTCTGACGGCTTCCCTCCAGTCACGTTACAATACAAGAATACAGACACAAAACTGTAATCTCTTGTTGTTTACAATGTGTCAACACCTGTTCTTCTGACGGCTTCACTCCAGTCACATTATAGTACAAGTATACAGAAACAAAACTGTAATCTCTTGTTGTTTACAATGTGTCAACACCTGTTCTTCTGACGGCTTCACTCCAGTCACATTGCAATACAAGAATACAGAAACAAAACTGTAATCTTGTATTGTTTACAATGTGTCAACACCTGTTCTGCTGACGGCTTCACTCCAGTCACATTACAATACAAGAATACAGAAACAAAACTGTAATCTCTTGTTGTTTACAATGTGTCAACACCTGTTCTTCTGACGGCTTCACTCCAGTCACATTATAGTACAAGAATACAGAAACAAAACTGTAATCTTGTATTGTTTACAATGTGTCAACACCTGTTCTGCTGACGGCTTCACTCCAGTCACATTACAATACAAGAATACAGAAACAAAACTGTAATCTCTTGTTGTTTACAATGTGTCAACACCTGTTCTTCTGACGGCTTCACTCCAGTCACATTACAATACAAGAATACAGACACAAAACTGTAATCTCTTGTTGTTTACAATGTGTCAACACCTGTTCTTCTGACGGCTTCACTCCAGTCACATTGCAATACAAGAATACAGAAACAAAACTGTAATCTTGTATTGTTTACAATGTGTCAACACCTGTTCTGCTGACGGCTTCACTCCAGTCACATTACAATACAAGAATACAGACACAAAACTGTAATCTCTTGTTGTTTACATTGTGTCAACACCTGTTCTTCTGACGGCTTCACTCCAGTCACATTGCAATACAAGAATACAGAAACAAAACTGTAATCTCTTGTTGTTTACAATGTGTCAACACCTGTCCTTCTGACAGCTTCCCTCCAGTCACATTATAGTACAAGAATACAGAAACAAAACTGTAATCTTGTGTTGTTTACAATGTGTCAACACCTGTCCTTCTGACAGCTTCCCTCCAGTCAAATTACAATGAAGAATACAGAAACAAAACTGTAATCTTGTGTTGTTTACAATGTGTCAACACCTGTCCTTCTGACAGCTTCCCTCCAGTCAAATTACAATAAAGAATACAGAAACAAACTGTAATCTTGTGTTGTTTAGAATGTGTCAACACCTGTTCTTCTGACGGCTTCACTCCGGTCACATTATAGTACAAGAATACAGAAACAAAACTGTAATCTTGTGTTGTTTAGAATGTGTCAACACCTGTCCTTCTGACAGCTTCCCTCCAGTCAAATTACAATAAAGAATACAGAAACAAAACTGTAATCTTGTGTTGTTTAGAATGTGTCAACACCTGTTCTTCTGACGGCTTCACTCCGGTCACATTATAGTACAAGAATACAGAAGCAAAACTGTAATCTTGTGTTGTTTAGAATGTGTCAACACCTGTCCTTCTGACAGCTTCCCTCCAGTCAAATTACAATAAAGAATACAGAAACAAAACTGTAATCTTGTGTTGTTTAGAATGTGTCAACACCTGTTCTTCTGACGGCTTCACTCCGGTCACATTATAGTACAAGAATACAGAAGCAAAACTGTAATCTTGTGTTGTTTACAATTTGTCAACACCTGTTCTTCTGACGGCTTCATTCCAGTCACATTATAGTACAAGAATACAGAAGCAAAACTGTAATCTTGTGTTGTTTAGAATGTGTCAACACCTGTTCTTCTGACGGCTTCATTCCAGTCACATTATAGTACAAGAATACAGAAGCAAAACTGTAATCTTGTGTTGTTTAGAATGTGTCAACACCTGTCCTTCTGACAGCTTCCCTCCAGTCAAATTACAATAAAGAATACAGAAACAAAACTGTAATCTTGTGTTGTTTAGAATGTGTCAACACCTGTTCTTCTGACGGCTTCACTCTGGTCACATTATAGTACAAGAATACAGAAGCAAAACTGTAGTCTTGTGTTGTTTACAGTGTACGAAGGTACAAGCCTTACATATGTGACAAGGAAACCTCTTCCTACAGTGCATGTATAGTATTATAACTATTGGAATACACGTAACAAGAGAACGAACCAGGAGGTGGAGGTGGAGGGTTTTTTACTTTGGTGTGAAAGAGGTGTTCAACACTATCAGTAGAAAAATTCATACTTCCGCAAAACATGGTTGTATCGGAATGTCAGAAATTGCATAACACCAATGAAGTTTAGTAAAATAGCTGCACTTGTTTGTATGGTATGACTACAGGACACCTTGCACCGCGGCGCCCAGGTAGGTTTGCTGACAAAGATGCTCAGGGATGGGAGAGCAAGCATCTAGGTCTATCTAAACATGAATGGGGAAAGGAAAGAATCCATCGCAGCACATGCCTGGCCACCTCCCAAATGTTGCTGCAGACACAAGTACATGCCATGTTGGTAGCGCTCCTCATCTACCGAGATGCTTATTTAACTAAGAAGAAGTGTTACATTGCATGACATGACACAAACCTTCCCCTCCAACTGCTGGAGGACAGTGGTCAATCAAGCTTAAGTGTGATAAATTAAATTGGGTGTTTTGTTTACGGACACTCTTTAACTACTGTGGTTCTTAGCGTCCCATTCTATATTGAGCGTGAAAGACCAGGAATTTTGCTCAGAGGCCTCTATATCAGCTTTAGTTTCTTTACGTACCATAAATCTACGACACGGGACCACTGGTTTTTTTTCGCTTCCAAAGGAAGCCATCCTAAGGATTTTTACACCCAAAAAGGCCTCTTCCTCCAACGGATTTTAACCCACGAATCAAAAACTAGACGCTAATACTTAAATCTTTCAGGATTAAAGGAAAAGGTAAGTTATTCTCATTTGTTATTATTTTCTTCCACAATGTTTATTTTGATTTAATCGAAAAAATATTCTGTGTATTCACATGGCTTTCTCCACCCTATATAATTTATTAATGAATGTACAAACTATTTTTTATGAAAGCTTTTTTACTTTCTCTACTACGTAGTAAGTAGGGGAAGTATTGTATTCCACCCAAAAATTCGATACCGAGATTTCACCGGAAATATATGTTTTGAGACCCCCTGAATCCAAAAAGAGCATTTTTGGAAACATGTCCGTGTGTGTGTCTGTGTGTCTGTGAACAGCATAACTCAGAAACGAACAGTGGGATAAACACCAAGCTTGGTATTTAGGTTCAGTATCTTCCAGAGATGCGACACGAAGGTTTTCAAGAAAATCCCCCCACCCCAGACTACCCTTTACATGGAACATTTTTCGAAAATTTTAATTTTCTCAAAAACGGCTCTAACGATTTTGATTAATCTATCATATATTTAAGATATTGTCATGACAAATAAAATGTATATCTCGAATTTTCTGGCAATGTCTCCAAAAGTGTTCTTCATTATTAACGACTTTTTCATAACTGGTAAACCATAAGAGATAGACAAAAGTTTACTACACGAGAAATGTAGATCGCGTTAAAATACACAATTTATGTCATATACATTTCTTTTGTTGAGTGAACCGTTTGCGAGATATTGCTTATTATTACCTTAAATTTTCCAATACTTATACTTTTTCTCAAATTCGTTATTCATTTTTTTATGTCCTGGACATGCAAAGAGAATGGAATGCGCCACATAGCAACCAGCGTTAAAATATTTGACTATCGCTTAAAACTTACCATATTCCCCTTGCATCTACAAGAAAATTATTAATAAGATTGACATCTCGATTAACATGAAGCATATGGAGATTAAGCATTTGTAAAAATAGTTTGTACAAGAGTAGAGAAAGTCATGTGAGTGTAACACATCAGATTTTTTTTTATCTGTTTCATTTTAATCCATATAAACTGCGGAAATATCTGCAATACATTTCACTACAATACACAGCGATAGTCAAATGTTTAACAACTGGACACTATATGCTACCATACTGTTTCCATGACATCGTGAGAAACAACTGAATGTTGACACGACTTTAAGAGAATAACGAAAGTTTTCAACAATTCAAACCAATAGTAACAGATATCTCAGAAATTGCTGCCATAAAAAACATATTTAAAATAAATTGTGTCTTTTAAACAAATAAATATTCTTTTGTGTTTCACTTAACGTTTACCAGCTATACAAGATTATACAAAATTCCTTCCAAGTGAGGAGGATTTCACAGGCTATTCCCAGAAATTCGGATCGTCCTCCGTGGTGTAGTGGTTACCATGCTAGCCTCTAGTTCCCAAAATCACGGGTTCAAATCCGGCAAAGGCGATGGATTTTTTCGGGCGTAAAAATTCTTAGCATGGCTTCCTTTGGAAGGGAAGTAAAGCCGGTGTCCTGTGTCGTAGATTTACGGCACGTAAAAGAATCTCAAGTCTGATAAAGAGGCCTCTGAGCAAAATTTCTGATCTTTCGCGTTCAATATAGAGTGGGACGATAAGGACCACAGCAGTTAAAGAGCGTCCATAAATAAAACTCAATTTTATTTCCAGAAATTTGGAGTTGCAGTTTTATAACAAAAATACTTAGCAAATCCAGGACGCTCTTTAACTACTATGGTAGTTAGCCTCCCATTCTATATTGAACGTGAGAGACAGGAAGTTTTACTCCCAGGCCTCTTAATCAGGCTTGAGGTTCTTTTACATGTCTTAAATCTCGACCACCGGCTTTCCTTTCCTTCCAAAGGAAGCCATGCTAAGGATTTTTATGCCCCAAAATATGGCTTGCTCAGCCCATCGGCTAGCTCAACGCCTATCCTAGGTCAGCAGCTAGCAACGCCCAGCCCAGCGAGTAGCCCAGCTTAACCGAGCCCAATGGCTAGCACTGCCATACCCCTAGGACAGGCCCAACCAGCTCAGATGTAGTAGTTACTATGCTGGACTCTAATGCCCGAGGTCGCGGGTTCGAACCCGGCGAAGGGCGATGGATATTTTCGAGCGTAAAAATCGTTAGCATGGCTTTCTTCGGAAGGGAAGTAAAGCTGGTGGTCGTAGATTTACGGCACCTAAAAGAACCTCAAGCCTGATAAAGAGGCCTCTGAGTAAAATTTCCGGGCTTTTACGCCCAATATAGAATGGGACGATAAGGAACAATTAAAAAGCTTCTATAAATAAAACGTTTTAATTTTCAGCCAGCCCAGTCCAGCCTAGCCAAGTACAGCGGCTAACCCCATCCAGCCCCTAGCGCATCCCATTGCTTGCCCAGCCATCTAGCCCAGATTAACGGCTAGTCCCGCCCAGCCCCTAACCCACCACCTGTCCCAGCGCCTAGCCCAACCCATCCTAACCTATAACCTCGGCGTGAGCTTTAACTCAGCCCCTTGCACAGCGTACCGTCACCTAGGCTGGCTCAGTCCAACTCCTAGCCAAGCGGCTTACCCAGCCCCGCGACTAGCCTAGCACAGCCCAGGGCTGCTGCCTGACCAGCCCGGCCTGGCCCAGGGCGTCGTCCTCCGTGGTTTACGGGTACCATGCTAGCCTCTAGTGGACGATGGATTTTTTCGGACGTAAGAATCCTTAGCATGGCTTCCTTCGAAAGGGAAGTAAAGCCGGTGGTCCCGTGACGTACATTTACGCTAGCCTAACTTAGGGTGAATTCATCCAAACCTAGCCTACCCATAGCTGCAGCCCACTCCAGCCTATCCCGGCCCAGGGCAGCGGCCCACCATAGTCCAGCCCCGTCCAAGGACGCAGACCAGTCAAACTTAACCCAGGGCTGCAGCCCAGGACAACACACCTCAACCTAACCCACCAAAGGCCTGCCTAGCCAAGCCTAACACAGCTCGGCCCAGCGCAGCGCTGCACCAGTTCCCAGCCTAGGGCCGAAACCCAGAAGAGGGTAGCCCCGACCCAGGGCTTCAGTCCAGTCCAGCCCAGCCCAAACCAAACCAGGGCTGCAGCACAGACCAGTACAACGCAGCTCAGCCTAGCCCATCCCAGGGTTGAAGCCTTCCAGCCCGGTCGCAGCTGCTAGCCCAATTCAACTCATCCCCAAGGGCTAGGCAAACCCAGCCCAAGCTCAGTCTCATCGCCTTACACAGCCCAGTTCCAGCAGCGGGCTCAGCCCAACCCAACGGCTAGCCTAGCTCAGACCAGTCCCAGCCCAGTACAGCCTAGCCGTTACCCCATCCTAATCTCGGCGGATAGCCCAGCCTTGAGTGCTTTCATTACTTTAGTGACGTAAATTAGATTTTGGTTATGAGGTCGGAGCGCTCGAGCAGATGTTCCCGTACCCTCTATCTTCCTAACTACTCCAGCTGCATTGCACAGTCAATAAATAGTTTTAAAGAGATCTATTAGTTCCAAATGAAGAGCACATTCTCTTTGTCATCTTAACTTATCGTATTTTAATCAAAATCGTTAGAGAAATGTTTTAGAAAATAAAAACAATTCGAAAAATGTTCCATGAAAAGGGTAATTTTGGGTGGGGGAATTTTCCTGAAAATCTTGTGTGTAGCATCTTTGGAAGATACTGAACTTAAATACCAAGTTTGGTGTTTATGCGACTTTTCGCTTTTGATTTATGCCGTTCAGAAACACTAAAAAATGTTCTTATTCAAGGACTTCAAAACGTGTATTTTCGGTGAAGTTTTGATTTTTTTGTGGAATGCAATACGTTTATAATTGCAATAGGCAACAGCTAGAGCTGCGTCACTTCCAAACACGATTATATCTGCCCAACATCCGGTCCACAGGATGTGGCAGGCCTCGCTGATAACCTTTACCTAAAAGGAGGCCAACTTTTTCCTCAACCCGTTTATTAAAAACTCTGCATTCACTTCTCATTATTCCTTCAAAAGTGTACTCTTACGTGGTAGGTATAACAAGTATATAGTAGGCTAAAGCGATAATCAACTGTTTAAAAATCGGGTCCCTACTTAGTGTCTTTGTATCACAAACTAAGATCGACTTACTAGTTGCAAATACAAACTAATAAGAAACAATATTCAGGAAATGCACAAGTCCACAAAAAAAAAGTTTTATTTAAAATTAATTGTGAGCTTTTAGGAGATTTACTGTTTTTATGTAATAAGATCTTGTCTTCAGAATGACTTGTGTAGGTCTTTCAACAAGAGTGTCCTATCTTTGAACTTAAATAAAACACGTTCTATAAATGATAGAGGTTTATTTTGGAACATAATTAATGTCATTACGTGTAGAAGAGAACATCAGTTAAGTGACCGCCGCGACTTCCTTGGTTTGCGCGTATACGGTTGACCCAATTTTCAATGACAGAAGAACGTAAATTAGGTCCAACTTCACGAATAACACGCGTGATGTTATTCATAAGATCATTTGCTGTTTCTGGCTTGTTGACGTAAACTCTAGATTTAACATAACCCCACAAGAAGTAATCCAACGGCGTTAAATCATATGACCTCGGGGGCCAGTTCTCCATTGACAGAGCTTCTCCACCTTCATCTTAGAAAAAATATGGACCAATGATTCCATCATACCCAACTCCACACCACACAGTAACCTTTTTGGGGATGAAGTGGTCGTTCTTGAATCTGCATTGGATTGTGATTGCTCCAATAGCGCAATTTTGTTTGTTAACACAACCATCCATCCAAAAGTGGGCTTCGTCGCTGAAGATGATTTTTCGACAAAAATCCGGGTCAGCTTCCAATTGCTCCATAGTCCAGTAAGCGAATACAAGGCGCAACCTATGGTCGTTGGGTTTTAGTTCTTGACTTAACGCCATTTTGTAAGCGTGAAAGTTCAAGTCCAGATGCAGAATTCGCCAAGTTGTGGTCGACGAAAGCCCCAGTTCTTGCGCTCGACGAGCAATTGATTTGTTTCCGTTCTCGCGTAGACTCTCATGTTTTCGTTGGAGCGCTTACGTCGATTACGTACAGGCGTTCTTTGATCGCTGACGGAACCACTTCTTTCAAATTTATCGATCAAACGCCGAATCGTTCTCTCGCAGGGACGATTACGCACACCGTAAACTTCACGCAATACACGGAAGGTTTGGCGAACAGATGATCCATTTTGATAATAAATTTTCACAATTTCTGCGCGTTGCTGAATGCTGTAACGTTCCATGGCTATTTGTCAACACTATAACAAATGACTGTTGTAACTCAATAACAACGGCAGCCATCACATGTTAAAGATAGGACACTCTTGTTGAAAGACCCTTTATAACTTCGCAAAAATTCCACATATGCATTCTATTTCCCAAGAAAATATCTTAAATATATGGTATTTTAATGAAAACTTTTCCATGTAAAGGGCCGAGGAAACTTTCTTGAAAGATGCTCAACTTAATACGTGCGGTGTCTTATGCTCTTTACACGCGAGCGCGTAAGGCTTTTTCTAAAAATATTATTTTTATTCAAGGGGTCTCAAAACATGTATTTCTTGTGATATCTCGGTATCGAATTTTTGGGTGGAATGTAATGCCTACTATACACGAGGTAGATGAAGTAAAGAATTTGCTAAACATTGCATGAAATTGTCAACTTTTTGATAGGTATATTTCGTGTTTATAAAATCACTCAGTTGTGATGTTTTTACTTTCTCTTCCACGTACACAGTAGGTAGAGAAGGTATTGCATTCGATACCAAAATTTCACCGGAAATGCACGTTTTGAGGGCCCCTGAATAAAAAAATTACCTAGAAAAGGTCCCTGTGAGTGTGTATGGATAGCATAACCCAAAAAACAAAGTCAAATAAATATGAAACTTAGTATTTAAAAATTCGCTATCTTCCAAGGATGCGACACGAAAATTTTCAAGAAAATCCCCAAACCCAGCTACGCTTTAGATGGATCATTTTTCGAAAATGTTTATTTGTATAAAAATTTCTTAACGATTTCGATTAAAATACCATGTTAAATTAAAGATATTTAAATGAAAAATAAAATGTATATCTTGAATTTTCTGGGAATAGCCCGTGAAGTCCTCTTAATCTACAAGGAATTTTATGTAGTCCTGTAGAACTCGTAAACGTTAAGCGATAGACGAAAACGTACTACACAAAAAGTAGATATCTCTAAAACACACAATTTATTTCAAATAAGTTTGTGTGTGTGTGTGGCTTAAGCTATTTATGAGATATCTGTTTTAATGGTTCGAAATGTTCATTTCTTGGTCATTCTCTTAAAGTGCTGTCGACATTCAGTTATACAGCACTGTCGCTGTGTAATGCAGCTATTCCCGGAAGTAGATGGGGAAAATAAACTTTCGTCAATTGATAGAGATAAACTCGGCGTGTTCTGCGCAGCCCTAGAGGGGGGGGGGGGGTATTTGATATAGAGTGATACGTGTTGATCTCAGCATCACACTTGCCAATATGTACTTCTGTGTAACAATACTAGCCGCTGCTATTGTTGCCGTGGCAGCGCAGGGCGACGATGGACCAACGTCGAAGACCGGCTGCTTGTGTGTACATTTCAGTCTGTGCAATGACACAACAATGGAGATCATCGATGATGGATCATCAGTTTTAGGCTCCAGGTCAGTCCACTCTATTTCACATCACTTTATCTTTATTAGTGGATATACAAACTATTCATAGTTTAGCTTATTTTTCTATCTACTAAATTTAATCGAGATAAACCTTTACATTACACATTTCGTTATAGAGAACAGCGATAGTCAAATGTTTAACAACTGGACGCCGTTTCCATGACATCGCGAGAAACAAGTGAAAATCGACAGCACTTTGAAAGAATGACAATACTGAACAATTCGAACCATTAATTACGGATATCTCGAAAATGGGAAAAAGTTATGTGAAATAAATTGCGTCTATCGCGTAACGTTCACCAGTTTTAGAAGATTATACAAAACTCCTTCCGAATGGAGAGGAGTTGACAGGCTAATCCTAGAAAATTCAAGATACACATTTTGTCATATAAATATGTTTAATACGCGGTATGTTAATCAAAATGTTCTAGTCGCATCTTCTGAGGTGATGTTGACAGACATCTCTCTACCAAGTAAAACTGTCCGGTATCATGTCGTCAGAGATGCTTTAGTTTTAGTACTTTGTTCACTCCAGAGTCGAATAATGTGAAGTAGGAATTAATTTAAGTGTTAGGCGCCTTCTTTTACCTGAAAATTGCAATCAGATTACAGAAGCAGGTGAATTATTCCACCCAACAATTCGATGTGAACAGCACAACTAGAAAACCAAGTTGAGTACCCTTCAAAGATGCAACACGAAGATTTTCGAGAAAACCTCCCACCCTAAACTACCTTTCAAATGGAATACTTTTCGTTGCTTTTAATTTTTCAAAAATAGTTGTAACAGTTTTAATTTAAATACCATATGTCTAAGATATACAGACAACAAGGTCTCTCTCTTGGATGTTGTGTGACGTAGATCTCATCAAAACAACACAATTTGTTGTTATTGCTTTAAATGTTCCTATCCTTTATCATAACTTTTGGAAGTGCTAAATCAAAATTCATTAGTTAATAGTGGAAATGCAAAAACTATGTAATATGCCAGCAAACAGTGAGCATCCACTTTTTACTTTCTCTACTACTTATAGTAAGTAGGGGAAGTATTGCATTCCACCCAAAATTTCGATACCGAGATTTCACCGCAAATACATGTTTTGAGAACCCCTGAATCCAAAAAAAAGCATTTTTGGAAACATGTCCGTGTGTGTCTGCGAACAGCATAACTCAGAAACGAACAGTCGGATAAACACCAAACTTGGTATTTGGGTTCAGTATCTTCCAAGGATGCGACACGAAGGTTTTCAAGAAAATCCCCCCACCCCAGAGTACCCTTTACATGGAAGATTTTTCGAAACTTTTAATTTTCTCAAAAATGGCTCTAACGATTTTGATTAAAATATCATATGTTTAAGATATTTTTATGACAAATAAAATGTATATCTTGAATTTTCTGGGAATGTCTCCAAAAGTATTCTTCATTGTGAACGACTTTTCCATAACTGGTAAACCATAAGAGATAGACAAAATTTTACTACACAAAAAATGTAGATCGCGTTAAAATACACAATTTATGTCATATACATTTTTGTTGTTGAGTGAACCATTTTCGAGATATTGCTTGTTATTCCCTTAAATTTTTCAATACTTATTTTCTCAAATGGGAATTCGTTATTCATTTTTTTGTCTTGGATATGCAAAGAGTATTAATCTGTGGCAAAGGGAATGGTGCTGCACCTAGCAACCAGCTATTAAGAGATATGTTTATGCTTAAAGGCTACTGTTTTTCTATATTGCCCTTGTAAATATATATTCCCCTTACATCTACAAGAAAATTAGCAATAAGATAAGAGTCTGCAAATGTTTATCTCGATTAACATGAAGTAGATGGAGAATAAGCGTTTGTAAAAATAGTTTGTACAAGAGTAGAGAAAGTCATGTGAGTGTAACACATCATATTTTTAAACATATGACTATCACTTCAGCTTCCTGTATCTCTCTTGCACCTTCGCCTGTAGTTCCCGAGGTCGCGGGTTCAAACCCGGCAGGGGGTTTTCGGGCATAAGCATCCTTAGCATGGCTTCCTTCGGAAGGGAAGTAAAGCTATCCTTTACATGAAAATGTTGATTGTCCCAAAAATGGCTAACGATTAAAATACTATATATAGGACAGCGACGCCAGTGAGACAAGGTGCGGTTTCCGCGCCCTGGAACAGTTTACCCTCGACCACAAGCCTGGAAACCGCACCTTATCTTGCATCACCTTTTATTCGTTTTGTGCAACACTCACATTACATTCTCTACCCAGTATCGTTTAGTTCTATATACCTCTTACAGCATTTTTACTTTCTACACCACGTACTACCTAGGAGATTCCATCGGAAATACATGTTTTGAGGCACCTTAGTCCAAAACTATTTACTTTCTCTTCCACGTACTACCTAGGAGATTACACCGGAAGTACATGTTTTGAGCTCTTAGTTCAAAACTATTTACTTTCTCTTCCACGTACTACCTAGGAGATTCCACCGGCAATACATGTTTTGAGGCACCTTAGTTCAAAACTATTTACTTTCTCTTCCACGTACTACCTAGGAGATTCCACCGGAAGTACATGTTTTAAGGCTGCTTAGTTCAAAACTATTTACTTTCTCTTCCACGTTCTACCTAGCAGATTCCACCGGAAGTACATGTTTTAAGGCTGCTTAGTTCAAAACTATTTACTTTCTCTTCCACGTACTACCTAGGAGATTCCACCGGAAGTACATGTTTTAAGGCTGCTTAGTTCAAAACTATTTACTTTCTCTTCCACGTTCTACCTAGGAGATTCCACCGGAAGTACATGTTTTAAGGCTGCTTAGTTCAAAACTATTTACTTTCTCTTCCACGTTCTACCTAGGAGATTCCACCGGAAGTACATGTTTTAAGGCTGCTTAGTTCAAAACTATTTACTTTCTCTTCCACGTTCTACCTAGGAGATTACACCGGAAATACATGTTTTAAGGCTGCTTAGTTCAAAACTATTTACTTTCTCTTCCACGTACTACCTAGCAGATTCCACCGGAAGTACATGTTTTAAGGCTGCTTAGTTCAAAACTATTTACTTTCTCTTCCACGTTCTACCTAGGAGATTCCACCGGAAGTACATGTTTTAAGGCTGCTTAGTTCAAAACTATTTACTTTCTCTTCCACGTTCTACCTAGGAGATTCCACCGGAAGTACATGTTTTAAGGCTGCTTAGTTCAAAACTATTTACTTTCTCTTCCACGTACTACCTAGGAGATTCCACCGGAAGTACATGTTTTGAGGTCTTAGTTCAAAACTATTTACTTTCTCTTCCACGTACTACCTAAGAGATTCCACCGGAAGTACATGTTTTGAGGTCTTAGTTCAAAACTATTTAGTTTCTCTTCCACGTACTACCTAAGAGATTCCACCGGAAGTACATGTTTTGAGGTCTTAGTTCAAAACTATTTACTTTCTCTTCCACGTACTACCTAAGAGATTCCACCGGAAGTACATGTTTTAAGGCTGCTTAGTTCAAAACTATTTACTTCTCTTCCACGTACTACCTAGGAGATTACACCGGAAGTACATGTTTTGAGGTCTTAGTTCAAAACTATTTACTTTCTCTTCCACGTAATACCTAGGAGATTACACCGGAAATACATGTTTTGAGGCACCTTAGTTCACAACTATTTACTTTCTCTTCCACCTACTACCTAAGAGATTCCACCGGAAATACATGTTTTGAGGTCTTAGTTCAAAACTATTTACTTTCTCTTCCACGTACTACCTAGCAGATTCCACCGGAAGTACATGTTTTGAGGTCTTAGTTCAAAACTATTTACTTTCTCTTCCACGTACTACCTAGCAGATTCCACCGGAAATACATGTTTTGAGGTCTTAGTTCAAAACTATTTACTTTCTCTTCCACGTTCTACCTAGCAGATTCCACCGGAAGTACATGTTTTGAGGTCTTAGTTCAAAACTATTTACTTTCTCTTCCACGTTCTACCTAGCAGATTACACCGGAAGTACATGTTTTAAGGCACCTTAGTTCAAAACTATTTACTTTCTCTTCCACGTTCTACCTAGCAGATTCCACCGGAAGTACATGTTTTGAGGTCTTAGTTCAAAACTATTTACTTTCTCTTCCACGTACTACCTAGGAGATTACACCGGAAGTACATGTTTTGAGGTCTTAGTTCAAAACTATTTACTTTCTCTTCCACGTACTACCTAGGAGATTACACCGGAAGTACATGTTTTAAGGCACCTTAGTTCAAAACTATTTACTTTCTCTTCCACCTACTACCTAAGAGATTACACCGGAAGTACATGTTTTGAGGCACCTTAGTTCAAAACTATTTACTTTCTCTTCCATCTACTACCTGAGAGATTACACCGGAAGTACATGTTTTGAGGCACCTCAGTTCAAAACTATTTACTTTCTCTTCCACCTACTACCTAAGAGATTACACCGAAAGTACATGTTTTGAGGCACCTTAGTACAAAACTATTTACTTTCTCTTCCACCTACTACCTAAGAGATTACACCGGAAGTACATGTTTTGAGGTCTTAGTTCAAAACTATTTACTTTCTCTTCCACGTTCTACCTAGCAGATTCCACCGGAAGTACATGTTTTGAGGTCTTAGTTCAAAACTATTTACTTTCTCTTCCACGTACTACCTAGGAGATTACACCGGAAGTACATGTTTTGAGGTCTTAGTTCAAAACTATTTACTTTCTCTTCCACGTACTACCTAGGAGATTACACCGGAAGTACATGTTTTAAGGCACCTTAGTTCAAAACTATTTACTTTCTCTTCCACCTACTACCTAAGAGATTACACCGGAAGTACATGTTTTGAGGCACCTTAGTTCAAAACTATTTACTTTCTCTTCCACGTACTACCTAGGAGATTCCACCGGAAGTACATTTTTTGAGGCACCTTAGTTCAAAACTATTTACTTTCTCTTCCACGTACTACCTAGGAGATTACACCGGAAATACATGTTTTGAGGCACCTTAGTTCAAAACTATTTACTTTCTCTTCCACCTACTACCTAAGAGATTACACCGGAAGTACATGTTTTGAGGCACCTTAGTTCAAAACTATTTACTTTCTCTTCCACGTACTACCTAGGAGATTCCACCGGAAGTACATGTTTTAAGGCTGCTTAGTTCAAAACTATTTACTTTCTCTTCCACGTTCTACCTAGAATTTTCCACCGGAAATACATGTTTTGAGGTCTTAGTTCAAAACTATTTACTTTCTCTTCCACCTACTACCTAGGAGATTACACCGGAAATACATGTTTTGAGGCACCTTAGTTCACAACTATTTACTTTCTCTTCCACCTACTACCTAAGAGATCCCACCGGAAATACATGTTTTGAGGCACCTTAGTTCACAACTATTTACTTTCTCTTCCACCTACTACCTAAGAGATTCCACCGGAAATACATGTTTTGAGGTCTTAGTTCAAAACTATTTACTTTCTCTTCCACGTACTACCTAGCAGATTCCACCGGAAGTACATGTTTTGAGGTCTTAGTTCAAAACTATTTACTTTCTCTTCCACGTACTACCTAGCAGATTCCACCGGAAATACATGTTTTGAGGTCTTAGTTCAAAACTATTTACTTTCTCTTCCACGTTCTACCTAGCAGATTCCACCGGAAGTACATGTTTTGAGGTCTTAGTTCAAAACTATTTACTTTCTCTTCCACGTTCTACCTAGCAGATTACACCGGAAGTACATGTTTTAAGGCACCTTAGTTCAAAACTATTTACTTTCTCTTCCACGTTCTACCTAGCAGATTCCACCGGAAGTACATGTTTTGAGGTCTTAGTTCAAAACTATTTACTTTCTCTTCCACGTACTACCTAGGAGATTACACCGGAAGTACATGTTTTGAGGTCTTAGTTCAAAACTATTTACTTTCTCTTCCACGTACTACCTAGGAGATTACACCGGAAGTACATGTTTTAAGGCACCTTAGTTCAAAACTATTTACTTTCTCTTCCACCTACTACCTAAGAGATTACACCGGAAGTACATGTTTTGAGGCACCTTAGTTCAAAACTATTTACTTTCTCTTCCATCTACTACCTAAGAGATTACACCGGAAGTACATGTTTTGAGGCACCTCAGTTCAAAACTATTTACTTTCTCTTCCACCTACTACCTAAGAGATTACACCGGAAGTACATGTTTTGAGGCACCTTAGTTCAAAACTATTTACTTTCTCTTCCACCTACTACCTAAGAGATTACACCGGAAGTACATGTTTTGAGGTCTTAGTTCAAAACTATTTACTTTCTCTTCCACGTTCTACCTAGCAGATTCCACCGGAAGTACATGTTTTGAGGTCTTAGTTCAAAACTATTTACTTTCTCTTCCACGTACTACCTAGGAGATTACACCGGAAGTACATGTTTTGAGGTCTTAGTTCAAAACTATTTACTTTCTCTTCCACGTACTACCTAGGAGATTACACCGGAAGTACATGTTTTAAGGCACCTTAGTTCAAAACTATTTACTTTCTCTTCCACCTACTACCTAAGAGATTACACCGGAAGTACATGTTTTGAGGCACCTTAGTTCAAAACTATTTACTTTCTCTTCCACGTACTACCTAGGAGATTCCACCGGAAGTACATGTTTTGAGGCACCTTAGTTCAAAACTATTTACTTTCTCTTCCACGTACTACCTAGGAGATTACACCGGAAATACATGTTTTGAGGCACCTTAGTTCAAAACTATTTACTTTCTCTTCCACCTACTACCTAAGAGATTACACCGGAAGTACATGTTTTGAGGCACCTTAGTTCAAAACTATTTACTTTCTCTTCCACGTACTACCTAGGAGATTCCACCGGAAGTACATGTTTTAAGGCTGCTTAGTTCAAAACTATTTACTTTCTCTTCCACGTTCTACCTAGAATTTTCCACCGGAAATACATGTTTTGAGGTCTTAGTTCAAAACTATTTACTTTCTCTTCCACCTACTACCTAGGAGATTACACCGGAAATACATGTTTTGAGGCACCTTAGTTCACAACTATTCACTTTCTCTTCCACCTACTATCTAAGAGATTCCACCGGAAATACATGTTTTGAGGCACCTTAGTTCAAAACTATTTACTTTCTCTTCCACCTACTACCTAAGAGATTACACCGGAAATACATGTTTTGAGGCACCTTAGTTCAAAACTATTTAGTTTCTCTACCACGTACTACCTAGGAGATTACACCGGAAATACATGTTTTGAGGCACCTTAGTTCAAAACTATTTACTTTCTCTTCCATCTACTACCTAAGAGATTACACCGGAAATACATGTTTTGAGGCACCTTAGTTCAAAACTATTTACTTTCTCTTCCACCTACTACCTAAGAGTTTACACCGGAAATACATGTTTTGAGGCACCTTAGTTCAAAACTATTTAGTTTCTCTACCACGTACTACCTAGGAGATTACACCGGAAATACATGTTTTGAGGCACCTTAGTTCAAAACTATTTACTTTCTCTTCCACCTACTACCTAAGAGATTACACCGGAAATACATGTTTTGAGGCACCTTAGTTCAAAACTATTTACTTTCTCTTCCACCTACTACCTAAGAGATTACACCGGAAATACATGTTTTGAGGCACCTTAGTTCAAAACTATTTAGTTTCTCTTCCACCTACTACCTAAGAGATTACACCGGAAATACATGTTTTGAGGCACCTTAGTTCAAAACTATTTACTTTCTCTTCCACGTACTACCTAAGAGATTACACCGGAAGTACATGTTTTGAGGCACCTTAGTTCAAAACTATTTACTTTCGCTACCACGTACTACCTAAGAGATTCCACCGGAAATACATGTTTTGAGGCACCTTAGTTCAAAACTATTTACTTTCTCTTCCATCTACTACCTAAGAGATTACACCGGAAATACATGTTTTGAGGCACCTTAGTTCAAAACTATTTACTTTCTCTTCCACGTACTACCTAAGAGATTACACCGGAAGTACATGTTTTGAGGCACCTTACTCCAAAACTATTTACTTTCTCTTCCATCTACTACCTAAGAGATTACACCGGAAATACATGTTTTGAGGCACCTTACTCCAAAACTATTTACTTTCTCTTCCATCTACTACCTAAGAGATTACACCGGAAATACATGTTTTGAGGCACCTTAGTTCAAAACTATTTACTTTCTCTTCCATCTACTACCTAAGAGATTACACCGGAAATACATGTTTTGAGGCACCTTAGTTCAAAACTATTTACTTTCTCTTCCATCTACTACCTAAGAGATTACACCGGAAATACATGTTTTGAGGCACCTTAGTTCAAGACTATTTACTTTCTCTTCCACGTACTACCTAAGAGATTACACCGGAAGTACATGTTTTGAGGCACCTTACTCCAAAACTATTTACTTTCTCTTCCACCTACTACCTAAGAGATTAAACCGGAAGTACATGTTTTGAGGCACCTTACTCAGAAACTATTTACTTTCTCTTCCAACTACTACCTAAGAGATTAAACCGGAAGTACATGTTTTGAGGCACCTTACTCCAAAACTATTTACTTTCTCTTCCATCTACTACCTAAGAGATTCCACCGGAAGTACATGTTTTGAGGCACCTTAGTTCAAAACTATTTACTTTCTCTTCCACGTACTACCTAAGAGATTCCACCGGAAGTACATGTTTTGAGGCACCTTAGTTCAAAACTATTTACTTTCTCTTCCACGTACTACCTAAGAGATTCCACCGGAATTACATGTTTTGAGGCACCTTAGTTCAAAACTATTTACTTTCTCTTCCACGTACTACCTAAGAGATTCCACCGGAAGTACATGTTTTGAGGCACCTTAGTTCAAAACTATTTACTTTCTCTTCCACGTACTACCTAAGAGATTACACCGGAAGTACATGTTTTGAGGCACCTTACTCCAAAACTATTTACTTTCTCTTCCACCTACTACCTTAGAGATTAAACCGGAAGTACATGTTTTGAGGCACCTTAGTTCAAAACTATTTACTTTCTCTTCCACCTACTACCTAAGAGATTACACCGGAAGTACATGTTTTGAGGCACCTTAGTTCAAAACTATTTACTTTCTCTTCCACGTACTACCTAAGAGATTCCACCGGAAGTACATGTTTTGAGGCACCTTAGTTCAAAACTATTTACCTTCTCTTCCACGTACTACCTAAGAGATTCCACCGTATATACATGTTTTCAGGCACCTTAGTTCAAAACTATTTACTTTCTCTTCCACGTACTACCTAAGAGATTCCACCGGAAATACATGTTTTGAGGCACCTTAGTTCAAAACTATTTACTTTCTCTTCCACCTACTACCTAAGAGATTCCACCGTATATACATGTTTTGAGGCACCTTAGTTCAAAACTATTTACTTTCTCTTCCACGTACTACCTAAGAGATTCCACCGTATATACATGTTTTGAGGCACCTTAGTTCAAAACTATTTACTTTCTCTTCCACGTACTACCTAAGAGATTCCACCGTATATACATGTTTTGAGGCACCTTAGTTCAAAACTATTTACTTTCTCTTCCACCTACTACCTAAGAGATTCCACCGTATATACATGTTTTGAGGCACCTTAGTTCAAAACTATTTACTTTCTCTTCCACGTACTACCTAAGAGATTCCACCGGAATTACATGTTTTGAGGCACCTTACTCCAAAACTATTTACTTTCTCTACCACGTACTACCTAAGAGATTACACCGGAAATACATGTTTTGAGGCACCTTAGTCCAAAACTATTTACTTTCTCTACCACCTACTACCTAAGAGATTCCACCGGAAATACATGTTTTGAGGTCTCTTAGGCCAAAACTATTTACTTCTCTTCCACGTACTACCTAGGAGATTACACCGGAAATACATGTTTTGAGGTCTTAGTCCAAAACTATTTACTTTCTCTACCACGTACTACCTAAGAGATTACACCGGAAATACATGTTTTGAGGTCTCTTAGTCCAAAACTATTTACTTCTCTTCCACGTACTACCTAGGAGATTACACCGGAAATACATGTTTTGAGGTCTCTTAATCCAAAACTATTTACTTCTCTTCCACGTACTACCTAGGAGATTCCACCAGAAGTACATGTTTTGAGATCTCTTAGACCAAAACTATTTGCTTTCTCTACCACGTACTACCTAGGAGATTGCACCGGAAATACATGTTTTGAGGTCTCTTAGTCCAAAACTATATACTTCTCTTCCATGTACTACCTAGGAGATTACACCGGAAATACATGTTTTGAGGCACCTTACTCCAAAACTATTTACTTCTCTTCCATGTACTACCTAGGAGATTACACCAGAAATACATGTTTTGAGATCTCTTAGACCAAAACTATTTGCTTTCTCTACCACGTACTACCTAGGAGATTCCACCGGAAATACATGTTTTGAGGCACCTTAGTTCAAAACTATTTACCTTCTCTTCCACGTACTACCTAAGAGATTCCACCGGAAATACATGTTTTGAGGCACCTTAGTTCAAAACTATTTACTTTCTCTTCCACCTACTACCTAAGAGATTCCACCGGAATTACATGTTTTGAGGCACCTTAGTTCAAAACTATTTACTTTCTCTTCCACGTACTACCTAAGAGGTTACACCGGAAATACATGTTTTGAGGCACCTTAGTTCAAAACTATTTACTTTCTCTTCCACGTACTACCTAAGAGATTACACCGGAAATACATGTTTTGAGGCACCTTAGTTCAAAACTATTTACTTTCTCTTCCACGTACTACCTAAGAGATTACACCGGAAATACATGTTTTGAGGCACCTTAGTTCAAAACTATTTACCTTCTCTTCCACCTACTACCTAAGAGATTAAACCGGAAATACATGTTTTGAGGCACCTTAGTTCAAAACTATTTACCTTCTCTTCCACATACTACCTAAGAGATTCCACCGGAAATACATGTTTTGAGGTCTCTTAGTCCAAAACTATTTACTTCTCTTCCACGTACTACCTAGGAGATTACACCGGAAGTACATGTTTTGAGGTCTTAGTCCAAAACTATTTACTTTCTCTACCACGTACTACCTAAGAGATTACACCGGAAATACATGTTTTGAGGTCTCTTATTCCAAAACTATTTACTTCTCTTCCACGTACTACCTAAGAGATTCCACCGGAAATACATGTTTTGAGGCACCTTAGTTCAAAACTATTTACTTTCTCTTCCACATACTACCTAAGAGATTCCACCGGAAATACATGTTTTGAGGCACCTTAGTTCAAAACTATTTACTTTCTCTTCCACGTACTACCTAAGAGATTCCACCGGAAATACATGTTTTGAGGCACCTTAGTTCAGAACTATTTACTTTCTCTTCCACGTACTACCTAAGAGATTCCACCGGAAATACATGTTTTGAGGCACCTTAGTTCAAAACTATTTACCTTCTCTTCCACCTACTACCTAAGAGATTCCACCGGAAATACATGTTTTGAGGCACCTTAGTTCAAAACTATTTACCTTCTCTTCCACCTACTACCTAAGAGATTCCACCGGAATTACATGTTTTGAGGCACCTTAGTTCAAAACTATTTACCTTCTCTTCCACCTACTACCTAAGAGATTACACCGGAAGTACATGTTTTGAGGCACCTTAGTTCAAAACTATTTACTTTCTCTACCACGTACTACCTAAGAGATTACACCGGAAGTACATGTTTTGAGGCACCTTAGTTCAAAACTATTTACCTTCTCTTCCACCTACTACCTAAGAGATTCCACCGGAAATACATGTTTTGAGGCACCTTAGTTCAAAACTATTTACCTTCTCTTCCACCTACTACCTAAGAGATTCCACCGGAATTACATGTTTTGAGGCACCTAGTTCAAAACTATTTACCTTCTCTTCCACCTACTACCTAAGAGATTACACCGGAAGTACATGTTTTGAGGCACCTTAGTTCAAAACTATTTACTTTCTCTACCACGTACTACCTAAGAGATTACACCGGAAGTACATGTTTTGAGGCACCTTACTCCAAAACTATTTACCTTCTCTTCCACCTACTACCTAAGAGATTACACCGGAAGTACATGTTTTGAGGCACCTTACTCCAAAACTATTTACTTTCTCTTCCACGTACTACCTAAGAGATTACACCGGAATTACATGTTTTGAGGCACCTTACTCCAAAACTATTTACTTTCTCTACCACCTACTACCTAAGAGTTTACACCGGAATTACATGTTTTGAGGCACCTTAGTTCAAAACTATTTACCTTCTCTTCCACGTACTACCTAAGAGATTACACCGGAAGTACATGTTTTGAGGCACCTTAGTTCAAAACTATTTACCTTCTCTTCCACCTACTACCTAAGAGATTACACCGGAATTACATGTTTTGAGGCACCTTAGTTCAAAACTATTTACCTTCTCTTCCACCTACTACCTAAGAGATTACACCGGAATTACATGTTTTGAGGCACCTTAGTTCAAAACTATTTACCTTCTCTTCCACCTACTACCTAAGAGATTACACCGGAAGTACATGTTTTGAGGCACCTTAGTTCAAAACTATTTACCTTCTCTTCCGCCTACTACCTAAGAGATTACACCGGAATTACATGTTTTGAGGCACCTTAGTTCAAAACTATTTACTTTCTCTACCACGTACTACCTAAGAGATTACACCGGAAGTACATGTTTTGAGGCACCTTACTCCAAAACTATTTACTTTCTCTTCCACGTACTACCTAAGAGATTACACCGGAAGTACATGTTTTGAGGCACCTTACTCCAAAACTATTTACTTTCTCTTCCTCCTACTACCTAAGAGATTCCACCGGAAGTACATGTTTTGAGGCACCTTAGTTCAAAACTATTTACTTTCTCTTCCACGTACTACCTAAGTGTTTCCACCGGAAGTACATGTTTTGAGGCACCTTAGTTCAAAACTATTTACTTTCTCTTCCACGTACTACCTAAGAGATTCCACCGGAAGAACATGTTTTGAGGCACCTTAGTTCAAAACTATTTACTTTCTCTTCCACCTACTACCTAAGAGATTCCACCGGAAATACATGTTTTGAGGCACCTTAGTTCAAAACTATTTACTTTCTCTTCCACCTACTACCTAAGAGATTACACCGGAAGTACATGTTTTGAGGCACCTTACTCCAAAACTATTTACTTTCTCTTCCACGTACTACCTAAGAGATTCCACCGGAATTACATGTTTTGAGGCACCTTACTCCAAAACTATTTACTTTCTCTTCCACCTACTACCTAAGAGATTCCACCGGAATTACATGTTTTGAGGCACCTTACTCCAAAACTATTTACTTTCTCTTCCACGTACTACCTAAGAGATTCCACCGGTATTACATGTTTTGAGGCACCTTAGTTCAAAACTATTTACTTACTCTTCCACGTACTACCTAAGAGATTACACCGGAAGTACATGTTTTGAGGTCTTAGTTCAAAACTATTTACTTTCTCTTCCACCTACTACCTAAGAGATTCCACCGGAAATACATGTTTTGAGGCACCTTACTCCAAAACTATTTACTTTCTCTTCCACGTACTACCTAAGAGATTCCACCGGAAGTACATGTTTTGAGGCACCTTACTCCAAAACTATTTACTTTCTCTTCCACCTACTACCTAAGAGATTACACCGGAAGTACATGTTTTGAGGCACCTTACTCCAAAACTATTTACTTTCTCTTCCACGTACTACCTAAGAGATTACACCGGAAATACATGTTTTGAGGAACCTTAGTTCAAAACTATTTACTTTCTCTTCCACGTTCTACCTAGGAGATTACACCGGAAATACATGTTTTGAGGCACCTTAGTTCAAAACTATTTACTTTCTCTTCCACCTACTACCTAAGAGATTACACCGGAAGTACATGTTTTGAGGCACCTTAGTTCAAAACTATTTACTTTCTCTACCACGTACTACCTAAGAGATTCCACCGGAAATACATGTTTTGAGGCACCTTTGTTCAAAACTATTTACTTTCTCTTCCATCTACTACCTAAGAGATTACACCGGAAATACATGTTTTGAGGCACCTTAGTTCAAAACTATTTACTTTCTCTTCCACTTACTACCTAAGAGATTACACCGGAAGTACATGTTTTGAGGTCTTAGTTCAAAACTATTTACTTTCTCTTCCACGTTCTACCTAGCATATTCCACCGGAAATACATGTTTTGAGGTCTTAGTTCAAAACTATTTACTTTCTCTTCCACCTACTACCTAGGAGATTACACCGGAAATACATGTTTTGAGGCACCTTAGTTCACAACTATTTACTTTCTCTTCCACCTACTACCTAAGAGATTCCACCGGAAATACATGTTTTGAGGCACCTTAGTTCAAAACTATTTACTTTCTCTTCCACCTACTACCTAAGAGATTACACCGGAAATACATGTTTTGAGGCACCTTAGTTCAAAACTATTTAGTTTCTCTACCACGTACTACCTAGGAGATTACACCGGAAATACATGTTTTGAGGCACCTTAGTTCAAAACTATTTACTTTCTCTTCCACGTACTACCTAAGAGATTACACCGGAAATACATGTTTTGAGGCACCTTAGTTCAAAACTATTTACTTTCTCTTCCACCTACTACCTAAGAGATTACACCGGAAATACATGTTTTGAGGCACCTTGGTTCAAAACTATTTAGTTTCTCTTCCACCTACTACCTAAGAGATTACACCGGAAGTACATGTTTTGAGGCACCTTAGTTCAAAACTATTTACTTTCTCTACCACGTACTACCTAAGAGATTCCACCGGAAATACATGTTTTGAGGCACCTTAGTTCAAAACTATTTACTTTCTCTTCCATCTACTACCTAAGAGATTACACCGGAAATACATGTTTTGAGGCACCTTAGTTCAAAACTATTTACTTTCTCTTCCACGTACTACCTAAGAGATTACACCGGAAGTACATGTTTTGAGGCACCTTACTCCAAAACTATTTACTTTCTCTTCCATCTACTACCTAAGAGATTACACCGGAAATACATGTTTTGAGGCACCTTACTCCAAAACTATTTACTTTCTCCTCCATCTACTACCTAAGAGATTACACCGGAAATACATGTTTTGAGGCACCTTAGTTCAAAACTATTTACTTTCTCTTCCATCTACTACCTAAGAGATTACACCGGAAATACATGTTTTGAGGCACCTTAGTTCAAAACTATTTACTTTCTCTTCCATCTACTACCTAAGAGATTACACCGGAAATACATGTTTTGAGGCACCTTAGTTCAAAACTATTTACTTTCTCTTCCACGTACTACCTAAGAGATTAAACCGGAAGTACATGTTTTGAGGCACCTTACTCCAAAACTATTTACTTTCTCTTCCACCTACTACCTAAGAGATTAAACCGGAAGTACATGTTTTGAGGCACCTTACTCCTAAACTATTTACTTTCTCTTCCATCTACTACCTAAGAGATTAAACCGGAAGTACATGTTTTGAGGCACCTTACTCCAAAACTATTTACTTTCTCTTCCATCTACTACCTAAGAGATTAAACCGGAAGTACATGTTTTGAGGCACCTTAGTTCAAAACTATTTACTTTCTCTTCCACGTACTACCTAAGAGATTCCACCGGAAGTACATGTTTTGAGGCACCTTAGTTCAAAACTATTTACTTTCTCTTCCACGTACTACCTAAGAGATTCCACCGGAATTACATGTTTTGAGGCACCTTAGTTCAAAACTATTTACTTTCTCTTCCACGTACTACCTAAGAGATTCCACCGGAAGTACATGTTTTGAGGCACCTTAGTTCAAAACTATTTACCTTCTCTTCCACCTACTACCTAAGAGATTCCACCGGAATTACATGTTTTGAGGCACCTTAGTTCAAAACTATTTACCTTCTCTTCCACCTACTACCTAAGAGATTCCACCGTATATTCATGTTTTGAGGCACCTTAGTTCAAAACTATTTACTTTCTCTTCCACGTACTACCTAAGAGATTCCACCGGAATTACATGTTTTGAGGCACCTTACTCCAAAACTATTTACTTTCTCTACCACGTACTACCTAAGAGATTACACCGGAAATACATGTTTTGAGGCACCTTACTCCAAAACTATTTACTTTCTCTACCACCTACTACCTAAGAGATTCCACCGGAAATACATGTTTTGAGGTCTCTTAGTCCAAAACTATTTACTTCTCTTCCACGTACTACCTAGGAGATTACACCGGAAGTACATGTTTTGAGGTCTTAGTCCAAAACTATTTACTTTCTCTACCACGTACTACCTAAGAGATTACACCGGAAATACATGTTTTGAGGTCTCTTAGTCCAAAACTATTTACTTCTCTTCCACGTACTACCTAGGAGATTACACCGGAAATACATGTTTTGAGGTCTCTTAGTCCAAAACTATTTACTTCTCTTCCACGTACTACCTAGGAGATTCCACCAGAAGTACATGTTTTGAGATCTCTTAGACCAAAACTATTTGCTTTCTCTACCACGTACTACCTAGGAGATTCCACCGGAAATACATGTTTTGAGGTCTCTTAGTCCAAAACTATTTACTTCTCTTCCATGTACTACCTAGGAGATTACACCGGAAATACATGTTTTGAGGCACCTTACTCCAAAACTATTTACTTCTCTTCCACGTACTACCTAAGAGATTACACCGGAAATACATGTTTTGAGGCACCTTACTCCAAAACTATTTACTTCTCTTCCACGTACTACCTAAGAGATTACACCGGAAATACATGTTTTGAGGTCTCTTAGACCAAAACTATTTGCTTTCTCTTCCACGTACTACCTAGGAGATTCCACCGGAAATACATGTTTTGAGGTCTCTTAGTCCAAAACTATTTACTTCTCTTCCATGTACTACCTAGGAGATTACACCGGAAATACATGTTTTGAGGCACCTTACTCCAAAACTATTTACTTCTCTTCCATGTACTACCTAGGAGATTACACCGGAAATACATGTTTTGAGGCACCTTACTCCAAAACTATTTACTTTCTCTTCCACGTACTACCTAAGAGATTACACCGGAATTACATGTTTTGAGGCACCTTACTCCAAAACTATTTACTTTCTCTTCCACCTACTACCTAAGAGATTCAACCGGAATTACATGTTTTGAGGCACCTTACTCCAAAACTATTTACTTTCTCTTCCACGTACTACCTAAGAGATTCCACCGGAATTACATGTTTTGAGGCACCTTACTCCAAAACTATTTACGTTCTCTTCCACCTACTGCCTAAGAGATTACACCGGAAGTACATGTTTTGAGGTCTTAGTTCAAAACTATTTACTTTCTCTTCCACCTACTACCTAAGAGATTCAACCGGAAATACATGTTTTGAGGCACCTTACTCCAAAACTATTTACTTTCTCTTCCACGTACTACCTAAGAGATTCCACCGGAAGTACATGTTTTGAGGCACCTTACTCCAAAACTATTTACTTTCTCTTCCACCTACTACCTAAGAGATTACACCGGAAGTACATGTTTTGAGGCACCTTACTCCAAAACTATTTACTTTCTCTTCCACGTACTACCTAAGAGATTACACCGGAAATACATGTTTTGAGGCACCTTAGTTCAAAACTATTTACTTTCTCTTCCACGTTCTACCTAGGAGATTACACCGGAAATACATGTTTTGAGGCACCTTAGTTCAAAACTATTTACTTTCTCTTCCACCTACTACCTAAGAGATTACACCGGAAGTACATGTTTTTAGGCACCTTAGTTCAAAACTATTTACTTTCTCTACCACGTACTACCTAAGAGATTCCACCGGAAATACATGTTTTGAGGCACCTTAGTTCAAAACTATTTAGTTTCTCTACCACGTACTACCTAGGAGATTACACCGGAAATACATGTTTTGAGGCACCTTAGTTCAAAACTATTTACTTTCTCTTCCACCTACTACCTAAGAGATTACACCGGAAATACATGTTTTGAGGCACCTTAGTTCAAAACTATTTAGTTTCTCTACCACGTACTACCTAGGAGATTACACCGGAAATACATGTTTTGAGGCACCTTAGTTCAAAACTATTTACTTTCTCTTCCACCTACTACCTAAGAGATTACACCGGAAATACATGTTTTGAGGCACCTTAGTTCAAAACTATTTACTTTCTCTTCCACCTACTACCTAAGAGATTATACCGGAAATACATGTTTTGAGGCACCTTAGTTCAAAACTACTTAGTTTCTCTTCCACCTACTACCTAAGAGATTACACCGGAAGTACATGTTTTGAGGCACCTTAGTTCAAAACTATTTACTTTCTCTACCACGTACTACCTAAGAGATTCCACCGGAAATACATGTTTTGAGGCACCTTAGTTCAAAACTATTTACTTTCTCTTCCATCTACTACCTAAGAGATTACACCGGAAATACATGTTTTGAGGCACCTTAGTTCAAAACTATTTACTTTCTCTTCCACGTACTACCTAAGAGATTACACCGGAAGTACATGTTTTGAGGCATTTTACTCCAAAACTATTTACTTTCTCTTCCACCTACTACCTAAGAGATTAAACCGGAAGTACATGTTTTGAGGCACCTTACTCCAAAACTATTTACTTTCTCTTCCATCTACTACCTAAGAGATTAAACCGGAAGTACATGTTTTGAGGCACCTTAGTTCAAAACTATTTACTTTCTCTTCCACCTACTACCTAAGAGATTACACCGGAAGTACATGTTTTGAGGCACCTTAGTTCAAAACTATTTACTTTTCTTCCACCTACTACCTAAGAGATTCCACCGGAAATACATGTTTTGAGGCACCTTAGTTCAAAACTATTTACTTTCTCTTCCATCTACTACCTAAGAGATTACACCGGAAATACATGTTTTGAGGCACCTTAGTTCAAAACTATTTACTTTCTCTTCCACGTACTACCTAAGAGTTTACACCGGAAGTACATGTTTTGAGGCACCTTACTCCAAAACTATTTACTTTCTCTTCCATCTACTACCTAAGAGATTACACCGGAAATACATGTTTTGAGGCACCTTACTCCAAAACTATTTACTTTCTCTTCCATCTACTACCTAAGAGATTACACCGGAAATACATGTTTTGAGGCACCTTAGTTCAAAACTATTTACTTTCTCTTCCATCTACTACCTAAGAGATTACACCGGAAATACATGTTTTGAGGCACCTTAGTTCAAAACTATTTACTTTCTCTTCCATCTACTACCTAAGAGATTACACCGGAAATACATGTTTTGAGGCACCTTAGTTCAAAACTATTTACTTTCTCTTCCACGTACTACCTAAGAGATTACACCGGAAGTACATGTTTTGAGGCACCTTACTCCAAAACTATTTACTTTCTCTTCCACCTACTACCTAAGAGATTAAACCGGAAGTACATGTTTTGAGGCACCTTACTCCAAAACTATTTACTTTCTCTTCCATCTACTACCTAAGAGATTAAACCGGAAGTACATGTTTTGAGGCACCTTAGTTCAAAACTATTTACTTTCTCTTCCACCTACTACCTAAGAGATTACACCGGAAGTACATGTTTTGAGGCACCTTAGTTCAAAACTATTTACTTTCTCTTCCACCTACTACCTAAGAGATTACACCGGAAATACATGTTTTGAGGCACCTTAGTTCAAAACTATTTACTTTCTCTACCACGTACTACCTAAGAGATTCCACCGGAATTACATGTTTTGAGGCACCTTAGTTCAAAACTATTTACCTTCTCTTCCACCTACTACCTAAGAGATTCCACCGTATATACATGTTTTGAGGCACCTTAGTTCAAAACTATTTACTCTCTCTTCCACGTACTACCTAAGAGATTCCACCGGAATTACATGTTTTGAGGCACCTTACTCCAAAACTATTTACTTTCTCTACCACGTACTACCTAAGAGATTACACCGGAAGTACATGTTTTGAGGCACCTTAGTTCAAAACTATTTACTTTCTCTTCCACCTACTACCTAAGAGATTCCACCGGAAATACATGTTTTGAGGCACCTTAGTTCAAAACTATTTACTTTCTCTTCCACCTACTACCTAAGAGATTACACCGGAAATACATGTTTTGAGGCACCTTAGTTCAAAACTATTTAGTTTCTCTACCACGTACTACCTAGGAGATTACACCGGAAATACATGTTTTGAGGCACCTTAGTTCAAAACTATTTACTTTCTCTTCCACCTACTACCTAAGAGATTACACCGGAAATACATGTTTTGAGGCACCTTAGTTCAAAACTATTTAGTTTCTCTACCACGTACTACCTAGGAGATTACACCGGAAATACATGTTTTGAGGCACCTTAGTTCAAAACTATTTACTTTCTCTTCCACCTACTACCTAAGAGATTACACCGGAAATACATGTTTTGAGGCACCTTAGTTCAAAACTATTTACTTTCTCTTCCACCTACTACCTAAGAGATTATACCGGAAATACATGTTTTGAGGCACCTTAGTTCAAAACTATTTAGTTTCTCTTCCACCTACTACCTAAGAGATTACACCGGAAGTACATGTTTTGAGGCACCTTAGTTCAAAACTATTTACTTTCTCTACCACGTACTACCTAAGAGATTCCACCGGAAATACATGTTTTGAGGCACCTTAGTTCAAAACTATTTACTTTCTCTTCCATCTACTACCTAAGAGATTACACCGGAAATACATGTTTTGAGGCACCTTAGTTCAAAACTATTTACTTTCTCTTCCACGTACTACCTAAGAGATTACACCGGAAGTACATGTTTTGAGGCACCTTACTCCAAAACTATTTACTTTCTCTTCCACCTACTACCTAAGAGATTAAACCGGAAGTACATGTTTTGAGGCACCTTACTCCAAAACTATTTACTTTCTCTTCCATCTACTACCTAAGAGATTAAACCGGAAGTACATGTTTTGAGGCACCTTAGTTCAAAACTATTTACTTTCTCTTCCACCTACTACCTAAGAGATTACACCGGAAGTACATGTTTTGAGGCACCTTAGTTCAAAACTATTTACTTTCTCTTCCACCTACTACCTAAGAGATTCCACCGGAAATACATGTTTTGAGGCACCTTAGTTCAAAACTATTTACTTTCTCTTCCATCTACTACCTAAGAGATTACACCGGAAATACATGTTTTGAGGCACCTTAGTTCAAAACTATTTACTTTCTCTTCCACGTACTACCTAAGAGATTACACCGGAAGTACATGTTTTGAGGCACCTTACTCCAAAACTATTTACTTTCTCTTCCACCTACTACCTAAGAGATTAAACCGGAAGTACATGTTTTGAGGCACCTTAGTTCAAAACTATTTACTTTCTCTTCCACCTACTACCTAAGAGATTACACCGGAAGTACATGTTTTGAGGCACCTTAGTTCAAAACTATTTACTTTCTCTTCCACCTACTACCTAAGAGATTACACCGGAAATACATGTTTTGAGGCACCTTAGTTCAAAACTATTTACCTTCTCTTCCACGTACTACCTAAGAGATTCCACCGGAAATACATGTTTTGAGGCACCTTAGTTCAAAACTATTTACTTTCTCTTCCACGTACTACCTAAGAGATTCCACCGGAATTACATGTTTTGAGGTCTCTTAGACCAAAACTATTTGCTTTCTCTTCCACGTACTACCTAGGAGATTCCACCGGAAATACATGTTTTGAGGTCTCTTAGTCCAAAACTATTTACTTCTCTTCCATGTACTACCTAGGAGATTACACCGGAAATACATGTTTTGAGGCACCTTACTCCAAAACTATTTACTTCTCTTCCATGTACTACCTAGGAGATTACACCGGAAATACATGTTTTGAGGCACCTTACTCCAAAACTATTTACTTTCTCTTCCACGTACTACCTAAGAGATTACACCGGAATTACATGTTTTGAGGCACCTTACTCCAAAACTATTTACTTTCTCTTCCACCTACTACCTAAGAGATTCCACCGGAATTACATGTTTTGAGGCACCTTACTCCAAAACTATTTACTTTCTCTTCCACGTACTACCTAAGAGATTCCACCGGAATTACATGTTTTGAGGCACCTTACTCCAAAACTATTTACGTTCTCTTCCACCTACTGCCTAAGAGATTACACCGGAAGTACATGTTTTGAGGTCTTAGTTCAAAACTATTTACTTTCTCTTCCACCTACTACCTAAGAGATTCAACCGGAAATACATGTTTTGAGGCACCTTACTCCAAAACTATTTACTTTCTCTTCCACGTACTACCTAAGAGATTCCACCGGAAGTACATGTTTTGAGGCACCTTAGTTCAAAACTATTTACTTTCTCTTCCACCTACTACCTAAGAGATTACACCGGAAGTACATGTTTTGAGGCACCTTACTCCAAAACTATTTACTTTCTCTTCCACGTACTACCTAAGAGATTACACCGGAAATACATGTTTTGAGGCACCTTAGTTCAAAACTATTTACTTTCTCTTCCACGTTCTACCTAGGAGATTACACCGGAAATACATGTTTTGAGGCACCTTAGTTCAAAACTATTTACTTTCTCTTCCACCTACTACCTAAGAGATTACACCGGAAGTACATGTTTTTAGGCACCTTAGTTCAAAACTATTTACTTTCTCTACCACGTACTACCTAAGAGATTCCACCGGAAATACATGTTTTGAGGCACCTTAGTTCAAAACTATTTAGTTTCTCTACCACGTACTACCTAGGAGATTACACCGGAAATACATGTTTTGAGGCACCTTAGTTCAAAACTATTTACTTTTTCTTCCACCTACTACCTAAGAGATTACACCGGAAATACATGTTTTGAGGCACCTTAGTTCAAAACTATTTAGTTTCTCTACCACGTACTACCTAGGAGATTACACCGGAAATACATGTTTTGAGGCACCTTAGTTCAAAACTATTTACTTTCTCTTCCACCTACTACCTAAGAGATTACACCGGAAATACATGTTTTGAGGCACCTTAGTTCAAAACTATTTACTTTCTCTTCCATCTACTACCTAAGAGATTACACCGGAAATACATGTTTTGAGGCACCTTAGTTCAAAACTATTTACTTTCTCTTCCACGTACTACCTAAGAGATTACACCGGAAGTACATGTTTTGAGGCATTTTACTCCAAAACTATTTACTTTCTCTTCCACCTACTACCTAAGAGATTAAACCGGAAGTACATGTTTTGAGGCACCTTACTCCAAAACTATTTACTTTCTCTTCCATCTACTACCTAAGAGATTAAACCGGAAGTACATGTTTTGAGGCACCTTACTCCAAAACTATTTACTTTCTCTTCCATCTACTACCTAAGAGATTACACCGGAAATACATGTTTTGAGGCACCTTAGTTCAAAACTATTTACTTTCTCTTCCACCTACTACCTAAGAGATTACACCGGAAATACATGTTTTGAGGCACCTTAGTTCAAAACTATTTAGTTTCTCTACCACGTACTACCTAGGAGATTACACCGGAAATACATGTTTTGAGGCACCTTAGTTCAAAACTATTTACTTTCTCTTCCACCTACTACCTAAGAGATTACACCGGAAATACATGTTTTGAGGCACCTTAGTTCAAAACTATTTACTTTCTCTTCCACCTACTACCTAAGAGATTATACCGGAAATACATGTTTTGAGGCACCTTAGTTCAAAACTATTTACTTTCTCTTCCACCTACTACCTAAGAGATTACACCGGAAGTACATGTTTTGAGGCACCTTAGTTCAAAACTATTTACTTTCTCTACCACGTACTACCTAAGAGATTCCACCGGAAATACATGTTTTGAGGCACCTTAGTTCAAAACTATTTACTTTCTCTTCCATCTACTACCTGAGAGATTACACCGGAAATACATGTTTTGAGGCACCTTAGTTCAAAACTATTTACTTTCTCTTCCACGTACTACCTAAGAGATTACACCGGAAGTACATGTTTTGAGGCACCTTACTCCAAAACTATTTACTTTCTCTTCCACCTACTACCTAAGAGATTAAACCGGAAGTACATGTTTTGAGGCACCTTACTCCAAAACTATTTACTTTCTCTTCCATCTACTACCTAAGAGATTAAACCGGAAGTACATGTTTTGAGGCACCTTAGTTCAAAACTATTTACTTTCTCTTCCACCTACTACCTAAGAGATTACACCGGAAGTACATGTTTTGAGGCACCTTAGTTCAAAACTATTTACTTTCTCTTCCACCTACTACCTAAGAGATTCCACCGGAAATACATGTTTTGAGGCACCTTAGTTCAAAACTATTTACTTTCTCTTCCATCTACTACCTAAGAGATTACACCGGAAATACATGTTTTGAGGCACCTTAGTTCAAAACTATTTACTTTCTCTTCCACGTACTACCTAAGAGATTACACCGGAAGTACATGTTTTGAGGCACCTTACTCCAAAACTATTTACTTTCTCTTCCACCTACTACCTAAGAGATTAAACCGGAAGTACATGTTTTGAGGCACCTTAGTTCAAAACTATTTACTTTCTCTTCCACCTACTACCTAAGAGATTACACCGGAAGTACATGTTTTGAGGCACCTTAGTTCAAAACTATTTACTTTCTCTTCCACCTACTACCTAAGAGATTACACCGGAAATACATGTTTTGAGGCACCTTAGTTCAAAACTATTTACCTTCTCTTCCACGTACTACCTAAGAGATTCCACCGGAAATACATGTTTTGAGGCACCTTAGTTCAAAACTATTTACTTTCTCTTCCACCTACTACCTAAGAGATTCCACCGGAATTACATGTTTTGAGTCACCTTAGTTCAAAACTATTTACTTTCTCTTCCACGTACTACCTAAGAGATTACACCGGAAATACATGTTTTGAGGCACCTTAGTTCAAAACTATTTACTTTCTCTTCCACGTACTACCTAAGAGATTACACCGGAAATACATGTTTTGAGGCACCTTAGTTCAAAACTATTTACTTTCTCTTCCACGTACTACCTAAGAGATTACACCGGAAATACATGTTTTGAGGCACCTTAGTTCAAAACTATTTACCTTCTCTTCCACCTACTACCTAAGAGATTAAACCGGAAATAAATGTTTTGAGGCACCTTAGTTCAAAACTATTTACCTTCTCTTCCACGTACTACCTAAGAGATTCCACCGGAAATACATGTTTTGAGGCACCTTAGTTCAAAACTATTTACTTTCTCTTCCACGTACTACCTAAGAGATTCCACCGGAAATACATGTTTTGAGGCACCTTACTCCAAAACTATTTACTTTCTCTTCCACATACTACCTAAGAGATTCCACCGGAAATACATGTTTTGAGGCACCTAAGTTCAAAACTATTTACTTTCTCTTCCACGTACTACCTAAGAGATTCCACCGGAAATACATGTTTTGAGGCACCTTAGTTCAGAACTATTTACTTTCTCTTCCACATACTACCTAAGAGATTCCACCGGAAATACATGTTTTGAGGCACCTTAGTTCAAAACTATTTACTTTCTCTTCCACGTACTACCTAAGAGATTCCACCGGAAATACATGTTTTGAGGCACCTTAGTTCAAAACTATTTACTTTCTCTTCCACGTACTACCTAAGAGATTCCACCGGAAATACATGTTTTGAGGCACCTTAGTTTAAAACTATTTACCTTCTCTTCCACCTACTACCTAAGAGATTCCACCGGAAATACATGTTTTGAGGCACCTTAGTTCAAAACTATTTACCTTCTCTTCCACCTACTACCTAAGAGATTCCACCGGAATTACATGTTTTGAGGCACCTTAGTTCAAAACTATTTACCTTCTCTTCCACCTACTACCTAAGAGATTACACCGGAAGTACATGTTTTGAGGCACCTTAGTTCAAAACTATTTACTTTCTCTACCACGTACTACCTAAGAGATTACACCGGAAGTATATGTTTTGAGGCACCTTACTCCAAAACTATTTACCTTCTCTTCCACCTACTACCTAAGAGATTACACCGGAAATACATGTTTTGAGGCACCTTACTCCAAAACTATTTACTTCTCTTCCACGTACTACCTAAGAGATTACACCGGAAATACATGTTTTGAGGTCTCTTAGACCAAAACTATTTGCTTTCTCTTCCACGTACTGCCTAGGAGATTCCACCGGAAATACATGTTTTGAGGTCTCTTAGTCCAAAACTATTTACTTCTCTTCCATGTACTACCTAGGAGATTACACCGGAAATACATGTTTTGAGGCACCTTACTCCAAAACTATTTACTTCTCTTCCATGTACTACCTAGGAGATTACACCGGAAATACATGTTTTGAGGCACCTTACTCCAAAACTATTTACTTCTCTTCCATGTACTACCTAGGAGATTACACCGGAAATACATGTTTTGAGGCACCTTACTCCAAAACTATTTACTTTCTCTTCCACGTACTTCCTAAGAGATTACACCGGAATTACATGTTTTGAGGCACCTTACTCCAAAACTATTTACTTTCTCTTCCACCTACTACCTAAGAGATTCCACCGGAATTACATGTTTTGAGGCACCTTACTCCAAAACTATTTACTTTCTCTTCCACGTACTACCTAAGAGATTCCACCGGAATTACATGTTTTGAGGCACCTTACTCCAAAACTATTTACGTTCTCTTCCACCTACTGCCTAAGAGATTACACCGGAAGTACATGTTTTGAGGTCTTAGTTCAAAACTATTTACTTTCTCTTCCACCTACTACCTAAGAGATTCAACCGGAAATACATGTTTTGAGGTACCTTACTCCAAAACTATTTACTTTCTCTTCCACGTACTACCTAAGAGATTCCACCGGAAGTACATGTTTTGAGGCACCTTACTCCAAAACTATTTACTTTCTCTTCCACCTACTACCTAAGAGATTACACCGGAAGTACATGTTTTGAGGCACCTTACTCCAAAACTATTTACTTTCTCTTCCACGTACTACCTAAGAGATTACACCGGAAATACATGTTTTGAGGCACCTTAGTTCAAAACTATTTACTTTCTCTTCCACGTTCTACCTAGGAGATTACACCGGAAATACATGTTTTGAGGCACCTTAGTTCAAAACTATTTACTTTCTCTTCCACCTACTACCTAAGAGATTACACCGGAAGTACATGTTTTGAGGCACCTTAGTTCAAAACTATTTACTTTCTCTACCACGTACTACCTAAGAGATTCCACCGGAAATACATGTTTTGAGGCACCTTAGTTCAAAACTATTTACTTTCTCTTCCATCTACTACCTAAGAGATTACACCGGAAGTACATGTTTTGAGGTCTTAGTTCAAAACTATTTACTTTCTCTTCCACGTTCTACCTAGCAGATTCCAGGGGAAATACATGTTTTGAGGTCTTAGTTCAAAACTATTTACTTTCTCTTCCACCTACTACCTAGGAGATTACACCGGAAATACATGTTTTGAGGCACCTTAGTTCACAACTATTTACTTTCTCTTCCACCTACTACCTAAGAGATTCCACCGGAAATACATGTTTTGAGGCACCTTAGTTCAAAACTATTTACTTTCTCTTCCATCTACTACCTAAGAGATTACACCGGAAATACATGTTTTGAGGCACCTTAGTTCAAAACTATTTACTTTCCCTTCCACGTACTACCTAAGAGATTACACCGGAAGTACATGTTTTGAGGCACCTTACTCCAAAACTATTTACTTTCTCTTCCATCTACTACCTAAGAGATTACACCGGAAATACATGTTTTGAGGCACCTTACTCCAAAACTATTTACTTTCTCTTCCATCTACTACCTAAGAGATTACACCGGAAATACATGTTTTGAGGCACCTTAGTTCAAAACTATTTACCTTCTCTTCCACCTACTACCTAAGAGATTACACCGGAAATACATGTTTTGAGGCACCTTACTCCAAAACTATTTACTTCTCTTCCACGTACTACCTAAGAGATTACACCGGAAATACATGTTTTGAGGTCTCTTAGACCAAAACTATTTGCTTTCTCTTCCACGTACTACCTAGGAGATTCCACCGGAAATACATGTTTTGAGGTCTCTTAGTCCAAAACTATTTACTTCTCTTCCATGTACTACCTAGGAGATTACACCGGAAATACATGTTTTGAGGCACCTTACTCCAAAACTATTTACTTCTCTTCCATGTACTACCTAGGAGATTACACCGGAAATACATGTTTTGAGGCACCTTACTCCAAAACTATTTACTTTCTCTTCCACGTACTACCTAAGAGATTACACCGGAATTACATGTTTTGAGGCACCTTACTCCAAAACTATTTACTTTCTCTTCCACCTACTACCTAAGAGATTCCACCGGAATTACATGTTTTGAGGCACCTTACTCCAAAACTATTTACTTTCTCTTCCACGTACTACCTAAGAGATTCCACCGGAATTACATGTTTTGAGGCACCTTACTCCAAAACTATTTACGTTCTCTTCCACCTACTGCCTAAGAGATTACACCGGAAGTACATGTTTTGAGGTCTTAGTTCAAAACTATTTACTTTCTCTTCCACGTACTACCTAAGAGATTCCACCGGAATTACATGTTTTGAGGCACCTTAGTTCAAAACTATTTACTTTCTCTTCCACGTACTACCTAAGAGATTCCACCGGAAGTACATGTTTTGAGGCACCTTAGTTCAAAACTATTTACCTTCTCTTCCACCTACTACCTAAGAGATTCCACCGGAATTACATGTTTTGAGGCACCTTAGTTCAAAACTATTTACCTTCTCTTCCACCTACTACCTAAGAGATTCCACCGTATATACATGTTTTTAGGCACCTTAGTTCAAAACTATTTACTTTCTCTTCCACGTACTACCTAAGAGATTCCACCGGAATTACATGTTTTGAGGCACCTTACTCCAAAACTATTTACTTTCTCTACCACGTACTACCTAAGAGATTACACCGGAAATACATGTTTTGAGGCACCTTAGTCCAAAACTATTTACTTTCTCTACCACCTACTACCTAAGAGATTCCACCGGAAATACATGTTTTGAGGTCTCTTAGTCCAAAACTATTTACTTCTCTTCCACGTACTACCTAGGAGATTACACCGGAAGTACATGTTTTGAGGTCTTAGTCCAAAACTATTTACTTTCTCTACCACGTACTACCTAAGAGATTACACCGGAAATACATGTTTTGAGGTCTCTTAGTCCAAAACTATTTACTTCTCTTCCACGTACTACCTAGGAGATTACACCGGAAATACATGTTTTGAGGTCTCTTAGTCCAAAACTATTTACTTCTCTTCCACGTACTACCTAGGAGATTCCACCAGAAGTACATGTTTTGAGATCTCTTAGACCAAAACTATTTGCTTTCTCTACGTACTACCTAGGAGATTCCACCGGAAATACATGTTTTGAGGTCTCTTAGTCCAAAACTATTTACTTCTCTTCCATGTACTACCTAGGAGATTACACCGGAAATACATGTTTTGAGGCACCTTACTCCAAAACTATTTACTTCTCTTCCACGTACTACCTAAGAGATTACACCGGAAATACATGTTTTGAGGCACCTTACTCCAAAACTATTTACTTCTCTTCCACGTACTACCTAAGAGATTCCACCGGAAATACATGTTTTGAGGCACCTTACTCCAAAACTATTTACTTCTCTTCCACGTACTACCTAAGAGATTACACCGGAAATACATGTTTTGAGGTCTCTTAGACCAAAACTATTTGCTTTCTCTTCCACGTACTACCTAGGAGATTCCACCGGAAATACATGTTTTGAGGTCTCTTAGTCCAAAACTATTTACTTCTCTTCCATGTACTACCTAGGAGATTACACCGGAAATACATGTTTTGAGGCACCTTACTCCAAAACTATTTACTTCTCTTCCATGTACTACCTAGGAGATTACACCAGAAATACATGTTTTGAGATCTCTTAGACCAAAACTATTTGCTTTCTCTAGCACGTACTACCTAGGAGATTCCACCGGAAATACATGTTTTGAGGCACCTTAGTTCAAAACTATTTACCTTCTCTTCCACGTACTACCTAAGAGATTCCACCGGAAATACATGTTTTGAGGCACCTTAGTTCAAAACTATTTACTTTCTCTTCCACCTACTACCTAAGAGATTCCACCGGAATTACATGTTTTGAGGCACCTTAGTTCAAAACTATTTACTTTCTCTTCCACGTACTACCTAAGAGATTACACCGGAAATACATGTTTTGAGGCACCTTAGTTCAAAACTATTTACTTTCTCTTCCACGTACTACCTAAGAGATTACACCGGAAATACATGTTTTGAGGCACCTTAGTTCAAAACTATTTACTTTCTCTTCCACGTACTACCTAAGAGATTAAACCGGAAATACATGTTTTGAGGCACCTTAGTTCAAAACTATTTACCTTCTCTTCCACCTACTACCTAAGAGATTAAACCGGAAATACATGTTTTGAGGCACCTTAGTTCAAAACTATTTACCTTCTCTTCCACCTACTACCTAAGAGATTCCACCGGAAATACATGTTTTGAGGCACCTTAGTTCAAAACTATTTACCTTCTCTTCCACCTACTACCTAAGAGATTCCACCGGAATTACATGTTTTGAGGCACCTTAGTTCAAAACTATTTACCTTCTCTTCCACCTACTACCTAAGAGATTACACCGGAAATACATGTTTTGAGGCACCTTAGTTCAAAACTATTTACTTTCTCTACCACGTACTACCTAAGAGATTACACCGGAAGTACATGTTTTGAGGCACCTTACTCCAAAACTATTTACCTTCTCTTCCACCTACTACCTAAGAGATTACACCGGAAATACATGTTTTGAGGCACCTTACTCCAAAACTATTTACTTCTCTTCCACGTACTACCTAAGAGATTACACCGGAAATACATGTTTTGAGGTCTCTTAGACCAAAACTATTTGCTTTCTCTTCCACGTACTACCTAGGAGATTCCACCGGAAATACATGTTTTGAGGTCTCTTAGTCCAAAACTATTTACTTCTCTTCCATGTACTACCTAGGAGATTACACCGGAAATACATGTTTTGAGGCACCTTACTCCAAAACTATTTACTTCTCTTCCATGTACTACCTAGGAGATTACACCGGAAATACATGTTTTGAGGCACCTTACTCCAAAACTATTTACTTTCTCTTCCACGTACTACCTAAGAGATTACACCGGAATTACATGTTTTGAGGCACCTTACTCCAAAACTATTTACTTCTCTTCCATGTACTACCTAGGAGATTACACCGGAAATACATGTTTTGAGGCACCTTACTCCAAAACTATTTACTTTCTCTTCCACGTACTACCTAAGAGATTACACCGGAATTACATGTTTTGAGGCACCTTACTCCAAAACTATTTACTTTCTCTTCCACCTACTACCTAAGAGATTCCACCGGAATTACATGTTTTGAGGCACCTTACTCCAAAACTATTTACTTTCTCTTCCACGTACTACCTAAGAGATTCCACCGGAATTACATGTTTTGAGGCACCTTACTCCAAAACTATTTACGTTCTCTTCCACCTACTGCCTAAGAGATTACACCGGAAGTACATGTTTTGAGGTCTTAGTTCAAAACTATTTACTTTCTCTTCCACGTACTACCTAAGAGATTCCACCGGAATTACATGTTTTGAGGCACCTTAGTTCAAAACTATTTACTTTCTCTTCCACGTACTACCTAAGAGATTCCACCGGAAGTACATGTTTTGAGGCACCTTAGTTCAAAACTATTTACCTTCTCTTCCACCTACTACCTAAGAGATTCCACCGGAATTACATGTTTTGAGGCACCTTAGTTCAAAACTATTTACCTTCTCTTCCACCTACTACCTAAGAGATTCCACCGTATATACATGTTTTTAGGCACCTTAGTTCAAAACTATTTACTTTCTCTTCCACGTACTACCTAAGAGATTCCACCGGAATTACATGTTTTGAGGCACCTTACTCCAAAACTATTTACTTTCTCTACCACGTACTACCTAAGAGATTACACCGGAAATACATGTTTTGAGGCACCTTAGTCCAAAACTATTTACTTTCTCTACCACCTACTACCTAAGAGATTCCACCGGAAATACATGTTTTGAGGTCTCTTAGTCCAAAACTATTTACTTCTCTTCCACGTACTACCTAGGAGATTACACCGGAAGTACATGTTTTGAGGTCTTAATCCAAAACTATTTACTTTCTCTACCACGTACTACCTAAGAGATTACACCGGAAATACATGTTTTGAGGTCTCTTAGTCCAAAACTATTTACTTCTCTTCCACGTACTACCTAGGAGATTACACCGGAAATACATGTTTTGAGGTCTCTTAGTCCAAAACTATTTACTTCTCTTCCACGTACTACCTAGGAGATTCCACCAGAAGTACATGTTTTGAGATCTCTTAGACCAAAACTATTTGCTTTCTCTACGTACTACCTAGGAGATTCCACCGGAAATACATGTTTTGAGGTCTCTTAGTCCAAAACTATTTACTTCTCTTCCATGTACTACCTAGGAGATTACACCGGAAATACATGTTTTGAGGCACCTTACTCCAAAACTATTTACTTCTCTTCCACGTACTACCTAAGAGATTACACCGGAAATACATGTTTTGAGGCACCTTACTCCAAAACTATTTACTTCTCTTCCACGTACTACCTAAAAGATTCCACCGGAAATACATGTTTTGAGGCACCTTACTCCAAAACTATTTACTTCTCTTCCACGTACTACCTAAGAGATTCCACCGGAAATACATGTTTTGAGGCACCTTACTCCAAAACTATTTACTTCTCTTCCACGTACTACCTAAGAGATTACACCGGAAATACATGTTTTGAGGTCTCTTAGACCAAAACTATTTGCTTTCTCTTCCACGTACTACCTAGGAGATTCCACCGGAAATACATGTTTTGAGGTCTCTTAGTCCAAAACTATTTACTTCTCTTCCATGTACTACCTAGGAGATTACACCGGAAATACATGTTTTGAGGCACCTTACTCCAAAACTATTTACTTCTCTTCCATGTACTACCTAGGAGATTACACCAGAAATACATGTTTTGAGATCTCTTAGACCAAAACTATTTGCTTTCTCTAGCACGTACTACCTAGGAGATTCCACCGGAAATACATGTTTTGAGGCACCTTAGTTCAAAACTATTTACCTTCTCTTCCACGTACTACCTAAGAGATTCCACCGGAAATACATGTTTTGAGGCACCTTAGTTCAAAACTATTTACTTTCTCTTCCACCTACTACCTAAGAGATTCCACCGGAATTACATGTTTTGAGGCACCTTAGTTCAAAACTATTTACTTTCTCTTCCACGTACTACCTAAGAGATTACACCGGAAATACATGTTTTGAGGCACCTTAGTTCAAAACTATTTACTTTCTCTTCCACGTACTACCTAAGAGATTACACCGGAAATACATGTTTTGAGGCACCTTAGTTCAAAACTATTTACTTTCTCTTCCACGTACTACCTAAGAGATTAAACCGGAAATACATGTTTTGAGGCACCTTAGTTCAAAACTATTTACCTGCTCTTCCACCTACTACCTAAGAGATTAAACCGGAAATACATGTTTTGAGGCACCTTAGTTCAAAACTATTTACCTTCTCTTCCACGTACTACCTAAGAGATTCCACCGGAAATACATGTTTTGAGGCACCTTAGTTCAAAACTATTTACTTTCTCTTCCACATACTACCTAAGAGATTCCACCGGAAATACATGTTTTGAGGCACCTAAGTTCAAAACTATTTACTTTCTCTTCCACGTACTACCTAAGAGATTCCACCGGAAATACATGTTTTGAGGCACCTTAGTTCAGAACTATTTACTTTCTCTTCCACATACTACCTAAGAGATTCCACCGGAAATACATGTTTTGAGGCACCTTAGTTCAAAACTATTTACTTTCTCTTCCACGTACTACCTAAGAGATTCCACCGGAAATACATGTTTTGAGGCACCTTAGTTCAAAACTATTTACTTTCTCTTCCACGTACTACCTAAGAGATTCCACCGGAAATACATGTTTTGAGGCACCTTAGTTCAAAACTATTTACCTTCTCTTCCACCTACTACCTAAGAGATTCCACCGGAAATACATGTTTTGAGGCACCTTAGTTCAAAACTATTTACCTTCTCTTCCACCTACTACCTAAGAGATTCCACCGGAATTACATGTTTTGAGGCACCTTAGTTCAAAACTATTTACCTTCTCTTCCACCTACTACCTAAGAGATTACACCGGAAATACATGTTTTGAGGCACCTTAGTTCAAAACTATTTACTTTCTCTACCACGTACTACCTAAGAGATTACACCGGAAGTACATGTTTTGAGGCACCTTACTCCAAAACTATTTACCTTCTCTTCCACCTACTACCTAAGAGATTACACCGGAAATACATGTTTTGAGGCACCTTACTCCAAAACTATTTACTTCTCTTCCACGTACTACCTAAGAGATTACACCGGAAATACATGTTTTGAGGTCTCTTAGACCAAAACTATTTGCTTTCTCTTCCACGTACTACCTAGGAGATTCCACCGGAAATACATGTTTTGAGGTCTCTTAGTCCAAAACTATTTACTTCTCTTCCATGTACTACCTAGGAGATTACACCGGAAATACATGTTTTGAGGCACCTTACTCCAAAACTATTTACTTCTCTTCCATGTACTACCTAGGAGATTACACCGGAAATACATGTTTTGAGGCACCTTACTCCAAAACTATTTACTTTCTCTTCCACGTACTACCTAAGAGATTACACCGGAATTACATGTTTTGAGGCACCTTACTCCAAAACTATTTACTTTCTCTTCCACCTACTACCTAAGAGATTCCACCGGAATTACATGTTTTGAGGCACCTTACTCCAAAACTATTTACTTTCTCTTCCACGTACTACCTAAGAGATTCCACCGGAATTACATGTTTTGAGGCACCTTACTCCAAAACTATCTACGTTCTCTTCCACCTACTGCCTAAGAGATTACACCGGAAGTACATGTTTTGAGGTCTTAGTTCAAAACTATTTACTTTCTCTTCCACCTACTACCTAAGAGATTCAACCGGAAATACATGTTTTGAGGCACCTTACTCCAAAACTATTTACTTTCTCTTCCACGTACTACCTAAGAGATTCCACCGGAAGTACATGTTTTGAGGCACCTTACTCCAAAACTATTTACTTTCTCTTCCACCTACTACCTAAGAGATTACACCGGAAGTACATGTTTTGAGGCACCTTACTCCAAAACTATTTACTTTCTCTTCCACGTACTACCTAAGAGATTACACCGGAAATACATGTTTTGAGGCACCTTAGTTCAAAACTATTTACTTTCTCTTCCACGTTCTACCTAGGAGATTACACCGGAAATACATGTTTTGAGGCACCTTAGTTCAAAACTATTTACTTTCTCTTCCACCTACTACCTAAGAGATTACACCGGAAGTACATGTTTTGAGGCACCTTAGTTCAAAACTATTTACTTTCTCTACCACGTACTACCTAAGAGATTCCACCGGAAATACATGTTTTGAGGCACCTTAGTTCAAAACTATTTACTTTCTCTTCCATCTACTACCTAAGAGATTACACCGGAAGTACATGTTTTGAGGTCTTAGTTCAAAACTATTTACTTTCTCTTCCACGTTCTACCTAGCAGATTCCAGGGGAAATACATGTGATGAGGTCTTAGTTCAAAACTATTTACTTTCTCTTCCACCTACTACCTAGGAGATTACACCGGAAATACATGTTTTGAGGCACCTTAGTTCACAACTATTTACTTTCTCTTCCACCTACTACCTAAGAGATTCCACCGGAAATACATGTTTTGAGGCACCTTAGTTCAAAACTATTTACTTTCTCTTCCACCTACTACCTAAGAGATTACACCGGAAATACATGTTTTGAGGCACCTTAGTTCAAAACTATTTAGTTTCTCTACCACGTACTACCTAGGAGATTACACCGGAAATACATGTTTGGAGGCACCTTAGTTCAAAACTATTTACTTTCTCTTCCACCTACTACCTAAGAGATTACACCGGAAATACATGTTTTGAGGCACCTTAGTTCAAAACTATTTAGTTTCTCTACCACGTACTACCTAGGAGATTAGACCGGAAATACATGTTTTGAGGCACCTTAGTTCAAAACTATTTACTTTCTCTTCCACCTACTACCTAAGAGATTACACCGGAAATACATGTTTTGAGGCACCTTAGTTCAAAACTATTTACTTTCTCTTCCACCTACTAGCTAAGAGATTATACCGGAAATACATGTTTTGAGGCACCTTAGTTCAAAACTATTTAGTTTCTCTTCCACCTACTACCTAAGAGATTACACCGGAAGTACATGTTTTGAGGCACCTTAGTTCAAAACTATTTACTTTCTCTACCACGTACTACCTAAGAGATTCCACCGGAAATACATGTTTTGAGGCACCTTAGTTCAAAACTATTTACTTTCTCTTCCATCTACTACCTAAGAGATTACACCGGAAATACATGTTTTGAGGCACCTTAGTTCAAAACTATTTACTTTCTCTTCCACGTACTACCTAAGAGATTACACCGGAAGTACATGTTTTGAGGCACCTTACTCCAAAACTATTTACTTTCTCTTCCATCTACTACCTAAGAGATTACACCGGAAATACATGTTTTGAGGCACCTTACTCCAAAACTATTTACTTCTCTTCCACGTACTACCTAAGAGATTCCACCGGAAATACATGTTTTGAGGCACCTTACTCCAAAACTATTTACTTCTCTTCCACGTACTACCTAAGAGATTACACCGGAAATACATGTTTTGAGGTCTCTTAGACCAAAACTATTTGCTTTCTCTTCCACGTACTACCTAGGAGATTCCACCGGAAATACATGTTTTGAGGTCTCTTAGTCCAAAACTATTTACTTCTCTTCCATGTACTACCTAGGAGATTACACCGGAAATACATGTTTTGAGGCACCTTACTCCAAAACTATTTACTTCTCTTCCATGTACTACCTAGGAGATTACACCAGAAATACATGTTTTGAGATCTCTTAGACCAAAACTATTTGCTTTCTCTAGCACGTACTACCTAGGAGATTCCACCGGAAATACATGTTTTGAGGCACCTTAGTTCAAAACTATTTACCTTCTCTTCCACGTACTACCTAAGAGATTCCACCGGAAATACATGTTTTGAGGCACCTTAGTTCAAAACTATTTACTTTCTCTTCCACCTACTACCTAAGAGATTCCACCGGAATTACATGTTTTGAGGCACCTTAGTTCAAAACTATTTACTTTCTCTTCCACGTACTACCTAAGAGATTACACCGGAAATACATGTTTTGAGGCACCTTAGTTCAAAACTATTTACTTTCTCTTCCACGTACTACCTAAGAGATTACACCGGAAATACATGTTTTGAGGCACCTTAGTTCAAAACTATTTACTTTCTCTTCCACGTACTACCTAAGAGATTAAACCGGAAATACATGTTTTGAGGCACCTTAGTTCAAAACTATTTACCTGCTCTTCCACCTACTACCTAAGAGATTAAACCGGAAATACATGTTTTGAGGCACCTTAGTTCAAAACTATTTACCTTCTCTTCCACGTACTACCTAAGAGATTCCACCGGAAATACATGTTTTGAGGCACCTTAGTTCAAAACTATTTACTTTCTCTTCCACATACTACCTAAGAGATTCCACCGGAAATACATGTTTTGAGGCACCTAAGTTCAAAACTATTTACTTTCTCTTCCACGTACTACCTAAGAGATTCCACCGGAAATACATGTTTTGAGGCACCTTAGTTCAGAACTATTTACTTTCTCTTCCACATACTACCTAAGAGATTCCACCGGAAATACATGTTTTGAGGCACCTTAGTTCAAAACTATTTACTTTCTCTTCCACGTACTACCTAAGAGATTCCACCGGAAATACATGTTTTGAGGCACCTTAGTTCAAAACTATTTACTTTCTCTTCCACGTACTACCTAAGAGATTCCACCGGAAATACATGTTTTGAGGCACCTTAGTTCAAAACTATTTACCTTCTCTTCCACCTACTACCTAAGAGATTCCACCGGAAATACATGTTTTGAGGCACCTTAGTTCAAAACTATTTACCTTCTCTTCCACCTACTACCTAAGAGATTCCACCGGAATTACATGTTTTGAGGCACCTTAGTTCAAAACTATTTACCTTCTCTTCCACCTACTACCTAAGAGATTACACCGGAAATACATGTTTTGAGGCACCTTAGTTCAAAACTATTTACTTTCTCTACCACGTACTACCTAAGAGATTACACCGGAAGTACATGTTTTGAGGCACCTTACTCCAAAACTATTTACCTTCTCTTCCACCTACTACCTAAGAGATTACACCGGAAATACATGTTTTGAGGCACCTTACTCCAAAACTATTTACTTCTCTTCCACGTACTACCTAAGAGATTACACCGGAAATACATGTTTTGAGGTCTCTTAGACCAAAACTATTTGCTTTCTCTTCCACGTACTACCTAGGAGATTCCACCGGTAATACATGTTTTGAGGTCTCTTAGTCCAAAACTATTTACTTCTCTTCCATGTACTACCTAGGAGATTACACCGGAAATACATGTTTTGAGGCACCTTACTCCAAAACTATTTACTTCTCTTCCATGTACTACCTAGGAGATTACACCGGAAATACATGTTTTGAGGCACCTTACTCCAAAACTATTTACTTTCTCTTCCACGTACTACCTAAGAGATTACACCGGAATTACATGTTTTGAGGCACCTTACTCCAAAACTATTTACTTTCTCTTCCACCTACTACCTAAGAGATTCCACCGGAATTACATGTTTTGAGGCACCTTACTCCAAAACTATTTACTTTCTCTTCCACGTACTACCTAAGAGATTCCACCGGAATTACATGTTTTGAGGCACCTTACTCCAAAACTATCTACGTTCTCTTCCACCTACTGCCTAAGAGATTACACCGGAAGTACATGTTTTGAGGTCTTAGTTCAAAACTATTTACTTTCTCTTCCACCTACTACCTAAGAGATTCAACCGGAAATACATGTTTTGAGGCACCTTACTCCAAAACTATTTACTTTCTCTTCCACGTACTACCTAAGAGATTCCACCGGAAGTACATGTTTTGAGGCACCTTACTCCAAAACTATTTACTTTCTCTTCCACGTACTACCTAAGAGATTACACCGGAAATACATGTTTTGAGGCACCTTAGTTCAAAACTATTTACTTTCTCTTCCACGTTCTACCTAGGAGATTACACCGGAAATACATATTTTGAGGCACCTTAGTTCAAAACTATTTACTTTCTCTTCCACCTACTACCTAAGAGATTACACCGGAAGTACATGTTTTGAGGCACCTTAGTTCAAAACTATTTACTTTCTCTACCACGTACTACCTAAGAGATTCCACCGGAAATACATGTTTTGAGGCACCTTAGTTCAAAACTATTTACTTTCTCTTCCATCTACTACCTAAGAGATTACACCGGAAGTACATGTTTTGAGGTCTTAGTTCAAAACTATTTACTTTCTCTTCCACGTTCTACCTAGCAGATTCCAGGGGAAATACATGTTTTGAGGTCTTAGTTCAAAACTATTTACTTTCTCTTCCACCTACTACCTAGGAGATTACACCGGAAATACATGTTTTGAGGCACCTTAGTTCACAACTATTTACTTTCTCTTCCACCTACTACCTAAGAGATTCCACCGGAAATACATGTTTTGAGGCACCTTAGTTCAAAACTATTTACTTTCTCTTCCACCTACTACCTAAGAGATTACACCGGAAATACATGTTTTGAGGCACCTTAGTTCAAAACTATTTAGTTTCTCTACCACGTACTACCTAGGAGATTACACCGGAAATACATGTTTTGAGGCACCTTAGTTCAAAACTATTTACTTTCTCTTCCACCTACTACCTAAGAGATTACACCGGAAATACATGTTTTGAGGCACCTTAGTTCAAAACTATTTAGTTTCTCTACCACGTACTACCTAGGAGATTAGACCGGAAATACATGTTTTGAGGCACCTTAGTTCAAAACTATTTACTTTCTCTTCCACCTACTACCTAAGAGATTACACCGGAAATACATGTTTTGAGGCACCTTAGTTCAAAACTATTTACTTTCTCTTCCACCTACTAGCTAAGAGATTATACCGGAAATACATGTTTTGAGGCACCTTAGTTCAAAACTATTTAGTTTCTCTTCCACCTACTACCTAAGAGATTACACCGGAAGTACATGTTTTGAGGCACCTTAGTTCAAAACTATTTACTTTCTCTACCACGTACTACCTAAGAGATTCCACCGGAAATACATGTTTTGAGGCACCTTAGTTCAAAACTATTTACTTTCTCTTCCATCTACTACCTAAGAGATTACACCGGAAATACATGTTTTGAGGCACCTTAGTTCAAAACTATTTACTTTCTCTTCCACGTACTACCTAAGAGATTACACCGGAAGTACATGTTTTGAGGCACCTTACTCCAAAACTATTTACTTTCTCTTCCATCTACTACCTAAGAGATTACACCGGAAATACATGTTTTGAGGCACCTTACTCCAAAACTATTTACTTTCTCTTCCATCTACTACCTAAGAGATTACACCGGAAATACATGTTTTGAGGCACCTTAGTTCAAAACTATTTACTTTCTCTTCCATCTACTACCTAAGAGATTACACCGGAAATACATGTTTTGAGGCACCTTAGTTCAAAACTATTTACTTTCTCTTCCATCTACTACCTAAGAGATTACACCGGAAATACATGTTTTGAGGCACCTTAGTTCAAAACTATTTACTTTCTCTTCCACGTACTACCTAAGAGATTACATCGGAAGTACATGTTTTGAGGCACCTTACTCCAAAACTATTTACTTTCTCTTCCACCTACTACCTAAGAGATTAAACCGGAAGTACATGTTTTGAGGCACCTTACTCCAAAACTATTTACTTTCTCTTCCATCTACTACCTAAGAGATTAAACCGGAAGTACATGTTTTGAGGCACCTTAGTTCAAAACTATTTACTTTCTCTTCCACCTACTACCTAAGAGATTACACCGGAAGTACATGTTTTGAGGCACCTTAGTTCAAAACTATTTACTTTCTCTTCCACCTACTACCTAAGAGATTACACCGGAAATACATGTTTTGAGGCACCTTAGTTCAAAACTATTTACTTTCTCTTCCACCTACTACCTAAGAGATTCCACCGGAATTACATGTTTTGAGGCACCTTAGTTCAAAACTATTTACCTTCTCTTCCACCTACTACCTAAGAGATTCCACCGTATATACATGTTTTGAGGCACCTTAGTTCAAAACTATTTACTTTCTCTTCCACGTACTACCTAAGAGATTCCACCGGAATTACATGTTTTGAGGCACCTTACTCCAAAACTATTTACTTTCTCTACCACGTACTACCTAAGAGATTACACCGGAAATACATGTTTTGAGGCACCTTAGTCCAAAACTATTTACTTTCTCTACCACCTACTACCTAAGAGATTCCACCGGAAATACATGTTTTGAGGTCTCTTAGTCCAAAACTATTTACTTCTCTTCCACGTACTACCTAGGAGATTACACCGGAAGTACATGTTTTGAGGTCTTAGTCCAAAACTATTTACTTTTTCTACCACGTACTACCTAAGAGATTACACCGGAAATACATGTTTTGAGGACTCTTAGTCCAAAACTATTTACTTCTCTTCCACGTACTACCTAGGAGATTACACCGGAAATACATGTTTTGAGGTCTCTTAGTCCAAAACTATTTACTTCTCTTCCACGTACTACCTAGGAGATTCCACCAGAAGTACATGTTTTGAGATCTCTTAGACCAAAACTATTTGCTTTCTCTACGTACTACCTAGGAGATTCCACCGGAAATACATGTTTTGAGGTCTCTTAGTCCAAAACTATTTACTTCTCTTCCATGTACTACCTAGGAGATTACACCGGAAATACATGTTTTGAGGCACCTTACTCCAAAACTATTTACTTCTCTTCCACGTACTACCTAAGAGATTACACCGGAAATACATGTTTTGAGGCACCTTACTCCAAAACTATTTACTTCTCTTCCACGTACTACCTAAAAGATTCCACCGGAAATACATGTTTTGAGGCACCTTACTCCAAAACTATTTACTTCTCTTCCACGTACTACCTAAGAGATTCCACCGGAAATACATGTTTTGAGGCACCTTACTCCAAAACTATTTACTTTCTCTTCCACATACTACCTAAGAGATTCCACCGGAAATACATGTTTTGAGGCACCTAAGTTCAAAACTATTTACTTTCTCTTCCACGTACTACCTAAGAGATTCCACCGGAAATACATGTTTTGAGGCACCTTAGTTCAGAACTATTTACTTTCTCTTCCACATACTACCTAAGAGATTCCACCGGAAATACATGTTTTGAGGCACCTTAGTTCAAAAATATTTACTTTCTCTTCCACCTACTACCTAAGAGATTACACCGGAAATACATGTTTTGAGGCACCTTAGTTCAAAACTATTTAGTTTCTCTACCACGTACTACCTAGGAGATTACACCGGAAATACATGTTTTGAGGCACCTTAGTTCAAAACTATTTACTTTCTCTTCCACCTACTACCTAAGAGATTACACCGGAAATACATGTTTTGAGGCACCTTAGTTCAAAACTATTTAGTTTCTCTACCACGTACTACCTAGGAGCTTACACCGGAAATACATGTTTTGAGGCACCTTAGTTCAAAACTATTTACTTTCTCTTCCACCTACTACCTAAGAGATTACACCGGAAATACATGTTTTGAGGCACCTTAGTTCAAAACTATTTACTTTCTCTTCCACCTACTACCTAAGAGATTATACCGGAAATACATGTTTTGACGCACCTTAGTTCAAAACTATTTAGTTTCTCTTCCACCTACTACCTAAGAGATTACACCGGAAGTACATGTTTTGAGGCACCTTAGTTCAAAACTATTTACTTTCTCTACCACGTACTACCTAAGATTTTCCACCGGAAATACATGTTTTGAGGCACCTTAGTTCAAAACTATTTACTTTCTCTTCCATCTACTACCTAAGAGATTACACCGGAAATACATGTTTTGAGGCACCTTAGTTCAAAACTATTTACTTTCTCTTCCACGTACTACCTAAGAGATTACACCGGAAGTACATGTTTTGAGGCACCTTACTCCAAAACTATTTACTTTCTCTTCCACCAACTACCTAAGAGATTAAACCGGAAGTACATGTTTTGAGGCACCTTACTCCAAAACTATTTACTTTCTCTTCCATCTACTACCTAAGAGATTAAACCGGAAGTACATGTTTTGAGGCACCTTAGTTCAAAACTATTTACTTTCTCTTCCACCTACTACCTAAGAGATTACACCGGAAGTACATGTTTTGAGGCACCTTAGTTCAAAACTATTTACTTTCTCTTCCACCTACTACCTAAGAGATTCCACCGGAAATACATGTTTTGAGGCACCTTAGTTCAAAACTATTTACTTTCTCTTCCATCTACTACCTAAGAGATTACACCGGAAATACATGTTTTGAGGCACCTTAGTTCAAAACTATTTAGTTTCTCTACCACGTACTACCTAAGAGATTACACCGGAAGTACATGTTTTGAGGCACCTTACTCCAAAACTATTTACTTTCTCTTCCACCTACTACCTAAGAGATTAAACCGGAAATACATGTTTTGAGGTCTCTTAGACCAAAACTATTTGCTTTCTCTTCCACGTACTACCTAGGAGATTCCACCGGAAATACATGTTTTGAGGTCTCTTAGTCCAAAACTATTTACTTCTCTTCCATGTACTACCTAGGAGATTACACCGGAAATACATGTTTTGAGGCACCTTACTCCAAAACTATTTACTTCTCTTCCATGTACTACCTAGGAGATTACACCAGAAATACATGTTTTGAGATCTCTTAGACCAAAACTATTTGCTTTCTCTAGCACGTACTACCTAGGAGATTCCACCGGAAATACATGTTTTGAGGCACCTTAGTTCAAAACTATTTACCTTCTCTTCCACGTACTACCTAAGAGATTCCACCGGAAATACATGTTTTGAGGCACCTTAGTTCAAAACTATTTACTTTCTCTTCCACCTACTACCTAAGAGATTCCACCGGAATTACATGTTTTGAGGCACCTTAGTTCAAAACTATTTACTTTCTCTTCCACGTACTACCTAAGAGATTACACCGGAAATACATGTTTTGAGGCACCTTAGTTCAAAACTATTTACTTTCTCTTCCACGTACTACCTAAGAGATTACACCGGAAATACATGTTTTGAGGCACCTTAGTTCAAAACTATTTACTTTCTCTTCCACGTACTACCTAAGAGATTAAACCGGAAATACATGTTTTGAGGCACCTTAGTTCAAAACTATTTACCTTCTCTTCCACCTACTACCTAAGAGATTAAACCGGAAATACATGTTTTGAGGCACCTTAGTTCAAAACTATTTACCTTCTCTTCCACGTACTACCTAAGAGATTCCACCGGAAATACATGTTTTGAGGCACCTTAGTTCAAAACTATTTACTTTCTCTTCCACGTACTACCTAAGAGATTCCACCGGAAATACATGTTTTGAGGCACCTTACTCCAAAACTATTTACTTTCTCTTCCACATACTACCTAAGAGATTCCACCGGAAATACATGTTTTGAGGCACCTAAGTTCAAAACTATTTACTTTCTCTTCCACGTACTACCTAAGAGATTCCACCGGAAATACATGTTTTGAGGCACCCTAGTTCAGAACTATTTACTTTCTCTTCCACATACTACCTAAGAGATTCCACCGGATATACATGTTTTGAGGCACCTTAGTTCAAAACTATTTACTTTCTCTTCCACGTACTACCTAAGAGATTCCACCGGAAATACATGTTTTGAGGCACCTTACTCCAAAACTATTTACTTTCTCTTCCACCTACTACCTAAGAGATTCCACCGGAATTACATGTTTTGAGGCACCTTACTCCAAAACTATTTACTTTCTCTTCCACGTACTACCTAAGAGATTCCACCGGAATTACATGTTTTGAGGCACCTTAGTTCAAAACTATTTACTTTCTCTTCCACGTACTACCTAAGAGATTCCACCGGAAATACATGTTTTGAGGCACCTTACTCCAAAACTATTTACGTTCTCTTCCACCTACTGCCTAAGAGATTACACCGGAAGTACATGTTTTGAGGTCTTAGTTCAAAACTATTTACTTTCTCTTCCACCTACTACCTAAGAGATTCAACCGGAAATACATGTTTTGAGGCACCTTACTCCAAAACTATTTACTTTCTCTTCCACGTACTACCTAAGAGATTCCACCGGAAGTACATGTTTTGAGGCACCTTACTCCAAAACTATTTACTTTCTCTTCCACCTACTACCTAAGAGATTACACCGGAAGTACATGTTTTGAGGCACCTTACTCCAAAACTATTTACTTTCTCTTCCACGTACTACCTAAGAGATTACACCGGAAATACATGTTTTGAGGCACCTTAGTTCAAAACTATTTACTTTCTCTTCCACGTTCTACCTAGGAGATTACACCGGAAATACATGTTTTGAGGCACCTTAGTTCAAAACTATTTACTTTCTCTTCCACCTACTACCTAAGAGATTACACCGGAAGTACATGTTTTGAGGCACCTTAGTTCAAAACTATTTACTTTCTCTACCACGTACTACCTAAGAGATTCCACCGGAAATACATGTTTTGAGGCACCTTAGTTCAAAACTATTTACTTTCTCTTCCATCTACTACCTAAGAGATTACACCGGAAGTACATGTTTTGAGGTCTTAGTTCAAAACTATTTACTTTCTCTTCCACGTTCTACCTAGCAGATTCCAGGGGAAATACATGTTTTGAGGTCTTAGTTCAAAACTATTTACTTTCTCTTCCACCTACTACCTAGGAGATTACACCGGAAATACATGTTTTGAGGCACCTTAGTTCACAACTATTTACTTTCTCTTCCACCTACTACCTAAGAGATTCCACCGGAAATACATGTTTTGAGGCACCTTAGTTCAAAACTATTTACTTTCTCTTCCACCTACTAACTAAGAGATTACACCGGAAATACATGTTTTGAGGCACCTTAGTTCAAAACTATTTAGTTTCTCTACCACGTACTACCTAGGAGATTACACCGGAAATACATGTTTTGAGGCACCTTAGTTCAAAACTATTTACTTTCTCTTCCACCTACTACCTAAGAGATTACACCGGAAATACATGTTTTGAGGCACCTTAGTTCAAAACTATTTAGTTTCTCTACCACGTACTACCTAGGAGATTAGACCGGAAATACATGTTTTGAGGCACCTTAGTTCAAAACTATTTACTTTCTCTTCCACCTACTACCTAAGAGATTACACCGGAAATACATGTTTTGAGGCACCTTAGTTCAAAACTATTTACTTTCTCTTCCACCTACTAGCTAAGAGATTATACCGGAAATACATGTTTTGAGGCACCTTAGTTCAAAACTATTTAGTTTCTCTTCCACCTACTACCTAAGAGATTACACCGGAAGTACATGTTTTGAGGCACCTTAGTTCAAAACTATTTACTTTCTCTACCACGTACTACCTAAGAGATTCCACCGGAAATACATGTTTTGAGGCACCTTAGTTCAAAACTATTTACTTTCTCTTCCATCTACTACCTAAGAGATTACACCGGAAATACATGTTTTGAGGCACCTTAGTTCAAAACTATTTACTTTCTCTTCCACGTACTACCTAAGAGATTACACCGGAAGTACATGTTTTGAGGCACCTTACTCCAAAACTATTTACTTTCTCTTCCATCTACTACCTAAGAGATTACACCGGAAATACATGTTTTGAGGCACCTTACTCCAAAACTATTTACTTTCTCTTCCATCTACTACCTAAGAGATTACACCGGAAATACATGTTTTGAGGCACCTTAGTTCAAAACTATTTACTTTCTCTTCCATCTACTACCTAAGAGATTACACCGGAAATACATGTTTTGAGGCACCTTAGTTCAAAACTATTTACTTTCTCTTCCATCTACTACCTAAGAGATTACACCGGAAATACATGTTTTGAGGCACCTTAGTTCAAAACTATTTACTTTCTCTTCCACGTACTACCTAAGAGATTACACCGGAAGTACATGTTTTGAGGCACCTTACTCCAAAACTATTTACTTTCTCTTCCACCTACTACCTAAGAGATTAAACCGGAAGTACATGTTTTGAGGCACCTTACTCCAAAACTATTTACTTTCTCTTCCATCTACTACCTAAGAGATTAAACCGGAAGTACATGTTTTGAGGCACCTTAGTTCAAAACTATTTACTTTCTCTTCCACCTACTACCTAAGAGATTACACCGGAAGTACATGTTTTGAGGCACCTTAGTTCAAAACTATTTACTTTCTCTTCCACCTTCTACCTAAGAGATTACACCGGAAATACATGTTTTGAGGCACCTTAGTTCAAAACTATTTACTTTCTCTTCCACCTACTACCTAAGAGATTCCACCGGAATTACATGTTTTGAGGCACCTTAGTTCAAAACTATTTACCTTCTCTTCCACCTACTACCAAAGAGATTCCACCGTATATACATGTTTTGAGGCACCTTAGTTCAAAACTATTTACTTTCTCTTCCACGTACTACCTAAGAGATTCCACCGGAATTACATGTTTTGAGGCACCTTACTCCAAAACTATTTACTTTCTCTACCACGTACTACCTAAGAGATTACACCGGAAATACATGTTTTGAGGCACCTTAGTCCAAAACTATTTACTTTCTCTACCACCTACTACCTAAGAGATTCCACCGGAAATACATGTTTTGAGGTCTCTTAGTCCAAAACTATTTACTTCTCTTCCACGTACTACCTAGGAGATTACACCGGAAGTACATGTTTTGAGGTCTTAGTCCAAAACTATTTACTTTCTCTACCACGTACTACCTAAGAGATTACACCGGAAATACATGTTTTGAGGACTCTTAGTCCAAAACTATTTACTTCTCTTCCACGTACTACCTAGGAGATTACACCGGAAATACATGTTTTGAGGTCTCTTAGTCCAAAACTATTTACTTCTCTTCCACGTACTACCTAGGAGATTCCACCAGAAGTACATGTTTTGAGATCTCTTAGACCAAAACTATTTGCTTTCTCTACGTACTACCTAGGAGATTCCACCGGAAATACATGTTTTGAGGTCTCTTAGTCCAAAACTATTTACTTCTCTTCCATGTACTACCTAGGAGATTACACCGGAAATACATGTTTTGAGGCACCTTACTCCAAAACTATTTACTTCTCTTCCACGTACTACCTAAGAGATTACACCGGAAATACATGTTTTGAGGCACCTTACTCCAAAACTATTTACTTCTCTTCCACGTACTACCTAAAAGATTCCACCGGAAATACATGTTTTGAGGCACCTTACTCCAAAACTATTTACTTCTCTTCCACGTACTACCTAAGAGATTCCACCGGAAATACATGTTTTGAGGCACCTTACTACAAAACTATTTAGTTTCTCTTCCACATACTACCTAAGAGATTCCACCGGAAATACATGTTTTGAGGCACCTAAGTTCAAAACTATTTACTTTCTCTTCCACGTACTACCTAAGAGATTCCACCGGAAATACATGTTTTGAGGCACCTTAGTTCAGAACTATTTACTTTCTCTTCCACATACTACCTAAGAGATTCCACCGGAAATACATGTTTTGAGGCACCTTAGTTCAAAACTATTTACTTTCTCTTCCACCTACTACCTAAGAGATTACACCGGAAATACATGTTTTGAGGCACCTTAGTTCAAAACTATTTAGTTTCTCTACCACGTACTACCTAGGAGATTACACCGGAAATACATGTTTTGAGGCACCTTAGTTCAAAACTATTTACTTTCTCTTCCACCTACTACCTAAGAGATTACACCGGAAATACATGTTTTGAGGCACCTTAGTTCAAAACTATTTAGTTTCTCTACCACGTACTACCTAGGAGATTACACCGGAAATACATGTTTTGAGGCACCTTAGTTCAAAACTATTTACTTTCTCTTCCACCTACTACCTAAGAGATTACACCGGAAATACATGTTTTGAGGCACCTTAGTTCAAAACAATTTACTTTCTCTTCCACCTACTACCTAAGAGATTATACCGGAAATACATGTTTTGAGGCACCTTAGTTCAAAACTATTTAGTTTCTCTTCCACCTACTACCTAAGAGATTACACCGGAAGTACATGTTTTGAGGCACCTTAGTTCAAAACTATTTACTTTCTCTACCACGTACTACCTAAGAGATTCCACCGGAAATACATATTTTGAGGCACCTTAGTTCAAAACTATTTACTTTCTCTTCCATCTACTACCTAAGAGATTACACCGGAAATACATGTTTTGAGGCACCTTAGTTCAAAACTATTTAGTTTCTCTACCACGTACTACCTAGGAGATTACACCGGAAATACATGTTTTGAGGCACCTTAGTTCAAAACTATTTACTTTCTCTTCCACCTACTACCTAAGAGATTACACCGGAAATACATGTTTTGAGGCACCTTAGTTCAAAACTATTTAGTTTCTCTACCACGTACTACCTAGGAGATTACACCGGAAATACATGTTTTGAGGCACCTTAGTTCAAAACTATTTACTTTCTCTTCCACCTACTACCTAAGAGATTACACCGGAAATACATGTTTTGAGGCACCTTAGTTCAAAACTATTTACTTTCTCTTCCACCTACTACCTAAGAGATTATACCGGAAATACATGTTTTGACGCACCTTAGTTCAAAACTATTTAGTTTCTCTTCCACCTACTACCTAAGAGATTACACCGGAAGTACATGTTTTGAGGCACCTTAGTTCAAAACTATTTACTTTCTCTACCACGTACTACCTAAGAGATTCCACCGGAAATACATGTTTTGAGGCACCTTAGTTCAAAACTATTTACTTTCTCTTCCATCTACTACCTAAGAGATTACACCGGAAATACATGTTTTGAGGCACCTTAGTTCAAAACTATTTACTTTCTCTTCCACGTACTACCTAAGAGATTACACCGGAAGTACATGTTTTGAGGCACCTTACTCCAAAACTATTTACTTTCTCTTCCACCTACTACCTAAGAGATTAAACCGGAAGTACATGTTTTGAGGCAACTTACTCCAAAACTATTTACTTTCTCTTCCATCTACTACCTAAGAGATTAAACCGGAAGTACATGTTTTGAGGCACCTTAGTTCAAAACTATTTACTTTCTCTTCCACCTACTACCTAAGAGATTACACCGGAAGTACATGTTTTGAGGCACCTTAGTTCAAAACTATTTACTTTCTCTTCCACCTACTACCTAAGAGATTCCACCGGAAATACATGTTTTGAGGCACCTTAGTTCAAAACTATTTACTTTCTCTTCCATCTACTACCTAAGAGATTACACCGGAAATACATGTTTTGAGGCACCTTAGTTCAAAACTATTTAGTTTCTCTACCACGTACTACCTAAGAGATTACACCGGAAGTACATGTTTTGAGGCACCTTACTCCAAAACTATTTACTTTCTCTTCCACCTACTACCTAAGAGATTAAACCGGAAGTACATGTTTTGAGGCACCTTAGTTCAAAACTATTTACTTTCTCTTCCACCTACTACCTAAGAGAATACACCGGAAGTACATGTTTTGAGGCACCTTAGTTCAAAACTATTTACTTTCTCTTCCACCTACTACCTAAGAGATTACACCGGAAATACATGTTTTGAGGCACCTTAGTTCAAAACTATTTACTTTCTCTTCCACCTACTACCTAAGAGATTCCACCGGAATTACATGTTTTGAGGCACCTTAGTTCAAAACTATTTACCTTCTCTTCCACCTACTACCTAAGAGATTCCACCGTATATACATGTTTTGAGGCACCTTAGTTCAAAACTATTTACTTTCTCTTCCACGTACTACCTAAGAGATTCCACCGGAATTACATGTTTTGAGGCACCTTACTCCAAAACTATTTACTTTCTCTACCACGTACTACCTAAGAGATTACACCGGAAATACATGTTTTGAGGCACCTTAGTCCAAAACTATTTACTTTCTCTACCACCTACTACCTAAGAGATTCCACCGGAAATACATGTTTTGAGGTCTCTTAGACCAAAACTATTTACTTCTCTTCCACGTACTACCTAGGAGATTACACCGGAAGTACATGTTTTGAGGTCTTAGTCCAAAACTATTTACTTTCTCTACCACGTACTACCTAAGAGATTACACCGGAAATACATGTTTTGAGGTCTCTTATTCCAAAACTATTTACTTCTCTTCCACGTACTACCTAGGAGATTACACCGGAAATACATGTTTTGAGGTCTCTTAGTCCAAAACTATTTACTTCTCTTCCACGTACTACCTAGGAGATTCCACCAGAAGTACATGTTTTGAGATCTCTTAGACCAAAACTATTTGCTTTCTCTACGTACTACCTAGGAGATTCCACCGGAAATACATGTTTTGAGGTCTCTTAGTCCAAAACTATTTACTTCTCTTCCATGTACTACCTAGGAGATTACACCGGAAATACATGTTTTGAGGCACCTTACTCCAAAACTATTTACTTCTCTTCCACGTACTACCTAAGAGATTACACCGGAAATACATGTTTTGAGGCACCTTACTCCAAAACTATTTACTTCTCTTCCACGTACTACCTAAAAGATTCCACCGGAAATACATGTTTTGAGGCACCTTACTCCAAAACTATTTACTTCTCTTCCACGTACTACCTAAGAGATTCCACCGGAAATACATGTTTTGAGGCACCTTACTCCAAAACTATTTACTTCTCTTCCACGTACTACCTAAGAGATTACACCGGAAATACATGTTTTGAGGTCTCCTAGACCAAAACTATTTGCTTTCTCTTCCACGTACTACCTAGGAGATTCCACCGGAAATACATGTTTTGAGGTCTCTTAGTCCAAAACTATTTACTTCTCTTCCATGTACTACCTAGGAGATTACACCGGAAATACATGTTTTGAGGCACCTTACTCCAAAATTATTTACTTCTCTTCCATGTACTACCTAGGAGATTACACCAGAAATACATGTTTTGAGATCTCTTAGACCAAAACTATTTGCTTTCTCTACCACGTACTACCTAGGAGATTCCACCGGAAATACATGTTTTGAGGCACCTTAGTTCAAAACTATTTACCTTCTCTTCCACGTACTACCTAAGAGATTCCACCGGAAATACATGTTTTGAGGCACCTTAGTTCAAAACTATTTACTTTCTCTTCCACCTACTACCTAAGAGATTCCACCGGAATTACATGTTTTGAGGCACCTTAGTTCAAAACTATTTACTTTCTCTTCCACGTTCTACCTAGCAGATTCCAGGGGAAATACATGTTTTGAGGTCTTAGTTCAAAACTATTTACTTTCTCTTCCACCTACTACCTAGGAGATTACACCGGAAATACATGTTTTGAGGCACGTTAGTTCACAACTATTTACTTTCTCTTCCACCTACTACCTAAGAGATTCCACCGGAAATACATGTTTTGAGGCACCTTAGTTCAAAACTATTTACTTTCTCTTCCATCTACTACCTAAGAGATTCACCGAAAATACATGTTTTGAGGCACCTTACTCCAAAACTATTTACTTTCTCTTCCATCTACTACCTAAGAGATTACACCGGAAATACATGTTTTGAGGCACCTTAGTTCAAAACTATTTACTTTCTCTTCCATCTACTACCTAAGAGATTACACCGGAAATACATGTTTTGAGGCACCTTAGTTCAAAACTATTTACTTTCTCTTCCATCTACTACCTAAGAGATTACACCGGAAATACATGTTTTGAGGCACCTTAGTTCAAAACTATTTACTTTCTCTTCCACGTACTACCTAAGAGATTACACCGGAAGTACATGTTTTGAGGCACCTTACTCCAAAACTATTTACTTTCTCTTCCACCTACTACCTAAGAGATTACACCGGAAATACATGTTTTGAGGCACCTTACTCCAAAACTATTTACTTTCTCTTCCATCTACTACCTAAGAGATTACACCGGAAATACATGTTTTGAGGCACCTTAGTTCAAAACTATTTACTTTCTCTTCCATCTACTACCTAAGAGATTACACCGGAAATACATGTTTTGAGGCACCTTAGTTCAAAACTATTTACTTTCTCTTCCATCTACTACCTAAGAGATTACACCGGAAATACATGTTTTGAGGCACCTTAGTTCAAAACTATTTACTTTCTCTTCCACGTACTACCTAAGAGATTACACCGGAAGTACATGTTTTGAGGCACCTTACTCCAAAACTATTTACTTTCTCTTCCACCTACTACCTAAGAGATTAAACCGGAAGTACATGTTTTGAGGCACCTTACTCCAAAACTATTTACTTTCTCTTCCATCTACTACCTAAGAGATTAAACCGGAAGTACATGTTTTGAGGCACCTTAGTTCAAAACTATTTACTTTCTCTTCCACCTACTACCTAAGAGATTACACCGGAAGTACATGTTTTGAGGCACCTTAGTTCAAAACTATTTACTTTCTCTTCCACCTTCTACCTAAGAGATTACACCGGAAATACATGTTTTGAGGCACCTTAGTTCAAAACTATTTACTTTCTCTTCCACCTACTACCTAAGAGATTCCACCGGAATTACATGTTTTGAGGCACCTTAGTTCAAAACTATTTACCTTCTCTTCCACCTACTACCTAAGAGATTCCACCGTATATACATGTTTTGAGGCACCTTAGTTCAAAACTATTTACTTTCTCTTCCACGTACTACCTAAGAGATTCCACCGGAATTACATGTTTTGAGGCACCTTACTCCAAAACTATTTACTTTCTCTACCACGTACTACCTAAGAGATTACACCGGAAATACATGTTTTGAGGCACCTTAGTCCAAAACTATTTACTTTCTCTACCACCTACTACCTAAGAGATTCCACCGGAAATACATGTTTTGAGGTCTCTTAGTCCAAAACTATTTACTTCTCTTCCACGTACTACCTAGGAGATTACACCGGAAGTACATGTTTTGAGGTCTTAGTCCAAAACTATTTACTTTCTCTACCACGTACTACCTAAGAGATTACACCGGAAATACATGTTTTGAGGACTCTTAGTCCAAAACTATTTACTTCTCTTCCACGTACTACCTAGGAGATTACACCGGAAATACATGTTTTGAGGTCTCTTAGTCCAAAACTATTTACTTCTCTTCCACGTACTACCTAGGAGATTCCACCAGAAGTACATGTTTTGAGATCTCTTAGACCAAAACTATTTGCTTTCTCTACGTACTACCTAGGAGATTCCACCGGAAATACATGTTTTGAGGTCTCTTAGTCCAAAACTATTTACTTCTCTTCCATGTACTACCTAGGAGATTACACCGGAAATACATGTTTTGAGGCACCTTACTCCAAAACTATTTACTTCTCTTCCACGTACTACCTAAGAGATTACACCGGAAATACATGTTTTGAGGCACCTTACTCCAAAACTATTTACTTCTCTTCCACGTACTACCTAAAAGATTCCACCGGAAATACATGTTTTGAGGCACCTTACTCCAAAACTATTTACTTCTCTTCCACGTACTACCTAAGAGATTCCACCGGAAATACATGTTTTGAGGCACCTTACTACAAAACTATTTAGTTTCTCTTCCACATACTACCTAAGAGATTCCACCGGAAATACATGTTTTGAGGCACCTAAGTTCAAAACTATTTACTTTCTCTTCCACGTACTACCTAAGAGATTCCACCGGAAATACATGTTTTGAGGCACCTTAGTTCAGAACTATTTACTTTCTCTTCCACATACTACCTAAGAGATTCCACCGGAAATACATGTTTTGAGGCACCTTAGTTCAAAACTATTTACTTTCTCTTCCACCTACTACCTAAGAGATTACACCGGAAATACATGTTTTGAGGCACCTTAGTTCAAAACTATTTAGTTTCTCTACCACGTACTACCTAGGAGATTACACCGGAAATACATGTTTTGAGGCACCTTAGTTCAAAACTATTTACTTTCTCTTCCACCTACTACCTAAGAGATTACACCGGAAATACATGTTTTGAGGCACCTTAGTTCAAAACTATTTAGTTTCTCTACCACGTACTACCTAGGAGATTACACCGGAAATACATGTTTTGAGGCACCTTAGTTCAAAACTATTTACTTTCTCTTCCACCTACTACCTAAGAGATTACACCGGAAATACATGTTTTGAGGCACCTTAGTTCAAAACAATTTACTTTCTCTTCCACCTACTACCTAAGAGATTATACCGGAAATACATGTTTTGAGGCACCTTAGTTCAAAACTATTTAGTTTCTCTTCCACCTACTACCTAAGAGATTACACCGGAAGTACATGTTTTGAGGCACCTTAGTTCAAAACTATTTACTTTCTCTACCACGTACTACCTAAGAGATTCCACCGGAAATACATATTTTGAGGCACCTTAGTTCAAAACTATTTACTTTCTCTTCCATCTACTACCTAAGAGATTACACCGGAAATACATGTTTTGAGGCACCTTAGTTCAAAACTATTTAGTTTCTCTACCACGTACTACCTAGGAGATTACACCGGAAATACATGTTTTGAGGCACCTTAGTTCAAAACTATTTACTTTCTCTTCCACCTACTACCTAAGAGATTACACCGGAAATACATGTTTTGAGGCACCTTAGTTCAAAACTATTTAGTTTCTCTACCACGTACTACCTAGGAGATTACACCGGAAATACATGTTTTGAGGCACCTTAGTTCAAAACTATTTACTTTCTCTTCCACCTACTACCTAAGAGATTACACCGGAAATACATGTTTTGAGGCACCTTAGTTCAAAACTATTTACTTTCTCTTCCACCTACTACCTAAGAGATTATACCGGAAATACATGTTTTGACGCACCTTAGTTCAAAACTATTTAGTTTCTCTTCCACCTACTACCTAAGAGATTACACCGGAAGTACATGTTTTGAGGCACCTTAGTTCAAAACTATTTACTTTCTCTACCACGTACTACCTAAGAGATTCCACCGGAAATACATGTTTTGAGGCACCTTAGTTCAAAACTATTTACTTTCTCTTCCATCTACTACCTAAGAGATTACACCGGAAATACATGTTTTGAGGCACCTTAGTTCAAAACTATTTACTTTCTCTTCCACGTACTACCTAAGAGATTACACCGGAAGTACATGTTTTGAGGCACCTTACTCCAAAACTATTTACTTTCTCTTCCACCTACTACCTAAGAGATTAAACCGGAAGTACATGTTTTGAGGCAACTTACTCCAAAACTATTTACTTTCTCTTCCATCTACTACCTAAGAGATTAAACCGGAAGTACATGTTTTGAGGCACCTTAGTTCAAAACTATTTACTTTCTCTTCCACCTACTACCTAAGAGATTACACCGGAAGTACATGTTTTGAGGCACCTTAGTTCAAAACTATTTACTTTCTCTTCCACCTACTACCTAAGAGATTCCACCGGAAATACATGTTTTGAGGCACCTTAGTTCAAAACTATTTACTTTCTCTTCCATCTACTACCTAAGAGATTACACCGGAAATACATGTTTTGAGGCACCTTAGTTCAAAACTATTTAGTTTCTCTACCACGTACTACCTAAGAGATTACACCGGAAGTACATGTTTTGAGGCACCTTACTCCAAAACTATTTACTTTCTCTTCCACCTACTACCTAAGAGATTAAACCGGAAGTACATGTTTTGAGGCACCTTAGTTCAAAACTATTTACTTTCTCTTCCACCTACTACCTAAGAGAATACACCGGAAGTACATGTTTTGAGGCACCTTAGTTCAAAACTATTTACTTTCTCTTCCACCTACTACCTAAGAGATTACACCGGAAATACATGTTTTGAGGCACCTTAGTTCAAAACTATTTACTTTCTCTTCCACCTACTACCTAAGAGATTCCACCGGAATTACATGTTTTGAGGCACCTTAGTTCAAAACTATTTACCTTCTCTTCCACCTACTACCTAAGAGATTCCACCGTATATACATGTTTTGAGGCACCTTAGTTCAAAACTATTTACTTTCTCTTCCACGTACTACCTAAGAGATTCCACCGGAATTACATGTTTTGAGGCACCTTACTCCAAAACTATTTACTTTCTCTACCACGTACTACCTAAGAGATTACACCGGAAATACATGTTTTGAGGCACCTTAGTCCAAAACTATTTACTTTCTCTACCACCTACTACCTAAGAGATTCCACCGGAAATACATGTTTTGAGGTCTCTTAGACCAAAACTATTTACTTCTCTTCCACGTACTACCTAGGAGATTACACCGGAAGTACATGTTTTGAGGTCTTAGTCCAAAACTATTTACTTTCTCTACCACGTACTACCTAAGAGATTACACCGGAAATACATGTTTTGAGGTCTCTTATTCCAAAACTATTTACTTCTCTTCCACGTACTACCTAGGAGATTACACCGGAAATACATGTTTTGAGGTCTCTTAGTCCAAAACTATTTACTTCTCTTCCACGTACTACCTAGGAGATTCCACCAGAAGTACATGTTTTGAGATCTCTTAGACCAAAACTATTTGCTTTCTCTACCTACTACCTAGGAGATTCCACCGGAAATACATGTTTTGAGGTCTCTTAGTCCAAAACTATTTACTTCTCTTCCATGTACTACCTAGGAGATTACACCGGAAATACATGTTTTGAGGCACCTTACTCCAAAACTATTTACTTCTCTTCCACGTACTACCTAAGAGATTACACCGGAAATACATGTTTTGAGGCACCTTACTCCAAAACTATTTACTTCTCTTCCACGTACTACCTAAAAGATTCCACCGGAAATACATGTTTTGAGGCACCTTACTCCAAAACTATTTACTTCTCTTCCACGTACTACCTAAGAGATTCCACCGGAAATACATGTTTTGAGGCACCTTACTCCAAAACTATTTACTTCTCTTCCACGTACTACCTAAGAGATTACACCGGAAATACATGTTTTGAGGTCTCTTAGACCAAAACTATTTGCTTTCTCTTCCACGTACTACCTAGGAGATTCCACCGGAAATACATGTTTTGAGGTCTCTTAGTCCAAAACTATTTACTTCTCTTCCATGTACTACCTAGGAGATTACACCGGAAATACATGTTTTGAGGCACCTTACTCCAAAATTATTTACTTCTCTTCCATGTACTACCTAGGAGATTACACCAGAAATACATGTTTTGAGATCTCTTAGACCAAAACTATTTGCTTTCTCTACCACGTACTACCTAGGAGATTCCACCGGAAATACATGTTTTGAGGCACCTTAGTTCAAAACTATTTACCTTCTCTTCCACGTACTACCTAAGAGATTCCACCGGAAATACATGTTTTGAGGCACCTTAGTTCAAAACTATTTACTTTCTCTTCCACCTACTACCTAAGAGATTCCACCGGAATTACATGTTTTGAGGCACCTTAGTTCAAAACTATTTACTTTCTCTTCCACGTTCTACCTAGCAGATTCCAGGGGAAATACATGTTTTGAGGTCTTAGTTCAAAACTATTTACTTTCTCTTCCACCTACTACCTAGGAGATTACACCGGAAATACATGTTTTGAGGCACCTTAGTTCACAACTATTTACTTTCTCTTCCACCTACTACCTAAGAGATTCCACCGGAAATACATGTTTTGAGGCACCTTAGTTCAAAACTATTTACTTTCTCTTCCATCTACTACCTAAGAGATTCACCGAAAATACATGTTTTGAGGCACCTTACTCCAAAACTATTTACTTTCTCTTCCATCTACTACCTAAGAGATTACACCGGAAATACATGTTTTGAGGCACCTTAGTTCAAAACTATTTACTTTCTCTTCCATCTACTACCTAAGAGATTACACCGGAAATACATGTTTTGAGGCACCTTAGTTCAAAACTATTTACTTTCTCTTCCATCTACTACCTAAGAGATTACACCGGAAATACATGTTTTGAGGCACCTTAGTTCAAAACTATTTACTTTCTCTTCCACGTACTACCTAAGAGATTACACCGGAAGTACATGTTTTGAGGCACCTTACTCCAAAACTATTTACTTTCTCTTCCACCTACTACCTAAGAGATTAAACCGGAAGTACATGTTTTGAGGCACCTTACTCCAAAACTATTTACTTTCTCTTCCATCTACTACCTAAGAGATTAAACCGGAAGTACATGTTTTGAGGCACCTGAGTTCAAAACTATTTACTTTCTCTTCCACCTACTACCTAAGAGATTACACCGGAAGTACATGTTTTGAGGCACCTTAGTTCAAAACTATTTACTTTCTCTTCCACCTACTACCTAAGAGATTACACCGGAAATACATGTTTTGAGGCACCTTAGTTCAAAACTATTTACTTTCTCTTCCACCTACTACCTAAGAGATTCCACCGGAATTACATGTTTTGAGGCACCTTAGTTCAAAACTATTTACCTTCTCTTCCACCTACTACCTAACAGATTCCACCGTATATACATGTTTTGAGGCACCTTAGTTCAAAACTATTTACCTTCTCTTCCACCTACTACCTAAGAGATTAAACCGGAAATACATGTTTTGAGGCACCTTAGTTCAAAACTATTTACCTTCTCTTCCACGTACTACCTAAGAGATTCCACCGGAAATACATGTTTTGAGGCACCTTAGTTCAAAACTATTTACTTTCTCTTCCACGTACTACCTAAGAGATTCCACCGGAAATACATGTTTTGAGGCACCTTACTCCAAAACTATTTACTTTCTCTTCCACATACTACCTAAGAGATTCCACCGGAAATACATGTTTTGAGGCACCTAAGTTCAAAACTATTTACTTTCTCTTCCACGTACTACCTAAGAGATTCCACCGGAAATACATGTTTTGAGGCACCTTAGTTCAGAACTATTTACTTTCTCTTCCAAATACTACCTAAGAGATTCCACCGGAAATACATGTTTTGAGGCACCTTAGTTCAAAACTATTTACTTTCTCTTCCACGTACTACCTAAGAGATTCCACCGGAAATACATGTTTTGAGGCACCTTAGTTCAAAACTATTTACTTTCTCTTCCACGTACTACCTAAGAGATTCCACCGGAAATACATGTTTTGAGGCACCTTAGTTCAAAACTATTTACCTTCTCTTCCACCTACTACCTAAGAGATTCCACCGGAAATACATGTTTTGAGGCACCTTAGTTCAAAACTATTTACCTTCTCTTCCACCTACTACCAAAGAGATTCCACCGGAATTACATGTTTTGAGGCACCTTAGTTCAAAACTATTTACCTTCTCTTCCACCTACTACCTAAGAGATTACACCGGAAGTACATGTTTTGAGGCACCTTAGTTCAAAACTATTTACTTTCTCTACCACGTACTACCTAAGAGATTACACCGGAAGTACATGTTTTGAGGCACCTTACTCCAAAACTATTTACCTTCTCTTCCACCTACTACCTAAGAGATTACACCGGAAATACATGTTTTGAGGCACCTTACTCCAAAACTATTTACTTCTCTTCCACGTACTACCTAAGAGATTACACCGGAAATACATGTTTTGAGGTCTCTTAGACCAAAACTATTTGCTTTCTCTTCCACGTACTACCTAGGAGATTCCACCGGAAATACATGTTTTGAGGTCTCTTAGTCCAAAACTATTTACTTCTCTTCCATGTACTACCTAGGAGATTACACCGGAAATACATGTTTTGAGGCACCTTACTCCAAAACTATTTACTTCTCTTCCATGTACTACCTAGGAGATTACACCGGAAATACATGTTTTGAGGCACCTTACTCCAAAACTATTTACTTCTCTTCCATGTACTGCCTAGGAGATTACACCGGAAATACATGTTTTGAGGCACCTTACTCCAAAACTATTTACTTTCTCTTCCACGTACTACCTAAGAGATTACACCGGAATTACATGTTTTGAGGCACCTTACTCCAAAACTATTTACTTTCTCTTCCGCCTACTACCTAAGAGATTCCACCGGAATTACATGTTTTGAGGCACCTTACTCCAAAACTATTTACTTTCTCTTCCACGTACTACCTAAGAGATTCCACCGGAATTACATGTTTTGAGGCACCTTACTCCAAAACTATTTACGTTCTCTTCCACCTACTGCCTAAGAGATTACACCGGAAGTACATGTTTTGAGGTCTTAGTTCAAAACTATTTACTTTCTCTTCCACCTACTACCTAAGAGATTCAACCGGAAATACATGTTTTGAGGCACCTTACTCCAAAACTATTTACTTTCTCTTCCACGTACTACCTAAGAGATTCCACCGGAAGTACATGTTTTGAGGCACCTTACTCCAAAACTATTTACTTTCTCTTCCACCTACTACCTAAGAGATTACACCGGAAGTACATGTTTTGAGGCACCTTACTCCAAAACTATTTACTTTCTCTTCCACGTACTACCTAAGAGATTACACCGCAAATACATGTTTTGAGGCACCTTAGTTCAAAACTATTTACTTTCTCTTCCACGTTCTACCTAGGAGATTACACCGGAAATACATGTTTTGAGGCACCTTAGTTCAAAACTATTTACTTTCTCTTCCACCTACTACCTAAGAGATTACACCGGAAGTACATGTTTTGAGGCACCTTAGTTCAAAACTATTTACTTTCTCTACCACGTACTACCTAAGAGATTCCACCGGAAATACATGTTTTGAGGCACCTTAGTTCAAAACTATTTACTTTCTCTTCCATCTACTACCTAAGAGATTACACCGGAAGTACATGTTTTGAGGTCTTAGTTCAAAACTATTTACTTTCTCTTCCACGTTCTACCTAGCAGATTCCAGGGGAAATACATGTTTTGTGGTCTTAGTTCAAAACTATTTACTTTCTCTTCCACCTACTACCTAGGAGATTACACCGGAAATACATGTTTTGAGGCACCTTAGTTCACAACTATTTACTTTCTCTTCCACCTACTACCTAAGAGATTCCACCGGAAATACATGTTTTGAGGCACCTTAGATCAAAACTATTTACTTTCTCTTCCATCTACTACCTAAGAGATTACACCGGAAATACATGTTTTGAGGCACCTTACTCCAAAACTATTTACTTTCTCTTCCATCTACTACCTAAGAGATTACACCGGAAATACATGTTTTGAGGCACCTTAGTTCAAAACTATTTACTTTCTCTTCCATCTACTACCTAAGAGATTACACCGGAAATACATGTTTTGAGGCACCTTAGTTCAAAACTATTTACTTTCTCTTCCATCTACTACCTAAGAGATTACACCGGAAATACATGTTTTGAGGCACCTTAGTTCAAAACTATTTACTTTCTCTTCCACGTACTACCTAAGAGATTACACCGGAAGTACATGTTTTGAGGCACCTTACTCCAAAACTATTTACTTTCTCTTCCACCTACTACCTAAGAGATTAAACCGGAAGTACATGTTTTGAGGCACCTTACTCCAAAACTATTTACTTTCTCTTCCATCTACTACCTAAGAGATTAAACCGGAAGTACATGTTTTGAGGCACCTTAGTTCAAAACTATTTACTTTCTCTTCCACCTACTACCTAAGAGATTACACCGGAAGTACATGTTTTGAGGCACCTTAGTTCAAAACTATTTACTTTCTCTTCCACCTACTACCTAAGAGATTACACCGGAAATACATGTTTTGAGGCACCTTAGTTCAAAACTATTTACTTTCTCTTCCACCTACTACCTAAGAGATTCCACCGGAATTACATGTTTTGAGGCACCTTAGTTCAAAACTATTTACCTTCTCTTCCACCTACTACCTAAGAGATTCCACCGTATATACATGTTTTGAGGCACCTTAGTTCAAAACTATTTACTTTCTCTTCCACGTACTACCTAAGAGATTCCACCGGAATTACTTGTTTTGAGGCACCTTACTCCAAAACTATTTACTTTCTCTACCACGTACTACCTAAGAGATTACACCGGAAATACATGTTTTGAGGCACCTTAGTTCAAAACTATTTACTTTCTCTTCCACCTACTACCTAAGAGATTCCACCGGAAATACATGTTTTGAGGCACCTTAGTTCAAAACTATTTACTTTCTCTTCCACCTACTACCTAAGAGATTACACCGGAAATACATGTTTTGAGGCACCTTAGTTCAAAACTATTTAGTTTCTCTACCACGTACTACCTAGGAGATTACACCGGAAATACATGTTTTGAGGCACCTTAGTTCAAAACTATTTACCTTCTCTTCCACCTACTACCTAAGAGATTACACCGGAAATACATGTTTTGAGGCACCTTAGTTCAAAACTATTTAGTTTCTCTACCACGTACTACCTAGGAGATTACACCGGAAATACATGTTTTGAGGCACCTTAGTTCAAAACTATTTACTTTCTCTTCCACCTACTACCTAAGAGATTACACCGGAAATACATGTTTTGAGGCACCTTAGTTCAAAACTATTTACTTTCTCTTCCACCTACTACCTAAGAGATTATACCGGAAATACATGTTTTGAGGCACCTTAGTTCAAAACTATTTAGTTTCTCTTCCACCTACTACCTAAGAGATTCCACCGGAAATACATGTTTTGAGGCACCTTAGTTCAAAACTATTTACTTTCTCTTCCATCTACTACCTAAGAGATTACACCGGAAATACATGTTTTGAGGCACCTTAGTTCATAACTATTTACTTTCTCTTCCACGTACTACCTAAGAGATTACACCGGAAGTACATGTTTTGAGGCACCTTACTCCAAAACTATTTACTTTCTCTTCCACCTACTACCTAAGAGATTAAACCGGAAGTACATGTTTTGAGGCACCTTACTCCAAAACTATTTACTTTCTCTTCCATCTACTACCTAAGAGATTAAACCGGAAGTACATGTTTTGAGGCACCTTAGTTCAAAACTATTTACTTTCTCTTCCACCTACTACCTAAGAGATTACACCGGAAGTACATGTTTTGAGGCACCTTAGTTCAAAACTATTTACTTTCTCTTCCACCTACTACCTAAGAGATTCCACCGGAAATACATGTTTTGAGGCACCTTAGTACAAAACTATTTACTTTCTCTTCCATCTACTACCTAAGACATTACACCGGAAATACATGTTTTGAGGCACCTTAGTTCAAAACTATTTACTTTCTCTTCCACGTACTACCTAAGAGATTACACCGGAAGTACATGTTTTGAGGCACCTTACTCCAAAACTATTTACTTTCTCTTCCACCTACTACCTAAGAGATTAAACCGGAAGTACATGTTTTGAGGCACCTTAGTTCAAAACTATTTACTTTCTCTTCCACCTACTACCTAAGAGATTACACCGGAAGTACATGTTTTGAGGCACCTTAGTTCAAAACTATTTACTTTCTCTTCCACCTACTACCTAAGAGATTACACCGGAAATACATGTTTTGAGGCACCTTAGTTCAAAACTATTTACTTTCTCTTCCACCTACTACCTAAGAGATTCCACCGGAATTACATGTTTTGAGGCACCTTAGTTCAAAACTATTTACCTTCTCTTCCACCTACTACCTAAGAGATTCCACCGTATATACATGTTTTGAGGCACCTTAGTTCAAAACTATTTACTTTCTCTTCCACGTACTACCTAAGAGATTCCACCGGAATTACATGTTTTGAGGCACCTTACTCCAAAACTATTTACTTTCTCTACCACGTACTACCTAAGAGATTACACCGGAAATACATGTTTTGAGGCACCTTAGTCCAAAACTATTTACTTTCTCTACCACCTACTACCTAAGAGATTCCACCGGAAATACATGTTTTGAGGTCTCTTAGTCCAAAACTATTTACTTCTCTTCCACGTACTACCTAGGAGATTACACCGGAAGTACATGTTTTGAGGTCTTAGTCCAAAACTATTTACTTTCTCTACCACGTACTACCTAAGAGATTACACCGGAAATACATGTTTTGAGGTCTCTTAGTCCAAAACTATTTACTTCTCTTCCACGTACTACCTAGGAGATTACACCGGAAATACATGTTTTGAGGTCTCTTAGTCCAAAACTATTTACTTCTCTTCCACGTACTACCTAGGAGATTCCACCAGAAGTACAAATTTTGAGATCTCTTAGACCAAAACTATTTGCTTTCTCTACGTACTACCTAGGAGATTCCACCGGAAATACATGTTTTGAGGTCTCTTAGTCCAAAACTATTTACTTCTCTTCCATGTACTACCTAGGAGATTACACCGGAAATACATGTTTTGAGGCACCTTACTCCAAAACTATTTACTTCTCTTCCACGTACTACCTAAGAGATTACACCGGAAATACATGTTTTGAGGCACCTTACTCCAAAACTATTTACTTCTCTTCCACGTACTACCTAAAAGATTCCACCGGAAATACATGTTTTGAGGCACCTTACTCCAAAACTATTTACTTCTCTTCCACGTACTACCTAAGAGATTCCACCGGAAATACATGTTTTGAGGCACCTTACTCCAAAACTATTTACTTCTCTTCCACGTACTACCTAAGAGATTACACCGGAAATACATGTTTTGAGGTCTCTTAGACCAAAACTATTTGCTTTCTCTTCCACGTACTACCCAGGAGATTCCACCGGAAATACATGTTTTGAGGTCTCTTAGTCCAAAACTATTTACTTCTCTTCCATGTACTACCTAGGAGATTACACCGGAAATACATGTTTTGAGGCACCTTACTCCAAAAATATTTACTTCATTCCATGTACTACCTAGGAGATTACACCAGAAATTCATGTTTTGAGATCTCTTAGACCAAAACTATTTGCTTTCTCTACCACGTACTACCTAGGAGATTCCACCGGAAATACATGTTTTGAGGCACCTTAGTTCAAAACTATTTACCTTCTCTTCCACGTACTACCTAAGAGATTCCACCGGAAATACATGTTTTGAGGCACCTTAGTTCAAAACTATTTACCTTCTCTTCCACCTACTACCTAAGAGATTAAACCGGAAATACATGTTTTGAGGCACCTTAGTTCAAAACTATTTACCTTCTCTTCCACGTACTACCTAAGAGATTCCACCGGAAATACATGTTTTGAGGCACCTTAGTTCAAAACTATTTACTTTCTCTTCCACGTACTACCTAAGAGATTCCACCGGAAATACATGTTTTGAGGCACCTTACTCCAAAACTATTTACTTTCTCTTCCACATACTACCTAAGAGATTCCACCGGAAATACATGTTTTGAGGCACCTAAGTTCAAAACTATTTACTTTCTCTTCCACGTACTTCCTAAGAGATTCCACCGGAAATACATGTTTTGAGGCACCTTAGTTCAGAACTATTTACTTACTCTTCCACATACTACCTAAGAGATTCCACCGGAAATACATGTTTTGAGGCACCTTAGTTCAAAACTATTTACTTTCTCTTCCACGTACTACCTAAGAGATTCCACCGGAAATACATGTTTTGAGGCACCTTAGTTCAAAACTATTTACTTTCTCTTCCACGTACTACCTAAGAGATTCCACCGGAAATACATGTTTTGAGGCACCTTAGTTCAAAACTATTTACCTTCTCTTCCACCTACTACCTAAGAGATTCCACCGGAAATACATGTTTTGAGGCACCTTAGTTCAAAACTATTTACCTTCTCTTCCACCTACTACCTAAGAGATTCCACCGGAATTACATGTTTTGAGGCACCTTAGTTCAAAACTATTTACCTTCTCTTCCACCTACTACCTAAGAGATTACACCGGAAGTACATGTTTTGAGGCACCTTAGTTCAAAACTATTTACTTTCTCTACCACGTACTACCTAAGAGATTACACCGGAAGTACATGTTTTGAGGCACCTTACTCCAAAACTATTTACCTTCTCTTCCACCTACTACCTAAGAGATTACACCGGAAATACATGTTTTGAGGCACCTTACTCCAAAACTATTTACTTCTCTTCCACGTACTACCTAAGAGATTACACCGGAAATACATGTTTTGAGGTCTCTTAGACCAAAACTATTTGCTTTCTCTTCCACGTACTACCTAGGAGATTCCACCGGAAATACATGTTTTGAGGTCTCTTAGTCCAAAACTATTTACTTCTCTTCCATGTACTACCTAGGAGATTACACCGGAAATACATGTTTTGAGGCACCTTACTCCAAAACTATTTACTTCTCTTCCATGTACTACCTAGGAGATTACACCGGAAATACATGTTTTGAGGCACCTTACTCCAAAACTATTTACTTCTCTTCCATGTACTACCTAGGAGATTACACCGGAAATACATGTTTTGAGGCACCTTACTCCAAAACTATTTACTTTCTCTTCCACGTACTACCTAAGAGATTACACCGGAATTACATGTTTTGAGGCACCTTACTCCAAAACTATTTACTTTCTCTTCCACCTACTACCTAAGAGATTCCACCGGAATTACATGTTTTGAGGCACCTTACTCCAAAACTATTTACTTTCTCTTCCACGTACTACCTAAGAGATTCCACCGGAATTACATGTTTTGAGGCACCTTACTCCAAAACTATTTACGTTCTCTTCCACCTACTGCCTAAGAGATTACACCGGAAGTACATGTTTTGAGGTCTTAGTTCAAAACTATTTACTTTCTCTTCCACCTACTACCTAAGAGATTCAACCGGAAATACATGTTTTGAGGCACCTTACTCCAAAACTATTTACTTTCTCTTCCACGTACTACCTAAGAGATTCCACCGGAAGTACATGTTTTGAGGCACCTTACGCCAAAACTATTTACTTTCTCTTCCACCTACTACCTAAGAGATTACACCGGAAGTACATGTTTTGAGGCACCTTACTCCAAAACTATTTACTTTCTCTTCCACGTACTACCTAAGAGATTACACCGGAAATACATGTTTTGAGGCACCTTAGTTCAAAACTATTTACTTTCTCTTCCACGTTCTACCTAGGAGATTACACCGGAAATACATGTTTTGAGGCACCTTAGTTCAAAACTATTTACTTTCTCTTCCACCTACTACCTAAGAGATTACACCGGAAGTACATGTTTTGAGGCACCTTAGTTCAAAACTATTTACTTTCTCTACCACGTACTACCTAAGAGATTCCACCGGAAATACATGTTTTGAGGCACCTTAGTTCAAAACTATTTACTTTCTCTTCCATCTACTACCTAAGAGATTACACCGGAAGTACATGTTTTGAGGCACCTTAGTTCAAAACTATTTACTTTCTCTTCCACCTACTACCTAAGAGATTACACCGGAAATACATGTTTTGAGGCACCTTAGTTCAAAACTATTTACTTTCTCTTCCACCTACTACCTAAGAGATTCCACCGGAATTACATGTTTTGAGGCACCTTAGTTCAAAACTATTTACCTTCTCTTCCACCTACTACCTAAGAGATTCCACCGTATATACATGTTTTGAGGCACCTTAGTTCAAAACTATTTACTTTCTCTTCCACGTACTACCTAAGAGATTCCACCGGAATTACATGTTTTGAGGCACCTTACTCCAAAACTATTTACTTTCTCTACCACGTACTACCTAAGAGATTACACCGGAAATACATGTTTTGAGGCACCTTAGTCCAAAACTATTTACTTTCTCTACCACCTACTACCTAAGAGATTCCACCGGAAATACATGTTTTGAGGTCTCTTAGTCCAAAACTATTTACTTCTCTTCCACGTACTACCTAGGAGATTACACCGGAAGTACATGTTTTGAGGTCTTAGTCCAAAACTATTTACTTTTTCTACCACGTACTACCTAAGAGATTACACCGGAAATACATGTTTTGAGGACTCTTAGTCCAAAACTATTTACTTCTCTTCCACGTACTACCTAGGAGATTACACCGGAAATACATGTTTTGAGGTCTCTTAGTCCAAAACTATTTACTTCTCTTCCACGTACTACCTAGGAGATTCCACCAGAAGTACATGTTTTGAGATCTCTTAGACCAAAACTATTTGCTTTCTCTACGTACTACCTAGGAGATTCCACCGGAAATACATGTTTTGAGGTCTCTTAGTCCAAAACTATTTACTTCTCTTCCATGTACTACCTAGGAGATTACACCGGAAATACATGTTTTGAGGCACCTTACTCCAAAACTATTTACTTCTCTTCCACGTACTACCTAAGAGATTACACCGGAAATACATGTTTTGAGGCACCTTACTCCAAAACTATTTACTTCTCTTCCACGTACTACCTAAAAGATTCCACCGGAAATACATGTTTTGAGGCACCTTACTCCAAAACTATTTACTTCTCTTCCACGTACTACCTAAGAGATTCCACCGGAAATACATGTTTTGAGGCACCTTACTCCAAAACTATTTACTTTCTCTTCCACCTACTACCTAAGAGATTCCACCGGAAATACATGTTTTGAGGCACCTAAGTTCAAAACTATTTACTTTCTCTTCCACGTACTACCTAAGAGATTCCACCGGAAATACATGTTTTGAGGCACCTTAGTTCAGAACTATTTACTTTCTCTTCCACATACTACCTAAGAGATTCCACCGGAAATACATGTTTTGAGGCACCTTAGTTCAAAAATATTTACTTTCTCTTCCACCTACTACCTAAGAGATTACACCGGAAATACATGTTTTGAGGCACCTTAGTTCAAAACTATTTAGTTTCTCTACCACGTACTACCTAGGAGATTACACCGGAAATACATGTTTTGAGGCACCTTAGTTCAAAACTATTTACTTTCTCTTCCACCTACTACCTAAGAGATTACACCGGAAATACATGTTTTGAGGCACCTTAGTTCAAAACTATTTAGTTTCTCTACCACGTACTACCTAGGAGCTTACACCGGAAATACATGTTTTGAGGCACCTTAGTTCAAAACTATTTACTTTCTCTTCCACCTACTACCTAAGAGATTACACCGGAAATACATGTTTTGAGGCACCTTAGTTCAAAACTATTTACTTTCTCTTCCACCTACTACCTAAGAGATTATACCGGAAATACATGTTTTGACGCACCTTAGTTCAATACTATTTAGTTTCTCTTCCACCTACTACCTAAGAGATTACACCGGAAGTACATGTTTTGAGGCACCTTAGTTCAAAACTATTTACTTTCTCTACCACGTACTACCTAAGAGATTCCACCGGAAATACATGTTTTGAGGCACCTTAGTTCAAAACTATTTACTTTCTCTTCCATCTACTACCTAAGAGATTACACCGGAAATACATGTTTTGAGGCACCTTAGTTCAAAACTATTTACTTTCTCTTCCACGTACTACCTAAGAGATTACACCGGAAGTACATGTTTTGAGGCACCTTACTCCAAAACTATTTACTTTCTCTTCCACCAACTACCTAAGAGATTAAACCGGAAGTACATGTTTTGAGGCACCTTACTCCAAAACTATTTACTTTCTCTTCCATCTACTACCTAAGAGATTAAACCGGAAGTACATGTTTTGAGGCACCTTAGTTCAAAACTATTTACTTTCTCTTCCACCTACTACCTAAGAGATTACACCGGAAGTACATGTTTTGAGGCACCTTAGTTCAAAACTATTTACTTTCTCTTCCACCTACTACCTAAGAGATTCCACCGGAAATACATGTTTTGAGGCACCTTAGTTCAAAACTATTTACTTTCTCTTCCATCTACTACCTAAGAGATTACACCGGAAATACATGTTTTGAGGCACCTTAGTTCAAAACTATTTAGTTTCTCTACCACGTACTACCTAAGAGATTACACCGGAAGTACATGTTTTGAGGCACCTTACTCCAAAACTATTTACTTTCTCTTCCACCTACTACCTAAGAGATTAAACCGGAAATACATGTTTTGAGGTCTCTTAGACCAAAACTATTTGCTTTCTCTTCCACGTACTACCTAGGAGATTCCACCGGAAATACATGTTTTGAGGTCTCTTAGTCCAAAACTATTTACTTCTCTTCCATGTACTACCTAGGAGATTACACCGGAAATACATGTTTTGAGGCACCTTACTCCAAAACTATTTACTTCTCTTCCATGTACTACCTAGGAGATTACACCAGAAATACATGTTTTGAGATCTCTTAGACCAAAACTATTTGCTTTCTCTAGCACGTACTACCTAGGAGATTCCACCGGAAATACATGTTTTGAGGCACCTTAGTTCAAAACTATTTACCTTCTCTTCCACGTACTACCTAAGAGATTCCACCGGAAATACATGTTTTGAGGCACCTTAGTTCAAAACTATTTACTTTCTCTTCCACCTACTACCTAAGAGATTCCACCGGAATTACATGTTTTGAGGCACCTTAGTTCAAAACTATTTACTTTCTCTTCCACGTACTACCTAAGAGATTACACCGGAAATACATGTTTTGAGGCACCTTAGTTCAAAACTATTTACTTTCTCTTCCACGTACTACCTAAGAGATTACACCGGAAATACATGTTTTGAGGCACCTTAGTTCAAAACTATTTACTTTCTCTTCCACGTACTACCTAAGAGATTAAACCGGAAATACATGTTTTGAGGCACCTTAGTTCAAAACTATTTACCTTCTCTTCCACCTACTACCTAAGAGATTAAACCGGAAATACATGTTTTGAGGCACCTTAGTTCAAAACTATTTACCTTCTCTTCCACGTACTACCTAAGAGATTCCACCGGAAATACATGTTTTGAGGCACCTTAGTTCAAAACTATTTACTTTCTCTTCCACGTACTACCTAAGAGATTCCACCGGAAATACATGTTTTGAGGCACCTTACTCCAAAACTATTTACTTTCTCTTCCACATACTACCTAAGAGATTCCACCGGAAATACATGTTTTGAGGCACCTAAGTTCAAAACTATTTACTTTCTCTTCCACGTACTACCTAAGAGATTCCACCGGAAATACATGTTTTGAGGCACCTTAGTTCAGAACTATTTACTTTCTCTTCCACATACTACCTAAGAGATTCCACCGGATATACATGTTTTGAGGCACCTTAGTTCAAAACTATTTACTTTCTCTTCCACGTACTACCTAAGAGATTCCACCGGAAATACATGTTTTGAGGCACCTTACTCCAAAACTATTTACTTTCTCTTCCACCTACTACCTAAGAGATTCCACCGGAATTACATGTTTTGAGGCACCTTACTCCAAAACTATTTACTTTCTCTTCCACGTACTACCTAAGAGATTCCACCGGAATTACATGTTTTGAGGCACCTTACTCCAAAACTATTTACGTTCTCTTCCACCTACTGCCTAAGAGATTACACCGGAAGTACATGTTTTGAGGTCTTAGTTCAAAACTATTTACTTTCTCTTCCACCTACTACCTAAGAGATTCAACCGGAAATACATGTTTTGAGGCACCTTACTCCAAAACTATTTACTTTCTCTTCCACGTACTACCTAAGAGATTCCACCGGAAGTACATGTTTTGAGGCACCTTACTCCAAAACTATTTACTTTCTCTTCCACCTACTACCTAAGAGATTACACCGGAAGTACATGTTTTGAGGCACCTTACTCCAAAACTATTTACTTTCTCTTCCACGTACTACCTAAGAGATTACACCGGAAATACATGTTTTGAGGCACCTTAGTTCAAAACTATTTACTTTCTCTTCCACGTTCTACCTAGGAGATTACACCGGAAATACATGTTTTGAGGCACCTTAGTTCAAAACTATTTACTTTCTCTACCACGTACTACCTAAGAGATTCCACCGGAAATACATGTTTTGAGGCACCTTAGTTCAAAACTATTTACTTTCTCTTCCATCTACTACCTAAGAGATTACACCGGAAGTACATGTTTTGAGGTCTTAGTTCAAAACTATTTACTTTCTCTTCCACGTTCTACCTAGCAGATTCCAGGGGAAATACATGTTTTGAGGTCTTAGTTCAAAACTATTTACTTTCTCTTCCACCTACTACCTAGGAGATTACACCGGAAATACATGTTTTGAGGCACCTTAGTTCACAACTATTTACTTTCTCTTCCACCTACTACCTAAGAGATTCCACCGGAAATACATGTTTTGAGGCACCTTAGTTCAAAACTATTTACTTTCTCTTCCACCTACTAACTAAGAGATTACACCGGAAATACATGTTTTGAGGCACCTTAGTTCAAAACTATTTAGTTTCTCTACCACGTACTACCTAGGAGATTACACCGGAAATACATGTTTTGAGGCACCTTAGTTCAAAACTATTTACTTTCTCTTCCACCTACTACCTAAGAGATTACACCGGAAATACATGTTTTGAGGCACCTTAGTTCAAAACTATTTAGTTTCTCTACCACGTACTACCTAGGAGATTAGACCGGAAATACATGTTTTGAGGCACCTTAGTTCAAAACTATTTACTTTCTCTTCCACCTACTACCTAAGAGATTACACCGGAAATACATGTTTTGAGGCACCTTAGTTCAAAACTATTTACTTTCTCTTCCACCTACTAGCTAAGAGATTATACCGGAAATACATGTTTTGAGGCACCTTAGTTCAAAACTATTTAGTTTCTCTTCCACCTACTACCTAAGAGATTACACCGGAAGTACATGTTTTGAGGCACCTTAGTTCAAAACTATTTACTTTCTCTACCACGTACTACCTAAGAGATTCCACCGGAAATACATGTTTTGAGGCACCTTAGTTCAAAACTATTTACTTTCTCTTCCATCTACTACCTAAGAGATTACACCGGAAATACATGTTTTGAGGCACCTTACTTCAAAACTATTTACTTTCTCTTCCACGTACTACCTAAGAGATTACACCGGAAGTACATGTTTTGAGGCACCTTACTCCAAAACTATTTACTTTCTCTTCCATCTACTACCTAAGAGATTACACCGGAAATACATGTTTTGAGGCACCTTACTCCAAAACTATTTACTTTCTCTTCCATCTACTACCTAAGAGATTACACCGGAAATACATGTTTTGAGGCACCTTAGTTCAAAACTATTTACTTTCTCTTCCATCTACTACCTAAGAGATTACACCGGAAATACATGTTTTGAGGCACCTTAGTTCAAAACTATTTACTTTCTCTTCCATCTACTACCTAAGAGATTACACCGGAAATACATGTTTTGAGGCACCTTAGTTCAAAACTATTTACTTTCTCTTCCACGTACTACCTAAGAGATTACACCGGAAGTACATGTTTTGAGGCACCTTACTCCAAAACTATTTACTTTCTCTTCCACCTACTACCTAAGAGATTAAACCGGAAGTACATGTTTTGAGGCACCTTACTCCAAAACTATTTACTTTCTCTTCCATCTACTACCTAAGAGATTAAACCGGAAGTACATGTTTTGAGGCACCTTAGTTCAAAACTATTTACTTTCTCTTCCACCTACTGCCTAAGAGATTACACCGGAAGTACATGTTTTGAGGCACCTTAGTTCAAAACTATTTACTTTCTCTTCCACCTTCTACCTAAGAGATTACACCGGAAATACATGTTTTGAGGCACCTTAGTTCAAAACTATTTACTTTCTCTTCCACCTACTACCTAAGAGATTCCACCGGAATTACATGTTTTGAGGCACCTTAGTTCAAAACTATTTACCTTCTCTTCCACCTACTACCTAAGAGATTCCACCGTATATACATGTTTTGAGGCACCTTAGTTCAAAACTATTTACTTTCTCTTCCACGTACTACCTAAGAGATTCCACCGGAATTACATGTTTTGAGGCACCTTACTCCAAAACTATTTACTTTCTCTACCACGTACTACCTAAGAGATTACACCGGAAATACATGTTTTGAGGCACCTTAGTCCAAAACTATTTACTTTCTCTACCACCTACTACCTAAGAGATTCCACCGGAAATACATGTTTTGAGGTCTCTTAGTCCAAAACTATTTACTTCTCTTCCACGTACTACCTAGGAGATTACACCGGAAGTACATGTTTTGAGGTCTTAGTCCAAAACTATTTACTTTCTCTACCACGTACTACCTAAGAGATTACACCGGAAATACATGTTTTGAGGACTCTTAGTCCAAAACTATTTACTTCTCTTCCACGTACTACCTAGGAGATTACACCGGAAATACATGTTTTGAGGTCTCTTAGTCCAAAACTATTTACTTCTCTTCCACGTACTACCTATGAGATTCCACCAGAAGTACATGTTTTGAGATCTCTTAGACCAAAACTATTTGCTTTCTCTACGTACTACCTAGGAGATTCCACCGGAAATACATGTTTTGAGGTCTCTTAGTCCAAAACTATTTACTTCTCTTCCATGTACTACCTAGGAGATTACACCGGAAATACATGTTTTGAGGCACCTTACTCCAAAACTATTTACTTCTCTTCCACGTACTACCTAAGAGATTACACCGGAAATACATGTTTTGAGGCACCTTACTCCAAAACTATTTACTTCTCTTCCACGTACTACCTAAAAGATTCCACCGGAAATACATGTTTTGAGGCACCTTACTCCAAAACTATTTACTTCTCTTCCACGTACTACCTAAGAGATTCCACCGGAAATACATGTTTTGAGGCACCTTACTACAAAACTATTTAGTTTCTCTTCCACATACTACCTAAGAGATTCCACCGGAAATACATGTTTTGAGGCACCTAAGTTCAAAACTATTTACTTTCTCTTCCACGTACTACCTAAGAGATTCCACCGGAAATACATGTTTTGAGGCACCTTAGTTCAGAACTATTTACTTTCTCTTCCACATACTACCTAAGAGATTCCACCGGAAATACATGTTTTGAGGCACCTTAGTTCAAAACTATTTACTTTCTCTTCCACCTACTACCTAAGAGATTACACCGGAAATACATGTTTTGAGGCACCTTAGTTCAAAACTATTTAGTTTCTCTACCACGTACTACCTAGGAGATTACACCGGAAATACATGTTTTGAGGCACCTTAGTTCAAAACTATTTACTTTCTCTTCCACCTACTACCTAAGAGATTACACCGGAAATACATGTTTTGAGGCACCTTAGTTCAAAACTATTTAGTTTCTCTACCACGTAGTACCTAGGAGATTACACCGGAAATACATGTTTTGAGGCACCTTAGTTCAAAACTATTTACTTTCTCTTCCACCTACTACCTAAGAGATTACACCGGAAATACATGTTTTGAGGCACCTTAGTTCAAAACAATTTACTTTCTCTTCCACCTACTACCTAAGAGATTATACCGGAAATACATGTTTTGAGGCACCTTAGTTCAAAACTATTTAGTTTCTCTTCCACCTACTACCTAAGAGATTACACCGGAAGTACATGTTTTGAGGCACCTTAGTTCAAAACTATTTACTTTCTCTACCACGTACTACCTAAGAGATTCCACCGGAAATACATATTTTGAGGCACCTTAGTTCAAAACTATTTACTTTCTCTTCCATCTACTACCTAAGAGATTACACCGGAAATACATGTTTTGAGGCACCTTAGTTCAAAACTATTTAGTTTCTCTACCACGTACTACCTAGGAGATTACACCGGAAATACATGTTTTGAGGCACCTTAGTTCAAAACTATTTACTTTCTCTTCCACCTACTACCTAAGAGATTACACCGGAAATACATGTTTTGAGGCACCTTAGTTCAAAACTATTTAGTTTCTCTACCACGTACTACCTAGGAGATTACACCGGAAATACATGTTTTGAGGCACCTTAGTTCAAAACTATTTACTTTCTCTTCCACCTACTACCTAAGAGATTACACCGGAAATACATGTTTTGAGGCACCTTAGTTCAAAACTATTTACTTTCTCTTCCACCTACTACCTAAGAGATTATACCGGAAATACATGTTTTGACGCACCTTAGTTCAAAACTATTTAGTTTCTCTTCCACCTACTACCTAAGAGATTACACCGGAAGTACATGTTTTGAGGCACCTTAGTTCAAAACTATTTACTTTCTCTACCACGTACTACCTAAGAGATTCCACCGGAAATACATGTTTTGAGGCACCTTAGTTCAAAACTATTTACTTTCTCTTCCATCTACTACCTAAGAGATTACACCGGAAATACATGTTTTGAGGCACCTTAGTTCAAAACTATTTACTTTCTCTTCCACGTACTACCTAAGAGATTACACCGGAAGTACATGTTTTGAGGCACCTTACTCCAAAACTATTTACTTTCTCTTCCACCTACTACCTAAGAGATTAAACCGGAAGTACATGTTTTGAGGCAACTTACTCCAAAACTATTTACTTTCTCTTCCATCTACTACCTAAGAGATTAAACCGGAAGTACATGTTTTGAGGCACCTTAGTTCAAAACTATTTACTTTCTCTTCCACCTACTACCTAAGAGATTACACCGGAAGTACATGTTTTGAGGCACCTTAGTTCAAAACTATTTACTTTCTCTTCCACCTACTACCTAAGAGATTCCACCGGAAATACATGTTTTGAGGCACCTTAGTTCAAAACTATTTACTTTCTCTTCCATCTACTACCTAAGAGATTACACCGGAAATACATGTTTTGAGGCACCTTAGTTCAAAACTATTTAGTTTCTCTACCACGTACTACCTAAGAGATTACACCGGAAGTACATGTTTTGAGGCACCTTACTCCAAAACTATTTACTTTCTCTTCCACCTACTACCTAAGAGATTAAACCGGAAGTACATGTTTTGAGGCACCTTAGTTCAAAACTATTTACTTTCTCTTCCACCTACTACCTAAGAGAATACACCGGAAGTACATGTTTTGAGGCACCTTAGTTCAAAACTATTTACTTTCTCTTCCACCTACTACCTAAGAGATTACACCGGAAATACATGTTTTGAGGCACCTTAGTTCAAAACTATTTACTTTCTCTTCCACCTACTACCTAAGAGATTCCACCGGAATTACATGTTTTGAGGCACCTTAGTTCAAAACTATTTACCTTCTCTTCCACCTACTACCTAAGAGATTCCACCGTATATACATGTTTTGAGGCACCTTAGTTCAAAACTATTTACTTTCTCTTCCACGTACTACCTAAGAGATTCCACCGGAATTACATGTTTTGAGGCACCTTACTCCAAAACTATTTACTTTCTCTACCACGTACTACCTAAGAGATTACACCGGAAATACATGTTTTGAGGCACCTTAGTCCAAAACTATTTACTTTCTCTACCACCTACTACCTAAGAGATTCCACCGGAAATACATGTTTTGAGGTCTCTTAGACCAAAACTATTTACTTCTCTTCCACGTACTACCTAGGAGATTACACCGGAAGTACATGTTTTGAGGTCTTAGTCCAAAACTATTTACTTTCTCTACCACGTACTACCTAAGAGATTACACCGGAAATACATGTTTTGAGGTCTCTTATTCCAAAACTATTTACTTCTCTTCCACGTACTACCTAGGAGATTACACCGGAAATACATGTTTTGAGGTCTCTTAGTCCAAAACTATTTACTTCTCTTCCACGTACTACCTAGGAGATTCCACCAGAAGTACATGTTTTGAGATCTCTTAGACCAAAACTATTTGCTTTCTCTACGTACTACCTAGGAGATTCCACCGGAAATACATGTTTTGAGGTCTCTTAGTCCAAAACTATTTACTTCTCTTCCATGTACTACCTAGGAGATTACACCGGAAATACATGTTTTGAGGCACCTTACTCCAAAACTATTTACTTCTCTTCCACGTACTACCTAAGAGATTACACCGGAAATACATGTTTTGAGGCACCTTACTCCAAAACTATTTACTTCTCTTCCACGTACTACCTAAAAGATTCCACCGGAAATACATGTTTTGAGGCACCTTACTCCAAAACTATTTACTTCTCTTCCACGTACTACCTAAGAGATTCCACCGGAAATACATGTTTTGAGGCACCTTACTCCAAAACTATTTACTTCTCTTCCACGTACTACCTAAGAGATTACACCGGAAATACATGTTTTGAGGTCTCCTAGACCAAAACTATTTGCTTTCTCTTCCACGTACTACCTAGGAGATTCCACCGGAAATACATGTTTTGAGGTCTCTTAGTCCAAAACTATTTACTTCTCTTCCATGTACTACCTAGGAGATTACACCGGAAATACATGTTTTGAGGCACCTTACTCCAAAATTATTTACTTCTCTTCCATGTACTACCTAGGAGATTACACCAGAAATACATGTTTTGAGATCTCTTAGACCAAAACTATTTGCTTTCTCTACCACGTACTACCTAGGAGATTCCACCGGAAATACATGTTTTGAGGCACCTTAGTTCAAAACTATTTACCTTCTCTTCCACGTACTACCTAAGAGATTCCACCGGAAATACATGTTTTGAGGCACCTTAGTTCAAAACTATTTACTTTCTCTTCCACCTACTACCTAAGAGATTCCACCGGAATTACATGTTTTGAGGCACCTTAGTTCAAAACTATTTACTTTCTCTTCCACGTTCTACCTAGCAGATTCCAGGGGAAATACATGTTTTGAGGTCTTAGTTCAAAACTATTTACTTTCTCTTCCACCTACTACCTAGGAGATTACACCGGAAATACATGTTTTGAGGCACGTTAGTTCACAACTATTTACTTTCTCTTCCACCTACTACCTAAGAGATTCCACCGGAAATACATGTTTTGAGGCACCTTAGTTCAAAACTATTTACTTTCTCTTCCATCTACTACCTAAGAGATTCACCGAAAATACATGTTTTGAGGCACCTTACTCCAAAACTATTTACTTTCTCTTCCATCTACTACCTAAGAGATTACACCGGAAATACATGTTTTGAGGCACCTTAGTTCAAAACTATTTACTTTCTCTTCCATCTACTACCTAAGAGATTACACCGGAAATACATGTTTTGAGGCACCTTAGTTCAAAACTATTTACTTTCTCTTCCATCTACTACCTAAGAGATTACACCGGAAATACATGTTTTGAGGCACCTTAGTTCAAAACTATTTACTTTCTCTTCCACGTACTACCTAAGAGATTACACCGGAAGTACATGTTTTGAGGCACCTTACTCCAAAACTATTTACTTTCTCTTCCACCTACTACCTAAGAGATTACACCGGAAATACATGTTTTGAGGCACCTTACTCCAAAACTATTTACTTTCTCTTCCATCTACTACCTAAGAGATTACACCGGAAATACATGTTTTGAGGCACCTTAGTTCAAAACTATTTACTTTCTCTTCCATCTACTACCTAAGAGATTACACCGGAAATACATGTTTTGAGGCACCTTAGTTCAAAACTATTTACTTTCTCTTCCATCTACTACCTAAGAGATTACACCGGAAATACATGTTTTGAGGCACCTTAGTTCAAAACTATTTACTTTCTCTTCCACGTACTACCTAAGAGATTACACCGGAAGTACATGTTTTGAGGCACCTTACTCCAAAACTATTTACTTTCTCTTCCACCTACTACCTAAGAGATTAAACCGGAAGTACATGTTTTGAGGCACCTTACTCCAAAACTATTTACTTTCTCTTCCATCTACTACCTAAGAGATTAAACCGGAAGTACATGTTTTGAGGCACCTTAGTTCAAAACTATTTACTTTCTCTTCCACCTACTACCTAAGAGATTACACCGGAAGTACATGTTTTGAGGCACCTTAGTTCAAAACTATTTACTTTCTCTTCCACCTTCTACCTAAGAGATTACACCGGAAATACATGTTTTGAGGCACCTTAGTTCAAAACTATTTACTTTCTCTTCCACCTACTACCTAAGAGATTCCACCGGAATTACATGTTTTGAGGCACCTTAGTTCAAAACTATTTACCTTCTCTTCCACCTACTACCTAAGAGATTCCACCGTATATACATGTTTTGAGGCACCTTAGTTCAAAACTATTTACTTTCTCTTCCACGTACTACCTAAGAGATTCCACCGGAATTACATGTTTTGAGGCACCTTACTCCAAAACTATTTACTTTCTCTACCACGTACTACCTAAGAGATTACACCGGAAATACATGTTTTGAGGCACCTTAGTCCAAAACTATTTACTTTCTCTACCACCTACTACCTAAGAGATTCCACCGGAAATACATGTTTTGAGGTCTCTTAGTCCAAAACTATTTACTTCTCTTCCACGTACTACCTAGGAGATTACACCGGAAGTACATGTTTTGAGGTCTTAGTCCAAAACTATTTACTTTCTCTACCACGTACTACCTAAGAGATTACACCGGAAATACATGTTTTGAGGACTCTTAGTCCAAAACTATTTACTTCTCTTCCACGTACTACCTAGGAGATTACACCGGAAATACATGTTTTGAGGTCTCTTAGTCCAAAACTATTTACTTCTCTTCCACGTACTACCTAGGAGATTCCACCAGAAGTACATGTTTTGAGATCTCTTAGACCAAAACTATTTGCTTTCTCTACGTACTACCTAGGAGATTCCACCGGAAATACATGTTTTGAGGTCTCTTAGTCCAAAACTATTTACTTCTCTTCCATGTACTACCTAGGAGATTACACCGGAAATACATGTTTTGAGGCACCTTACTCCAAAACTATTTACTTCTCTTCCACGTACTACCTAAGAGATTACACCGGAAATACATGTTTTGAGGCACCTTACTCCAAAACTATTTACTTCTCTTCCACGTACTACCTAAAAGATTCCACCGGAAATACATGTTTTGAGGCACCTTACTCCAAAACTATTTACTTCTCTTCCACGTACTACCTAAGAGATTCCACCGGAAATACATGTTTTGAGGCACCTTACTACAAAACTATTTAGTTTCTCTTCCACATACTACCTAAGAGATTCCACCGGAAATACATGTTTTGAGGCACCTAAGTTCAAAACTATTTACTTTCTCTTCCACGTACTACCTAAGAGATTCCACCGGAAATACATGTTTTGAGGCACCTTAGTTCAGAACTATTTACTTTCTCTTCCACATACTACCTAAGAGATTCCACCGGAAATACATGTTTTGAGGCACCTTAGTTCAAAACTATTTACTTTCTCTTCCACCTACTACCTAAGAGATTACACCGGAAATACATGTTTTGAGGCACCTTAGTTCAAAACTATTTAGTTTCTCTACCACGTACTACCTAGGAGATTACACCGGAAATACATGTTTTGAGGCACCTTAGTTCAAAACTATTTACTTTCTCTTCCACCTACTACCTAAGAGATTACACCGGAAATACATGTTTTGAGGCACCTTAGTTCAAAACTATTTAGTTTCTCTACCACGTACTACCTAGGAGATTACACCGGAAATACATGTTTTGAGGCACCTTAGTTCAAAACTATTTACTTTCTCTTCCACCTACTACCTAAGAGATTACACCGGAAATACATGTTTTGAGGCACCTTAGTTCAAAACAATTTACTTTCTCTTCCACCTACTACCTAAGAGATTATACCGGAAATACATGTTTTGAGGCACCTTAGTTCAAAACTATTTAGTTTCTCTTCCACCTACTACCTAAGAGATTACACCGGAAGTACATGTTTTGAGGCACCTTAGTTCAAAACTATTTACTTTCTCTACCACGTACTACCTAAGAGATTCCACCGGAAATACATATTTTGAGGCACCTTAGTTCAAAACTATTTACTTTCTCTTCCATCTACTACCTAAGAGATTACACCGGAAATACATGTTTTGAGGCACCTTAGTTCAAAACTATTTAGTTTCTCTACCACGTACTACCTAGGAGATTACACCGGAAATACATGTTTTGAGGCACCTTAGTTCAAAACTATTTACTTTCTCTTCCACCTACTACCTAAGAGATTACACCGGAAATACATGTTTTGAGGCACCTTAGTTCAAAACTATTTAGTTTCTCTACCACGTACTACCTAGGAGATTACACCGGAAATACATGTTTTGAGGCACCTTAGTTCAAAACTATTTACTTTCTCTTCCACCTACTACCTAAGAGATTACACCGGAAATACATGTTTTGAGGCACCTTAGTTCAAAACTATTTACTTTCTCTTCCACCTACTACCTAAGAGATTATACCGGAAATACATGTTTTGACGCACCTTAGTTCAAAACTATTTAGTTTCTCTTCCACCTACTACCTAAGAGATTACACCGGAAGTACATGTTTTGAGGCACCTTAGTTCAAAACTATTTACTTTCTCTACCACGTACTACCTAAGAGATTCCACCGGAAATACATGTTTTGAGGCACCTTAGTTCAAAACTATTTACTTTCTCTTCCATCTACTACCTAAGAGATTACACCGGAAATACATGTTTTGAGGCACCTTAGTTCAAAACTATTTACTTTCTCTTCCACGTACTACCTAAGAGATTACACCGGAAGTACATGTTTTGAGGCACCTTACTCCAAAACTATTTACTTTCTCTTCCACCTACTACCTAAGAGATTAAACCGGAAGTACATGTTTTGAGGCAACTTACTCCAAAACTATTTACTTTCTCTTCCATCTACTACCTAAGAGATTAAACCGGAAGTACATGTTTTGAGGCACCTTAGTTCAAAACTATTTACTTTCTCTTCCACCTACTACCTAAGAGATTACACCGGAAGTACATGTTTTGAGGCACCTTAGTTCAAAACTATTTACTTTCTCTTCCACCTACTACCTAAGAGATTCCACCGGAAATACATGTTTTGAGGCACCTTAGTTCAAAACTATTTACTTTCTCTTCCATCTACTACCTAAGAGATTACACCGGAAATACATGTTTTGAGGCACCTTAGTTCAAAACTATTTAGTTTCTCTACCACGTACTACCTAAGAGATTACACCGGAAGTACATGTTTTGAGGCACCTTACTCCAAAACTATTTACTTTCTCTTCCACCTACTACCTAAGAGATTAAACCGGAAGTACATGTTTTGAGGCACCTTAGTTCAAAACTATTTACTTTCTCTTCCACCTACTACCTAAGAGAATACACCGGAAGTACATGTTTTGAGGCACCTTAGTTCAAAACTATTTACTTTCTCTTCCACCTACTACCTAAGAGATTACACCGGAAATACATGTTTTGAGGCACCTTAGTTCAAAACTATTTACTTTCTCTTCCACCTACTACCTAAGAGATTCCACCGGAATTACATGTTTTGAGGCACCTTAGTTCAAAACTATTTACCTTCTCTTCCACCTACTACCTAAGAGATTCCACCGTATATACATGTTTTGAGGCACCTTAGTTCAAAACTATTTACTTTCTCTTCCACGTACTACCTAAGAGATTCCACCGGAATTACATGTTTTGAGGCACCTTACTCCAAAACTATTTACTTTCTCTACCACGTACTACCTAAGAGATTACACCGGAAATACATGTTTTGAGGCACCTTAGTCCAAAACTATTTACTTTCTCTACCACCTACTACCTAAGAGATTCCACCGGAAATACATGTTTTGAGGTCTCTTAGACCAAAACTATTTACTTCTCTTCCACGTACTACCTAGGAGATTACACCGGAAGTACATGTTTTGAGGTCTTAGTCCAAAACTATTTACTTTCTCTACCACGTACTACCTAAGAGATTACACCGGAAATACATGTTTTGAGGTCTCTTATTCCAAAACTATTTACTTCTCTTCCACGTACTACCTAGGAGATTACACCGGAAATACATGTTTTGAGGTCTCTTAGTCCAAAACTATTTACTTCTCTTCCACGTACTACCTAGGAGATTCCACCAGAAGTACATGTTTTGAGATCTCTTAGACCAAAACTATTTGCTTTCTCTACCTACTACCTAGGAGATTCCACCGGAAATACATGTTTTGAGGTCTCTTAGTCCAAAACTATTTACTTCTCTTCCATGTACTACCTAGGAGATTACACCGGAAATACATGTTTTGAGGCACCTTACTCCAAAACTATTTACTTCTCTTCCACGTACTACCTAAGAGATTACACCGGAAATACATGTTTTGAGGCACCTTACTCCAAAACTATTTACTTCTCTTCCACGTACTACCTAAAAGATTCCACCGGAAATACATGTTTTGAGGCACCTTACTCCAAAACTATTTACTTCTCTTCCACGTACTACCTAAGAGATTCCACCGGAAATACATGTTTTGAGGCACCTTACTCCAAAACTATTTACTTCTCTTCCACGTACTACCTAAGAGATTACACCGGAAATACATGTTTTGAGGTCTCTTAGACCAAAACTATTTGCTTTCTCTTCCACGTACTACCTAGGAGATTCCACCGGAAATACATGTTTTGAGGTCTCTTAGTCCAAAACTATTTACTTCTCTTCCATGTACTACCTAGGAGATTACACCGGAAATACATGTTTTGAGGCACCTTACTCCAAAATTATTTACTTCTCTTCCATGTACTACCTAGGAGATTACACCAGAAATACATGTTTTGAGATCTCTTAGACCAAAACTATTTGCTTTCTCTACCACGTACTACCTAGGAGATTCCACCGGAAATACATGTTTTGAGGCACCTTAGTTCAAAACTATTTACCTTCTCTTCCACGTACTACCTAAGAGATTCCACCGGAAATACATGTTTTGAGGCACCTTAGTTCAAAACTATTTACTTTCTCTTCCACCTACTACCTAAGAGATTCCACCGGAATTACATGTTTTGAGGCACCTTAGTTCAAAACTATTTACTTTCTCTTCCACGTTCTACCTAGCAGATTCCAGGGGAAATACATGTTTTGAGGTCTTAGTTCAAAACTATTTACTTTCTCTTCCACCTACTACCTAGGAGATTACACCGGAAATACATGTTTTGAGGCACCTTAGTTCACAACTATTTACTTTCTCTTCCACCTACTACCTAAGAGATTCCACCGGAAATACATGTTTTGAGGCACCTTAGTTCAAAACTATTTACTTTCTCTTCCATCTACTACCTAAGAGATTCACCGAAAATACATGTTTTGAGGCACCTTACTCCAAAACTATTTACTTTCTCTTCCATCTACTACCTAAGAGATTACACCGGAAATACATGTTTTGAGGCACCTTAGTTCAAAACTATTTACTTTCTCTTCCATCTACTACCTAAGAGATTACACCGGAAATACATGTTTTGAGGCACCTTAGTTCAAAACTATTTACTTTCTCTTCCATCTACTACCTAAGAGATTACACCGGAAATACATGTTTTGAGGCACCTTAGTTCAAAACTATTTACTTTCTCTTCCACGTACTACCTAAGAGATTACACCGGAAGTACATGTTTTGAGGCACCTTACTCCAAAACTATTTACTTTCTCTTCCACCTACTACCTAAGAGATTAAACCGGAAGTACATGTTTTGAGGCACCTTACTCCAAAACTATTTACTTTCTCTTCCATCTACTACCTAAGAGATTAAACCGGAAGTACATGTTTTGAGGCACCTGAGTTCAAAACTATTTACTTTCTCTTCCACCTACTACCTAAGAGATTACACCGGAAGTACATGTTTTGAGGCACCTTAGTTCAAAACTATTTACTTTCTCTTCCACCTACTACCTAAGAGATTACACCGGAAATACATGTTTTGAGGCACCTTAGTTCAAAACTATTTACTTTCTCTTCCACCTACTACCTAAGAGATTCCACCGGAATTACATGTTTTGAGGCACCTTAGTTCAAAACTATTTACCTTCTCTTCCACCTACTACCTAACAGATTCCACCGTATATACATGTTTTGAGGCACCTTAGTTCAAAACTATTTACCTTCTCTTCCACCTACTACCTAAGAGATTAAACCGGAAATACATGTTTTGAGGCACCTTAGTTCAAAACTATTTACCTTCTCTTCCACGTACTACCTAAGAGATTCCACCGGAAATACATGTTTTGAGGCACCTTAGTTCAAAACTATTTACTTTCTCTTCCACGTACTACCTAAGAGATTCCACCGGAAATACATGTTTTGAGGCACCTTACTCCAAAACTATTTACTTTCTCTTCCACATACTACCTAAGAGATTCCACCGGAAATACATGTTTTGAGGCACCTAAGTTCAAAACTATTTACTTTCTCTTCCACGTACTACCTAAGAGATTCCACCGGAAATACATGTTTTGAGGCACCTTAGTTCAGAACTATTTACTTTCTCTTCCAAATACTACCTAAGAGATTCCACCGGAAATACATGTTTTGAGGCACCTTAGTTCAAAACTATTTACTTTCTCTTCCACGTACTACCTAAGAGATTCCACCGGAAATACATGTTTTGAGGCACCTTAGTTCAAAACTATTTACTTTCTCTTCCACGTACTACCTAAGAGATTCCACCGGAAATACATGTTTTGAGGCACCTTAGTTCAAAACTATTTACCTTCTCTTCCACCTACTACCTAAGAGATTCCACCGGAAATACATGTTTTGAGGCACCTTAGTTCAAAATTATTTACCTTCTCTTCCACCTACTACCAAAGAGATTCCACCGGAATTACATGTTTTGAGGCACCTTAGTTCAAAACTATTTACCTTCTCTTCCACCTACTACCTAAGAGATTACACCGGAAGTACATGTTTTGAGGCACCTTAGTTCAAAACTATTTACTTTCTCTACCACGTACTACCTAAGAGATTACACCGGAAGTACATGTTTTGAGGCACCTTACTCCAAAACTATTTACCTTCTCTTCCACCTACTACCTAAGAGATTACACCGGAAATACATGTTTTGAGGCACCTTACTCCAAAACTATTTACTTCTCTTCCACGTACTACCTAAGAGATTACACCGGAAATACATGTTTTGAGGTCTCTTAGACCAAAACTATTTGCTTTCTCTTCCACGTACTACCTAGGAGATTCCACCGGAAATACATGTTTTGAGGTCTCTTAGTCCAAAACTATTTACTTCTCTTCCATGTACTACCTAGGAGATTACACCGGAAATACATGTTTTGAGGCACCTTACTCCAAAACTATTTACTTCTCTTCCATGTACTACCTAGGAGATTACACCGGAAATACATGTTTTGAGGCACCTTACTCCAAAACTATTTACTTCTCTTCCATGTACTGCCTAGGAGATTACACCGGAAATACATGTTTTGAGGCACCTTACTCCAAAACTATTTACTTTCTCTTCCACGTACTACCTAAGAGATTACACCGGAATTACATGTTTTGAGGCACCTTACTCCAAAACTATTTACTTTCTCTTCCGCCTACTACCTAAGAGATTCCACCGGAATTACATGTTTTGAGGCACCTTACTCCAAAACTATTTACTTTCTCTTCCACGTACTACCTAAGAGATTCCACCGGAATTACATGTTTTGAGGCACCTTACTCCAAAACTATTTACGTTCTCTTCCACCTACTGCCTAAGAGATTACACCGGAAGTACATGTTTTGAGGTCTTAGTTCAAAACTATTTACTTTCTCTTCCACCTACTACCTAAGAGATTCAACCGGAAATACATGTTTTGAGGCACCTTACTCCAAAACTATTTACTTTCTCTTCCACGTACTACCTAAGAGATTCCACCGGAAGTACATGTTTTGAGGCACCTTACTCCAAAACTATTTACTTTCTCTTCCACCTACTACCTAAGAGATTACACCGGAAGTACATGTTTTGAGGCACCTTACTCCAAAACTATTTACTTTCTCTTCCACGTACTACCTAAGAGATTACACCGGAAATACATGTTTTGAGGCACCTTAGTTCAAAACTATTTACTTTCTCTTCCACGTTCTACCTAGGAGATTACACCGGAAATACATGTTTTGAGGCACCTTAGTTCAAAACTATTTACTTTCTCTTCCACCTACTACCTAAGAGATTACACCGGAAGTACATGTTTTGAGGCACCTTAGTTCAAAACTATTTACTTTCTCTACCACGTACTACCTAAGAGATTCCACCGGAAATACATGTTTTGAGGCACCTTAGTTCAAAACTATTTACTTTCTCTTCCATCTACTACCTAAGAGATTACACCGGAAGTACATGTTTTGAGGTCTTAGTTCAAAACTATTTACTTTCTCTTCCACGTTCTACCTAGCAGATTCCAGGGGAAATACATGTTTTGTGGTCTTAGTTCAAAACTATTTACTTTCTCTTCCACCTACTACCTAGGAGATTACACCGGAAATACATGTTTTGAGGCACCTTAGTTCACAACTATTTACTTTCTCTTCCACCTACTACCTAAGAGATTCCACCGGAAATACATGTTTTGAGGCACCTTAGATCAAAACTATTTACTTTCTCTTCCATCTACTACCTAAGAGATTACACCGGAAATACATGTTTTGAGGCACCTTACTCCAAAACTATTTACTTTCTCTTCCATCTACTACCTAAGAGATTACACCGGAAATACATGTTTTGAGGCACCTTAGTTCAAAACTATTTACTTTCTCTTCCATCTACTACCTAAGAGATTACACCGGAAATACATGTTTTGAGGCACCTTAGTTCAAAACTATTTACTTTCTCTTCCATCTACTACCTAAGAGATTACACCGGAAATACATGTTTTGAGGCACCTTAGTTCAAAACTATTTACTTTCTCTTCCACGTACTACCTAAGAGATTACACCGGAAGTACATGTTTTGAGGCACCTTACTCCAAAACTATTTACTTTCTCTTCCACCTACTACCTAAGAGATTAAACCGGAAGTACATGTTTTGAGGCACCTTACTCCAAAACTATTATCTTTCTCTTCCATCTACTACCTAAGAGATTAAACCGGAAGTACATGTTTTGAGGCACCTTAGTTCAAAACTATTTACTTTCTCTTCCACCTACTACCTAAGAGATTACACCGGAAGTACATGTTTTGAGGCACCTTAGTTCAAAACTATTTACTTTCTCTTCCACCTACTACCTAAGAGATTACACCGGAAATACATGTTTTGAGGCACCTTAGTTCAAAACTATTTACTTTCTCTTCCACCTACTACCTAAGAGATTCCACCGGAATTACATGTTTTGAGGCACCTTAGTTCAAAACTATTTACCTTCTCTTCCACCTACTACCTAAGAGATTCCACCGTATATACATGTTTTGAGGCACCTTAGTTCAAAACTATTTACTTTCTCTTCCACGTACTACCTAAGAGATTCCACCGGAATTACTTGTTTTGAGGCACCTTACTCCAAAACTATTTACTTTCTCTACCACGTACTACCTAAGAGATTACACCGGAAATACATGTTTTGAGGCACCTTAGTTCAAAACTATTTACTTTCTCTTCCACCTACTACCTAAGAGATTCCACCGGAAATACATGTTTTGAGGCACCTTAGTTCAAAACTATTTACTTTCTCTTCCACCTACTACCTAAGAGATTACACCGGAAATACATGTTTTGAGGCACCTTAGTTCAAAACTATTTAGTTTCTCTACCACGTACTACCTAGGAGATTACACCGGAAATACATGTTTTGAGGCACCTTAGTTCAAAACTATTTACCTTCTCTTCCACCTACTACCTAAGAGATTACACCGGAAATACATGTTTTGAGGCACCTTAGTTCAAAACTATTTAGTTTCTCTACCACGTACTACCTAGGAGATTACACCGGAAATACATGTTTTGAGGCACCTTAGTTCAAAACTATTTACTTTCTCTTCCACCTACTACCTAAGAGATTACACCGGAAATACATGTTTTGAGGCACCTTAGTTCAAAACTATTTACTTTCTCTTCCACCTACTACCTAAGAGATTATACCGGAAATACATGTTTTGAGGCACCTTAGTTCAAAACTATTTAGTTTCTCTTCCACCTACTACCTAAGAGATTCCACCGGAAATACATGTTTTGAGGCACCTTAGTTCAAAACTATTTACTTTCTCTTCCATCTACTACCTAAGAGATTACACCGGAAATACATGTTTTGAGGCACCTTAGTTCATAACTATTTACTTTCTCTTCCACGTACTACCTAAGAGATTACACCGGAAGTACATGTTTTGAGGCACCTTACTCCAAAACTATTTACTTTCTCTTCCACCTACTACCTAAGAGATTAAACCGGAAGTACATGTTTTGAGGCACCTTACTCCAAAACTATTTACTTTCTCTTCCATCTACTACCTAAGAGATTAAACCGGAAGTACATGTTTTGAGGCACCTTAGTTCAAAACTATTTACTTTCTCTTCCACCTACTACCTAAGAGATTACACCGGAAGTACATGTTTTGAGGCACCTTAGTTCAAAACTATTTACTTTCTCTTCCACCTACTACCTAAGAGATTCCACCGGAAATACATGTTTTGAGGCACCTTAGTACAAAACTATTTACTTTCTCTTCCATCTACTACCTAAGACATTACACCGGAAATACATGTTTTGAGGCACCTTAGTTCAAAACTATTTACTTTCTCTTCCACGTACTACCTAAGAGATTACACCGGAAGTACATGTTTTGAGGCACCTTACTCCAAAACTATTTACTTTCTCTTCCACCTACTACCTAAGAGATTAAACCGGAAGTACATGTTTTGAGGCACCTTAGTTCAAAACTATTTACTTTCTCTTCCACCTACTACCTAAGAGATTACACCGGAAGTACATGTTTTGAGGCACCTTAGTTCAAAACTATTTACTTTCTCTTCCACCTACTACCTAAGAGATTACACCGGAAATACATGTTTTGAGGCACCTTAGTTCAAAACTATTTACTTTCTCTTCCACCTACTACCTAAGAGATTCCACCGGAATTACATGTTTTGAGGCACCTTAGTTCAAAACTATTTACCTTCTCTTCCACCTACTACCTAAGAGATTCCACCGTATATACATGTTTTGAGGCACCTTAGTTCAAAACTATTTACTTTCTCTTCCACGTACTACCTAAGAGATTCCACCGGAATTACATGTTTTGAGGCACCTTACTCCAAAACTATTTACTTTCTCTACCACGTACTACCTAAGAGATTACACCGGAAATACATGTTTTGAGGCACCTTAGTCCAAAACTATTTACTTTCTCTACCACCTACTACCTAAGAGATTCCACCGGAAATACATGTTTTGAGGTCTCTTAGTCCAAAACTATTTACTTCTCTTCCACGTACTACCTAGGAGATTACACCGGAAGTACATGTTTTGAGGTCTTAGTCCAAAACTATTTACTTTCTCTACCACGTACTACCTAAGAGATTACACCGGAAATACATGTTTTGAGGTCTCTTAGTCCAAAACTATTTACTTCTCTTCCACGTACTACCTAGGAGATTACACCGGAAATACATGTTTTGAGGTCTCTTAGTCCAAAACTATTTACTTCTCTTCCACGTACTACCTAGGAGATTCCACCAGAAGTACAAATTTTGAGATCTCTTAGACCAAAACTATTTGCTTTCTCTACGTACTACCTAGGAGATTCCACCGGAAATACATGTTTTGAGGTCTCTTAGTCCAAAACTATTTACTTCTCTTCCATGTACTACCTAGGAGATTACACCGGAAATACATGTTTTGAGGCACCTTACTCCAAAACTATTTACTTCTCTTCCACGTACTACCTAAGAGATTACACCGGAAATACATGTTTTGAGGCACCTTACTCCAAAACTATTTACTTCTCTTCCACGTACTACCTAAAAGATTCCACCGGAAATACATGTTTTGAGGCACCTTACTCCAAAACTATTTACTTCTCTTCCACGTACTACCTAAGAGATTCCACCGGAAATACATGTTTTGAGGCACCTTACTCCAAAACTATTTACTTCTCTTCCACGTACTACCTAAGAGATTACACCGGAAATACATGTTTTGAGGTCTCTTAGACCAAAACTATTTGCTTTCTCTTCCACGTACTACCCAGGAGATTCCACCGGAAATACATGTTTTGAGGTCTCTTAGTCCAAAACTATTTACTTCTCTTCCATGTACTACCTAGGAGATTACACCGGAAATACATGTTTTGAGGCACCTTACTCCAAAAATATTTACTTCATTCCATGTACTACCTAGGAGATTACACCAGAAATTCATGTTTTGAGATCTCTTAGACCAAAACTATTTGCTTTCTCTACCACGTACTACCTAGGAGATTCCACCGGAAATACATGTTTTGAGGCACCTTAGTTCAAAACTATTTACCTTCTCTTCCACGTACTACCTAAGAGATTCCACCGGAAATACATGTTTTGAGGCACCTTAGTTCAAAACTATTTACCTTCTCTTCCACCTACTACCTAAGAGATTAAACCGGAAATACATGTTTTGAGGCACCTTAGTTCAAAACTATTTACCTTCTCTTCCACGTACTACCTAAGAGATTCCACCGGAAATACATGTTTTGAGGCACCTTAGTTCAAAACTATTTACTTTCTCTTCCACGTACTACCTAAGAGATTCCACCGGAAATACATGTTTTGAGGCACCTTACTCCAAAACTATTTACTTTCTCTTCCACATACTACCTAAGAGATTCCACCGGAAATACATGTTTTGAGGCACCTAAGTTCAAAACTATTTACTTTCTCTTCCACGTACTTCCTAAGAGATTCCACCGGAAATACATGTTTTGAGGCACCTTAGTTCAGAACTATTTACTTACTCTTCCACATACTACCTAAGAGATTCCACCGGAAATACATGTTTTGAGGCACCTTAGTTCAAAACTATTTACTTTCTCTTCCACGTACTACCTAAGAGATTCCACCGGAAATACATGTTTTGAGGCACCTTAGTTCAAAACTATTTACTTTCTCTTCCACGTACTACCTAAGAGATTCCACCGGAAATACATGTTTTGAGGCACCTTAGTTCAAAACTATTTACCTTCTCTTCCACCTACTACCTAAGAGATTCCACCGGAAATACATGTTTTGAGGCACCTTAGTTCAAAACTATTTACCTTCTCTTCCACCTACTACCTAAGAGATTCCACCGGAATTACATGTTTTGAGGCACCTTAGTTCAAAATTATTTACCTTCTCTTCCACCTACTACCTAAGAGATTACACCGGAAGTACATGTTTTGAGGCACCTTAGTTCAAAACTATTTACTTTCTCTACCACGTACTACCTAAGAGATTACACCGGAAGTACATGTTTTGAGGCACCTTACTCCAAAACTATTTACCTTCTCTTCCACCTACTACCTAAGAGATTACACCGGAAATACATGTTTTGAGGCACCTTACTCCAAAACTATTTACTTCTCTTCCACGTACTACCTAAGAGATTACACCGGAAATACATGTTTTGAGGTCTCTTAGACCAAAACTATTTGCTTTCTCTTCCACGTACTACCTAGGAGATTCCACCGGAAATACATGTTTTGAGGTCTCTTAGTCCAAAACTATTTACTTCTCTTCCATGTACTACCTAGGAGATTACACCGGAAATACATGTTTTGAGGCACCTTACTCCAAAACTATTTACTTCTCTTCCATGTACTACCTAGGAGATTACACCGGAAATACATGTTTTGAGGCACCTTACTCCAAAACTATTTACTTCTCTTCCATGTACTACCTAGGAGATTACACCGGAAATACATGTTTTGAGGCACCTTACTCCAAAACTATTTACTTTCTCTTCCACGTACTACCTAAGAGATTACACCGGAATTACATGTTTTGAGGCACCTTACTCCAAAACTATTTACTTTCTCTTCCACCTACTACCTAAGAGATTCCACCGGAATTACATGTTTTGAGGCACCTTACTCCAAAACTATTTACTTTCTCTTCCACGTACTACCTAAGAGATTCCACCGGAATTACATGTTTTGAGGCACCTTACTCCAAAACTATTTACGTTCTCTTCCACCTACTGCCTAAGAGATTACACCGGAAGTACATGTTTTGAGGTCTTAGTTCAAAACTATTTACTTTCTCTTCCACCTACTACCTAAGAGATTCAACCGGAAATACATGTTTTGAGGCACCTTACTCCAAAACTATTTACTTTCTCTTCCACGTACTACCTAAGAGATTCCACCGGAAGTACATGTTTTGAGGCACCTTACGCCAAAACTATTTACTTTCTCTTCCACCTACTACCTAAGAGATTACACCGGAAGTACATGTTTTGAGGCACCTTACTCCAAAACTATTTACTTTCTCTTCCACGTACTACCTAAGAGATTACACCGGAAATACATGTTTTGAGGCACCTTAGTTCAAAACTATTTACTTTCTCTTCCACGTTCTACCTAGGAGATTACACCGGAAATACATGTTTTGAGGCACCTTAGTTCAAAACTATTTACTTTCTCTTCCACCTACTACCTAAGAGATTACACCGGAAGTACATGTTTTGAGGCACCTTAGTTCAAAACTATTTACTTTCTCTACCACGTACTACCTAAGAGATTCCACCGGAAATACATGTTTTGAGGCACCTTAGTTCAAAACTATTTACTTTCTCTTCCATCTACTACCTAAGAGATTACACCGGAAGTACATGTTTTGAGGTCTTAGTTCAAAACTATTTACTTTCTCTTCCACGTTCTACCTAGCAGATTCCAGGGGAAATACATGTTTTGAGGTCTTAGTTCAAAACTATTTACTTTCTCTTCCACCTACTACCTAGGAGATTACACCGGAAATACATGTTTTGAGGCACCTTAGTTCACAACTATTTACTTTCTCTTCCACCTACTACCTAAGAGATTCCACCGGAAATACATGTTTTGAGGCACCTTAGTTCAAAACTATTTACTTTCTCTTCCACGTACTACCTAAGAGATTCCACCGGAATTACATGTTTTGAGGCACCTTACTCCAAAACTATTTACTTTCTCTACCACGTACTACCTAAGAGATTACACCGGAAATACATGTTTTGAGGCACCTTAGTCCAAAACTATTTACTTTCTCTACCACCTACTACCTAAGAGATTCCACCGGAAATACATGTTTTGAGGTCTCTTAGTCCAAAACTATTTACTTCTCTTCCACGTACTACCTAGGAGATTACACCGGAAGTACATGTTTTGAGGTCTTAGTCCAAAACTATTTACTTTCTCTACCACGTACTACCTAAGAGATTACACCGGAAATACATGTTTTGAGGTCTCTTAGTCCAAAACTATTTACTTCTCTTCCACGTACTACCTAGGAGATTACACCGGAAATACATGTTTTGAGGTCTCTTAGTCCAAAACTATTTACTTCTCTTTCACGTACTACCTAGGAGATTCCACCAGAAGTACATGTTTTGAGATCTCTTAGACCAAAACTATTTGCTTTCTCTACGTACTACCTAGGAGATTCCACCGGAAATACATGTTTTGAGGTCTCTTAGTCCAAAACTATTTACTTCTCTTCCATGTACTACCTAAAAGATTACACCGCAAATACATGTTTTGAGGCAACTTACTCCAAAACTATTTACTTCTCTTCCACGTACTACCTAAGAGATTCCACCGGAAATACATGTTTTGAGGCACCTTACTCCAAAACTATTTACTTCTCTTCCACGTACTACCTAAGAGATTCCACCGGAAATACATGTTTTGAGGCACCTTACTCCAAAACTATTTACTTCTCTTCCACGTACTACCCAAGAGATTACACCGGAAATACATGTTTTGAGGTCTCTTAGACCAAAACTATTTGCTTTCTCTTCCACGTACTACCTAGGAGATTCCACCGGAAATACATGTTTTGAGGTCTCTTAGACCAAAACTATTTGCTTTCTCTTCCACGTACTACCCAGGAGATTCCACCGGAAATACATGTTTTGAGGTCTCTTAGTCCAAAACTATTTACTTCTCTTCCATGTACTACCTAGGAGATTACACCGGAAATACATGTTTTGAGGCACCTTACTCCAAAACTATTTACTTCATTCCATGTACTACCTAGGAGATTACACCAGAAATACATGTTTTGAGATCTCTTAGACCAAAACTATTTGCTTTCTCTACCACGTACTACCTAGGAGATTCCACCGGAAATACATGTTTTGAGGCACCTTAGTTCAAAACTATTTACCTTCTCTTCCACGTACTACCTAAGAGATTCCACCGGAAATACATGTTTTGAGGCACCTTAGTTCAAAACTATTTACTTTCTCTTCCACCTACTACCTAAGAGATTCCACCGGAATTACATGTTTTGAGGCACCTTAGTTCAAAACTATTTACTTTCTCTTCCACGTACTACCTAAGAGATTACACCGGAAATACATGTTTTGAGGCACCTTAGTTCAAAACTATTTACTTTCTCTTCCACGTACTACCTAAGAGATTACACCGGAAATACATGTTTTGAGGCACCTTAGTTCAAAACTATTTACCTTCTCTTCCACCTACTACCTAAGAGATTAAACCGGAAATACATGTTTTGAGGCACCTTAGTTCAAAACTATTTACCTTCTCTTCCACGTACTACCTAAGAGATTCCACCGGAAATACATGTTTTGAGGCACCTTAGTTCAAAACTATTTACTTTCTCTTCCACGTTCTACCTAGGAGATTACACCGGAAATACATGTTTTGAGGCACCTTAGTTCAAAACTATTTACTTTCTCTTCCACCTACTACCTAAGAGATTACACCGGAAGTACATGTTTTGAGGCACCTTAGTTCAAAACTATTTACTTTCTCTACCACGTACTACCTAAGAGATTCCACCGGAAATACATGTTTTGAGGCACCTTAGTTCAAAACTATTTACTTTCTCTTCCATCTACTACCTAAGAGATTACACCGGAAGTACATGTTTTGAGGTCTTAGTTCAAAACTATTTACTTTCTCTTCCACGTTCTACCTAGCAGATTCCAGGGGAATAACATGTTTTGAGGTCTTAGTTCAAAACTATTTACTTTCTCTTCCACCTACTACCTAGGAGATTACACCGGAAATACATGTTTTGAGGCACCTTAGTTCACAACTATTTACTTTCTCTTCCACCTACTACCTAAGAGATTCCACCGGAAATACATGTTTTGAGGCACCTTAGTTCAAAACTATTTACTTTCTCTTCCACGTACTACCTAAGAGATTCCACCGGAATTACATGTTTTGAGGCACCTTACTCCAAAACTATTTACGTTCTCTTCCACCTACTGCCTAAGAGATTACACCGGAAGTACATGTTTTGAGGTCTTAGTTCAAAACTATTTACTTTCTCTTCCACCTACTACCTAAGAGATTCAACCGGAAATACATGTTTTGAGGCACCTTACTCCAAAACTATTTACTTTCTCTTCCACGTACTACCTAAGAGATTCCACCGGAAGTACATGTTTTGAGGCACCTTACTCCAAAACTATTTACTTTCTCTTCCACCTACTACCTAAGAGATTACACCGGAAGTACATGTTTTGAGGCACCTTACTCCAAAACTATTTACTTTCTCTTCCACGTACTACCTAAGAGATTACACCGGAAATACATGTTTTGAGGCACCTTAGTTCAAAACTATTTACTTTCTCTTCCACGTTCTACCTAGGAGATTACACCGGAAATACATGTTTTGAGGCACCTTAGTTCAAAACTATTTACTTTCTCTTCCACCTACTACCTAAGAGATTACACCGGAAGTACATGTTTTGAGGCACCTTAGTTCAAAACTATTTACTTTCTCTACCACGTACTACCTAAGAGATTCCACCGGAAATACATGTTTTGAGGCACCTTAGTTCAAAACTATTTACTTTCTCTTCCATCTACTACCTAAGAGATTACACCGGAAGTACATGTTTTGAGGTCTTAGTTCAAAACTATTTACTTTCTCTTCCACGTTCTACCTAGCAGATTCCAGGGGAAATACATGTTTTGTGGTCTTAGTTCAAAACTATTTACTTTCGCTTCCACCTACTACCTAGGAGATTACACCGGAAATACATGTTTTGAGGCACCTTAGTTCACAACTATTTACTTTCTCTTCCACCTACTACCTAAGAGATTCCACCGGAAATACATGTTTTGAGGCACCTTAGTTCAAAACTATTTACTTTCTCTTCCATCTACTACCTAAGAGATTACACCGGAAATACATGTTTTGAGGCACCTTACTCCAAAACTATTTACTTTCTCTTCCATCTACTACCTAAGAGATTACACCGGAAATACATGTTTTGAGGCACCTTAGTTCAAAACTATTTACTTTCTCTTCCATCTACTACCTAAGAGATTACACCGGAAATACATGTTTTGAGGCACCTTAGTTCAAAACTATTTACTTTCTCTTCCATCTACTACCTAAGAGATTACACCGGAAATACATGTTTTGAGGCACCTTAGTTCAAAACTATTTACTTTCTCTTCCACGTACTACCTAAGAGATTACACCGGAAGTACATGTTTTGAGGCACCTTACTCCAAAACTATTTACTTTCTCTTCCACCTACTACCTAAGAGATTAAACCGGAAGTACATGTTTTGAGGCACCTTACTCCAAAACTATTTACTTTCTCTTCCATCTACTACCTAAGAGATTAAACCGGAAGTACATGTTTTGAGGCACCTTAGTTCAAAACTATTTACTTTCTCTTCCACCTACTACCTAAGAGATTACACCGGAAGTACATGTTTTGAGGCACCTTAGTTCAAAACTATTTACTTTCTCTTCCACCTACTACCTAAGAGATTACACCGGAAATACATGTTTTGAGGCACCTTAGTTCAAAACTATTTACTTTCTCTTCCACCTACTACCTAAGAGATTCCACCGGAATTACATGTTTTGAGGCACCTTAGTTCAAAACTATTTACCTTCTCTTCCACCTACTACCTAAGAGATTCCACCGTATATACATGTTTTGAGGCACCTTAGTTCAAAACTATTTACTTTCTCTTCCACGTACTACCTAAGAGATTCCACCGGAATTACATGTTTTGAGGCACCTTACTCCAAAACTATTTACTTTCTCTACACGTAATACCTAAGAGATTACACCGGAAATACATGTTTTGAGGCACCTTAGTTCAAAACTATTTACTTTCTCTTCCACCTACTACCTAAGAGATTCCACCGGAAATACATGTTTTGAGGCACCTTAGTTCAAAACTATTTACTTTCTCTTCCACCTACTACCTAAGAGATTACACCGGAAATACATGTTTTGAGGCACCTTAGTTCAAAACTATTTAGTTTCTCTACCACGTACTACCTAGGAGATTACACCGGAAATACATGTTTTGAGGCACCTTAGTTCAAAACTATTTACCTTCTCTTCCACCTACTACCTAAGAGATTACACCGGAAATACATGTTTTGAGGCACCTTAGTTCAAAACTATTTAGTTTCTCTACCACGTACTACCTAGGAGATTACACCGGAAATACATGTTTTGAGGCACCTTAGTTCAAAACTATTTACTTTCTCTTCCACCTACTACCTAAGAGATTACACCGGAAATACATGTTTTGAGGCACCTTAGTTCAAAACTATTTACTTTCTCTTCCACCTACTACCTAAGAGATTATACCGGAAATACATGTTTTGAGGCACCTTAGTTCAAAACTATTTAGTTTCTCTTCCACCTACTACCTAAGAGATTCCACCGGAAATACATGTTTTGAGGCACCTTATTTCAAAACTATTTACTTTCTCTTCCATCTACTACCTAAGAGATTACACCGGAAATACATGTTTTGAGGCACCTTAGTTCATAACTATTTACTTTCTCTTCCACGTACTACCTAAGAGATTACACCGGAAGTACATGTTTTGAGGCACCTTACTCCAAAACTATTTACTTTCTCTTCCACCTACTACCTAAGAGATTAAACCGGAAGTACATGTTTTGAGGCACCTTACTCCAAAACTATTTACTTTCTCTTCCATCTACTACCTAAGAGATTAAACCGGAAGTACATGTTTTGAGGCACCTTAGTTCAAAACTATTTACTTTCTCTTCCACCTACTACCTAAGAGATTACACCGGAAGTACATGTTTTGAGGCACCTTAGTTCAAAACTATTTACTTTCTCTTCCACCTACTACCTAAGAGATTCCACCGGAAATACATGTTTTGAGGCACCTTAGTACAAAACTATTTACTTTCTCTTCCATCTACTACCTAAGAGATTACACCGGAAATACATGTTTTGAGGCACCTTAGTTCAAAACTATTTACTTTCTCTTCCACGTACTACCTAAGAGATTACACCGGAAGTACATGTTTTGAGGCACCTTACTCCAAAACTATTTACTTTCTCTTCCACCTACTACCTAAGAGATTAAACCGGAAGTACATGTTTTGAGGCACCTTAGTTCAAAACTATTTACTTTCTCTTCCACCTACTACCTAAGAGATTACACCGGAAGTACATGTTTTGAGGCACCTTAGTTCAAAACTATTTACTTTCTCTTCCACCTACTACCTAAGAGATTACACCGGAAATACATGTTTTGAGGCACCTTAGTTCAAAACTATTTACTTTCTCTTCCACCTACTACCTAAGAGATTCCACCGGAATTACATGTTTTGAGGCACCTTAGTTCAAAACTATTTACCTTCTCTTCCACCTACTACCTAAGAGATTCCACCGTATATACATGTTTTGAGGCACCTTAGTTCAAAACTATTTACTTTCTCTTCCACGTACTACCTAAGAGATTCCACCGGAATTACATGTTTTGAGGCACCTTACTCCAAAACTATTTACTTTCTCTACCACGTACTACCTAAGAGATTACACCGGAAATACATGTTTTGAGGCACCTTAGTCCAAAACTATTTACTTTCTCTACCACCTACTACCTAAGAGATTCCACCGGAAATACATGTTTTGAGGTCTCTTAGTCCAAAACTATTTACTTCTCTTCCACGTACTACCTAGGAGATTACACCGGAAGTACATGTTTTGAGGTCTTAGTCCAAAACTATTTACTTTCTCTACCACGTACTACCTAAGAGATTACACCGGAAATACATGTTTTGAGGTCTCTTAGTCCAAAACTATTTACTTCTCTTCCACGTACTACCTAGGAGATTACACCGGAAATACATGTTTTGAGGTCTCTTAGTCCAAAACTATTTACTTCTCTTCCACGTACTACCTAGGAGATTCCACCAGAAGTACATGTTTTGAGATCTCTTAGACCAAAACTATTTGCTTTCTCTACGTACTACCTAGGAGATTCCACCGGAAATACATGTTTTGAGGTCTCTTAGTCCAAAACTATTTACTTCTCTTCCATGTACTACCTAGGAGATTACACCGGAAATACATGTTTTGAGGCACCTTACTCCAAAACTATTTACTTCTCTTCCACGTACTACCTAAGAGATTACACCGGAAATACATGTTTTGAGGCACCTTACTCCAAAACTATTTACTTCTCTTCCACGTACTACCTAAAAGATTCCACCGGAAATACATGTTTTGAGGCACCTTACTCCAAAACTATTTTCTTCTCTTCCACGTACTACCTAAGAGATTCCACCGGAAATACATGTTTTGAGGCACCTTACTCCAAAACTATTTACTTCTCTTCCACGTACTACCTAAGAGATTACACCGGAAATACATGTTTTGAGGTCTCTTAGACCAAAACTATTTGCTTTCTCTTCCACGTACTACCTAGGAGATTCCACCGGAAATACATGTTTTGAGGTCTCTTAGTCCAAAACTATTTACTTCTCTTCCATGTACTACCTAGGAGATTACACCGGAAATACATGTTTTGAGGCACCTTACTCCAAAACTATTTACTTCATTCCATGTACTACCTAGGAGATTACACCAGAAATACATGTTTTGAGATCTCTTAGACCAAAACTATTTGCTTTCTCTACCACGTACTACCTAGGAGATTCCACCGGAAATACATGTTTTGAGGCACCTTAGTTCAAAACTATTTACCTTCTCTTCCACGTACTACCTAAGAGATTCCACCGGAAATACATGTTTTGAGGCACCTTAGTTCAAAACTATTTACTTTCTCTTCCACCTACTACCTAAGAGATTCCACCGGAATTACATGTTTTGAGGCACCTTAGTTCAAAACTATTTACTTTCTCTTCCACGTACTACCTAAGAGATTACACCGGAAATACATGTTTTGAGGCACCTTAGTTCAAAACTATTTACTTTCTCTTCCACGTACTACCTAAGAGATTGCACCGGAAATACATGTTTTGAGGCACCTTAGTTCAAAACTATTTACCTTCTCTTCCACCTACTACCTAAGAGATTAAACCGGAAATACATGTTTTGAGGCACCTTAGTTCAAAACTATTTACCTTCTCTTCCACGTACTACCTAAGAGATTCCACCGGAAATACATGTTTTGAGGCACCTTAGTTCAAAACTATTTACTTTCTCTTCCACGTACTACCTAAGAGATTCCACCGGAAATACATGTTTTGAGGCACCTTACTCCAAAACTATTTACTTTCTCTTCCACATACTACCTAAGAGATTCCACCGGAAATACATGTTTTGAGGCACCTAAGTTCAAAACTATTTACTTTCTCTTCCACGTACTACCTAAGAGATTCCACCGGAAATACATGTTTTGAGGCACCTTAGTTCAGAACTATTTACTTACTCTTCCACATACTACCTAAGAGATTCCACCGGAAATACATGTTTTGAGGCACCTTAGTTCAAAACTATTTACTTTCTCTTCCACGTACTACCTAAGAGATTCCACCGGAAATACATGTTTTGAGGCACCTTAGTTCAAAACTATTTACTTTCTCTTCCACGTACTACCTAAGAGATTCCACCGGAAATACATGTTTTGAGGCACCTTAGTTCAAAACTATTTACCTTCTCTTCCACCTACTACCTAAGAGATTCCACCGGAAATACATGTTTTGAGGCACCTTAGTTCAAAACTATTTACCTTCTCTTCCACCTACTACCTAAGAGATTCCACCGGAATTACATGTTTTGAGGCACCTTAGTTCAAAACTATTTACCTTCTCTTCCACCTACTACCTAAGAGATTACACCGGAAGTACATGTTTTGAGGCACCTTAGTTCAAAACTATTTACTTTCTCTACCACGTACTACCTAAGAGATTACACCGGAAGTACATGTTTTGAGGCACCTTACTCCAAAACTATTTACCTTCTCTTCCACCTACTACCTAAGAGATTACACCGGAAATACATGTTTTGAGGCACCTTACTCCAAAACTATTTACTTCTCTTCCACGTACTACCTAAGAGATTACACCGGAAATACATGTTTTGAGGTCTCTTAGACCAAAACTATTTGCTTTCTCTTCCACGTACTACCTAGGAGATTCCACCGGAAATACATGTTTTGAGGTCTCTTAGTCCAAAACTATTTACTTCTCTTCCATGTCCTACCTAGGAGATTACACCGGAAATACATGTTTTGAGGCACCTTACTCCAAAACTATTTACTTCTCTTCCATGTACTACCTAGGAGATTACACCGGAAATACATGTTTTGAGGCACCTTACTCCAAAACTATTTACTTCTCTTCCATGTACTACCTAGGAGATTACACCGGAAATACATGTTTTGAGGCACCTTACTCCAAAACTATTTACTTTCTCTTCCACGTACTACCTAAGAGATTACACCGGAATTACATGTTTTGAGGCACCTTACTCCAAAACTATTTACTTTCTCTTCCACCTACTACCTAAGAGATTCCACCGGAATTACATGTTTTGAGGCACCTTACTCCAAAACTATTTACTTTCTCTTCCACGTACTACCTAAGAGATTCCACCGGAATTACATGTTTTGAGGCACCTTACTCCAAAACTATTTACGTTCTCTTCCACCTACTGCCTAAGAGATTACACCGGAAGTACATGTTTTGAGGTCTTAGTTCAAAACTATTTACTTTCTCTTCCACCTACTACCTAAGAGATTCAACCGGAAATACATGTTTTGAGGCACCTTACTCCAAAACTATTTACTTTCTCTTCCACGTACTACCTAAGAGATTCCACCGGAAGTACATGTTTTGAGGCACCTTACGCCAAAACTATTTACTTTCTCTTCCACCTACTACCTAAGAGATTACACCCGAAGTACATGTTTTGAGGCACCTTACTCCAAAACTATTTACTTTCTCTTCCACGTACTACCTAAGAGATTACACCGGAAATACATGTTTTGAGGCACCTTAGTTCAAAACTATTTACTTTCTCTTCCACGTTCTACCTAGGAGATTACACCGGAAATACATGTTTTGAGGCACCTTAGTTCAAAACTATTTACTTTCTCTTCCACCTACTACCTAAGAGATTACACCGGAAGTACATGTTTTGAGGCACCTTAGTTCAAAACTATTTACTTTCTCTACCACGTACTACCTAAGAGATTCCACCGGAAATACATGTTTTGAGGCACCTTAGTTCAAAACTATTTACTTTCTCTTCCATCTACTACCTAAGAGATTACACCGGAAGTACATGTTTTGAGGTCTTAGTTCAAAACTATTTACTTTCTCTTCCACGTTCTACCTAGCAGATTCCAGGGGAAATACATGTTTTGAGGTCTTAGTTCAAAACTATTTACTTTCTCTTCCACCTACTACCTAGGAGATTACACCGGAAATACATGTTTTGAGGCACCTTAGTTCACAACTATTTACTTTCTCTTCCACCTACTACCTAAGAGATTCCACCGGAAATACATGGTTTGAGGCACCTTAGTTCAAAACTATTTACTTTCTCTTCCACGTACTACCTAAGAGATTCCACCGGAATTACATGTTTTGAGGCACCTTACTCCAAAACTATTTACTTTCTCTACCACGTACTACCTAAGAGATTACACCGGAAATACATGTTTTGAGGCACCTTAGTCCAAAACTATTTACTTTCTCTACCACCTACTACCTAAGAGATTCCTCCGGAAATACATGTTTTGAGGTCTCTTAGTCCAAAACTATTTACTTCTCTTCCACGTACTACCTAGGAGATTACACCGGAAGTACATGTTTTGAGGTCTTAGTCCAAAACTATTTACTTTCTCTACCACGTACTACCTAAGAGATTACACCGGAAATACATGTTTTGAGGTCTCTTAGTCCAAAACTATTTACTTCTCTTCCACGTACTACCTAGGAGATTACACCGGAAATACATGTTTTGAGGTCTCTTAGTCCAAAACTATTTACTTCTCTTTCACGTACTACCTAGGAGATTCCACCAGAAGTACATGTTTTGAGATCTCTTAGACCAAAACTATTTGCTTTCTCTACGTACTACCTAGGAGATTCCACCGGAAATACATGTTTTGAGGTCTCTTAGTCCAAAACTATTTACTTCTCTTCCATGTACTACCTAGGAGATTACACCGGAAATACATGTTTTGAGGCACCTTACTCCAAAACTATTTACTTCTCTTCCACGTACTACCTAAAAGATTACACCGCAAATACATGTTTTGAGGCAACTTACTCCAAAACTATTTACTTCTCTTCCACGTACTACCTAAGAGATTCCACCGGAAATACATGTTTTGAGGCACCTTACTCCAAAACTATTTACTTCTCTTCCACGTACTACCTAAGAGATTCCACCGGAAATACATGTTTTGAGGCACCTTACTCCAAAACTATTTACTTCTCTTCCACGTACTACCTAAGAGATTACACCGGAAATACATGTTTTGAGGTCTCTTAGACCAAAACTATTTGCTTTCTCTTCCACGTACTACCTAGGAGATTCCACCGGAAATACATGTTTTGAGGTCTCTTAGTCCAAAACTATTTACTTCTCTTCCATGTACTACCTAGGAGATTACACCGGAAATACATGTTTTGAGGCACCTTACTCCAAAACTATTTACTTCTCTTCCATGTACTACCTAGGAGATTACACCAGAAATACATGTTTTGAGATCTCTTAGACCAAAACTATTTGCTTTCTCTACCACGTACTACCTAGGAGATTCCACCGGAAATACATGTTTTGAGGCACCTTAGTTCAAAACTATTTACCTTCTCTTCCACGTACTACCTAAGAGATTCCACCGGAAATACATGTTTTGAGGCACCTTAGTTCAAAACTATTTACTTTCTCTTCCACCTACTACCTAAGAGATTCCACCGGAATTACATGTTTTGAGGCACCTTAGTTCAAAACTATTTACTTTCTCTTCCACGTACTACCTAAGAGATTACACCGGAAATACATGTTTTGAGGCACCTTAGTTCAAAACTATTTACTTTCTCTTCCACGTACTACCTAAGAGATTACACCGGAAATACATGTTTTGAGGCACCTTAGTTCAAAACTATTTACTTTCTCTTCCACGTACTACCTAAGAGATTACACCGGAAATACATGTTTTGAGGCACCTTAGTTCAAAACTATTTACCTTCTCTTCCACCTACTACCTAAGAGATTAAACCGGAAATACATGTTTTGAGGCACCTTAGTTCAAAACTATTTACCTTCTCTTCCACGTACTACCTAAGAGATTCCACCGGAAATACATGTTTTGAGGCACCTTAGTTCAAAACTATTTACTTTCTCTTCCACGTACTACCTAAGAGATTCCACCGGAAATACATGTTTTGAGGCACCTTACTCCAAAACTATTTACTTTCTCTTCCACATACTACCTAAGAGATTCCACCGGAAATACATGTTTTGAGGCACCTAAGTTCAAAACTATTTACTTTCTCTTCCACGTACTACCTAAGAGATTCCACCGGAAATACATGTTTTGAGGCACCTTAGTTCAGAACTATTTACTTTCTCTTCCACATACTACCTAAGAGATTCCACCGGAAATACATGTTTTGAGGCACCTTAGTTCAAAACTATTTACTTTCTCTTCCACGTACTACCTAAGAGATTCCAACGGAAATACATGTTTTGAGGCACCTTAGTTCAAAACTATTTACTTTCTCTTCCACGTACTACCTAAGAGATTCCATCGGAAATACATGTTTTGAGGCACCTTAGTTCAAAACTATTTACCTTCTCTTCCACCTACTACCTAAGAGATTCCACCGGAAATACATGTTTTGAGGCACCTTAGTTCAAAACTATTTACCTTCTCTTCCACCTACTACCTAAGAGATTCCACCGGAATTACATGTTTTGAGGCACCTTAGTTCAAAACTATTTACCTTCTCTTCCACCTACTACCTAAGAGATTACACCGGAAGTACATGTTTTGAGGCACCTTAGTTCAAAACTATTTACTTTCTCTACCACCTACTACCTAAGAGATTCCACCGGAAATACATGTTTTGAGGTCTCTTAGTCCAAAACTATTTACTTCTCTTCCACGTACTACCTAGGAGATTACACCGGAAGTACATGTTTTGAGGTCTTAGTCCAAAACTATTTACTTTCTCTACCACGTACTACCTAAGAGATTACACCGGAAATACATGTTTTGAGGTCTCTTAGTCCAAAACTATTTACTTCTCTTCCACGTACTACCTAGGAGATTACACCGGAAATACATGTTTTGAGGTCTCTTAGTCCAAAACTATTTACTTCTCTTCCACGTACTACCTAGGAGATTCCACCAGAAGTACATGTTTTGAGATCTCTTAGACCAAAACTATTTGCTTTCTCTACGTACTACCTAGGAGATTCCACCGGAAATACATGTTTTGAGGTCTCTTAGTCCAAAACTATTTACTTCTCTTCCATGTACTACCTAGGAGATTACACCGGAAATACATGTTTTGAGGCACCTTACTCCAAAACTATTTACTTCTCTTCCACGTACTACCTAAGAGATTACACCGGAAATACATGTTTTGAGGCACCTTACTCCAAAACTATTTACTTCTCTTCCACGTACTACCTAAGAGATTCCACCGGAAATACATGTTTTGAGGCACCTTACTCCAAAACTATTTACTTCTCTTCCACGTACTACCTAAGAGATTACACCGGAAATACATGTTTTGAGGTCTCTTAGACCAAAACTATTTGCTTTCTCTTCCACGTACTACCTAGGAGATTCCACCGGAAATACATGTTTTGAGGTCTCTTAGTCCAAAACTATTTACTTCTCTTCCATGTACTACCTAGGAGATTACACCGGAAATACATGTTTTGAGGCACCTTACTCCAAAACTATTTACTTCTCTTCCATGTACTACCTAGGAGATTACACCAGAAATACATGTTTTGAGATCTCTTAGACCAAAACTATTTGCTTTCTCTAGCACGTACTACCTAGGAGATTCCACCGGAAATACATGTTTTGAGGCACCTTAGTTCAAAACTATTTACCTTCTCTTCCACGTACTACCTAAGAGATTCCACCGGAAATACATGTTTTGAGGCACCTTAGTTCAAAACTATTTACTTTCTCTTCCACCTACTACCTAAGAGATTCCACCGGAATTACATGTTTTGAGGCACCTTAGTTCAAAACTATTTACTTTCTCTTCCACGTACTACCTAAGAGATTACACCGGAAATACATGTTTTGAGGCACCTTAGTTCAAAACTATTTACTTTCTCTTCCACGTACTACCTAAGAGATTACACCGGAAATACATGTTTTGAGGCACCTTAGTTCAAAACTATTTACTTTCTCTTCCACGTACTACCTAAGAGATTAAACTGGAAATACATGTTTTGAGGCACCTTAGTTCAAAACTATTTACCTTCTCTTCCACCTACTACCTAAGAGATTAAACCGGAAATACATGTTTTGAGGCACCTTAGTTCAAAACTATTTACCTTCTCTTCCACCTACTACCTAAGAGATTCCACCGGAAATACATGTTTTGAGGCACCTTAGTTCAAAACTATTTACCTTCTCTTCCACCTACTACCTAAGAGATTCCACCGGAATTACATGTTTTGAGGCACCTTAGTTCAAAACTATTTACCTTCTCTTCCACCTACTACCTAAGAGATTACACCGGAAATACATGTTTTGAGGCACCTTAGTTCAAAACTATTTACTTTCTCTACCACGTACTACCTAAGAGATTACACCGGAAGTACATGTTTTGAGGCACCTTACTCCAAAACTATTTACCTTCTCTTCCACCTACTACCTAAGAGATTACACCGGAAATACATGTTTTGAGGCACCTTACTCCAAAACTATTTACTTCTCTTCCACGTACTACCTAAGAGATTACACCGGAAATACATGTTTTGAGGTCTCTTAGACCAAAACTATTTGCTTTCTCTTCCACGTACTACCTAGGAGATTCCACCGGAAATACATGTTTTGAGGTCTCTTAGTCCAAAACTATTTACTTCTCTTCCATGTACTACCTAGGAGATTACACCGGAAATACATGTTTTGAGGCACCTTACTCCAAAACTATTTACTTCTCTTCCATGTACTACCTAGGAGATTACACCGGAAATACATGTTTTGAGGCACCTTACTCCAAAACTATTTACTTTCTCTTCCACGTACTACCTAAGAGATTACACCGGAATTACATGTTTTGAGGCACCTTACTCCAAAACTATTTACTTCTCTTCCATGTACTACCTAGGAGATTACACCGGAAATACATGTTTTGAGGCACCTTACTCCAAAACTATTTACTTTCTCTTCCACGTACTACCTAAGAGATTACACCGGAATTACATGTTTTGAGGCACCTTACTCCAAAACTATTTACTTTCTCTTCCACCTACTACCTAAGAGATTCCACCGGAATTACATGTTTTGAGGCACCTTACTCCAAAACTATTTACTTTCTCTTCCACGTACTACCTAAGAGATTCCACCGGAATTACATGTTTTGAGGCACCTTACTCCAAAACTATTTACGTTCTCTTCCACCTACTGCCTAAGAGATTACACCGGAAGTACATGTTTTGAGGTCTTAGTTCAAAACTATTTACTTTCTCTTCCACGTACTACCTAAGAGATTCCACCGGAATTACATGTTTTGAGGCACCTTAGTTCAAAACTATTTACTTTCTCTTCCACGTACTACCTAAGAGATTCCACCGGAAGTACATGTTTTGAGGCACCTTAGTTCAAAACTATTTACCTTCTCTTCCACCTACTACCTAAGAGATTCCACCGGAATTACATGTTTTGAGGCACCTTAGTTCAAAACTATTTACCTTCTCTTCCACCTACTACCTAAGAGATTCCACCGTATATACATGTTTTTAGGCACCTTAGTTCAAAACTATTTACTTTCTCTTCCACGTACTACCTAAGAGATTCCACCGGAATTACATGTTTTGAGGCACCTTACTCCAAAACTATTTACTTTCTCTACCACGTACTACCTAAGAGATTACACCGGAAATACATGTTTTGAGGCACCTTAGTCCAAAACTATTTACTTTCTCTACCACCTACTACCTAAGAGATTCCACCGGAAATACATGTTTTGAGGTCTCTTAGTCCAAAACTATTTACTTCTCTTCCACGTACTACCTAGGAGATTACACCGGAAGTACATGTTTTGAGGTCTTAATCCAAAACTATTTACTTTCTCTACCACGTACTACCTAAGAGATTACACCGGAAATACATGTTTTGAGGTCTCTTAGTCCAAAACTATTTACTTCTCTTCCACGTACTACCTAGGAGATTACACCGGAAATACATGTTTTGAGGTCTCTTAGTCCAAAACTATTTACTTCTCTTCCACGTACTACCTAGGAGATTCCACCAGAAGTACATGTTTTGAGATCTCTTAGACCAAAACTATTTGCTTTCTCTACGTACTACCTAGGAGATTCCACCGGAAATACATGTTTTGAGGTCTCTTAGTCCAAAACTATTTACTTCTCTTCCATGTACTACCTAGGAGATTACACCGGAAATACATGTTTTGAGGCACCTTACTCCAAAACTATTTACTTCTCTTCCACGTACTACCTAAGAGATTACACCGGAAATACATGTTTTGAGGCACCTTACTCCAAAACTATTTACTTCTCTTCCACGTACTACCTAAAAGATTCCACCGGAAATACATGTTTTGAGGCACCTTACTCCAAAACTATTTACTTCTCTTCCACGTACTACCTAAGAGATTCCACCGGAAATACATGTTTTGGGGCACCTTACTCCAAAACTATTTACTTCTCTTCCACGTACTACCTAAGAGATTACACCGGAAATACATGTTTTGAGGTCTCTTAGACCAAAACTATTTGCTTTCTCTTCCACGTACTACCTAGGAGATTCCACCGGAAATACATGTTTTGAGGTCTCTTAGTCCAAAACTATTTACTTCTCTTCCATGTACTACCTAGGAGATTACACCGGAAATACATGTTTTGAGGCACCTTACTCCAAAACTATTTACTTCTCTTCCATGTACTACCTAGGAGATTACACCAGAAATACATGTTTTGAGATCTCTTAGACCAAAACTATTTGCTTTCTCTAGCACGTACTACCTAGGAGATTCCACCGGAAATACATGTTTTGAGGCACCTTAGTTCAAAACTATTTACCTTCTCTTCCACGTACTACCTAAGAGATTCCACCGGAAATACATGTTTTGAGGCACCTTAGTTCAAAACTATTTACTTTCTCTTCCACCTACTACCTAAGAGATTCCACCGGAATTACATGTTTTGAGGCACCTTAGTTCAAAACTATTTACTTTCTCTTCCACGTACTACCTAAGAGATTACACCGGAAATACATGTTTTGAGGCACCTTAGTTCAAAACTATTTACTTTCTCTTCCACGTACTACCTAAGAGATTACACCGGAAATACATGTTTTGAGGCACCTTAGTTCAAAACTATTTACTTTCTCTTCCACGTACTACCTAAGAGATTAAACCGGAAATACATGTTTTGAGGCACCTTAGTTCAAAACTATTTACCTGCTCTTCCACCTACTACCTAAGAGATTAAACCGGAAATACATGTTTTGAGGCACCTTAGTTCAAAACTATTTACCTTCTCTTCCACGTACTACCTAAGAGATTCCACCGGAAATACATGTTTTGAGGCACCTTAGTTCAAAACTATTTACTTTCTCTTCCACATACTACCTAAGAGATTCCACCGGAAATACATGTTTTGAGGCACCTAAGTTCAAAACTATTTACTTTCTCTTCCACGTACTACCTAAGAGATTCCACCGGAAATACATGTTTTGAGGCACCTTAGTTCAGAACTATTTACTTTCTCTTCCACATACTACCTAAGAGATTCCACCGGAAATACATGTTTTGAGGCACCTTAGTTCAAAACTATTTACTTTCTCTTCCACGTACTACCTAAGAGATTCCACCGGAAATACATGTTTTGAGGCACCTTAGTTCAAAACTATTTACTTTCTCTTCCACGTACTACCTAAGAGATTCCACCGGAAATACATGTTTTGAGGCACCTTAGTTCAAAACTATTTACCTTCTCTTCCACCTACTACCTAAGAGATTCCACCGGAAATACATGTTTTGAGGCACCTTAGTTCAAAACTATTTACCTTCTCTTCCACCTACTACCTAAGAGATTCCACCGGAATTACATGTTTTGAGGCACCTTAGTTCAAAACTATTTACCTTCTCTTCCACCTACTACCTAAGAGATTACACCGGAAATACATGTTTTGAGGCACCTTAGTTCAAAACTATTTACTTTCTCTACCACGTACTACCTAAGAGATTACACCGGAAGTACATGTTTTGAGGCACCTTATTCCAAAACTATTTACTTTCTCTTCCATCTACTACCTAAGAGATTACACCGGAAATACATGTTTTGAGGCACCTTACTCCAAAACTATTTACTTCTCTTCCACGTACTACCTAAGAGATTACACCGGAAATACATGTTTTGAGGTCTCTTAGACCAAAACTATTTGCTTTCTCTTCCACGTACTACCTAGGAGATTCCACCGGAAATACATGTTTTGAGGTCTCTTAGTCCAAAACTATTTACTTCTCTTCCATGTACTACCTAGGAGATTACACCGGAAATACATGTTTTGAGGCACCTTACTCCAAAACTATTTACTTCTCTTCCATGTACTACCTAGGAGATTACACCGGAAATACATGTTTTGAGGCACCTTACTCCAAAACTATTTACTTTCTCTTCCACGTACTACCTAAGAGATTACACCGGAATTACATGTTTTGAGGCACCTTACTCCAAAACTATTTACTTTCTCTTCCACCTACTACCTAAGAGATTCCACCGGAATTACATGTTTTGAGGCACCTTACTCCAAAACTATTTACTTTCTCTTCCACGTACTACCTAAGAGATTCCACCGGAATTACATGTTTTGAGGCACCTTACTCCAAAACTATCTACGTTCTCTTCCACCTACTGCCTAAGAGATTACACCGGAAGTACATGTTTTGAGGTCTTAGTTCAAAACTATTTACTTTCTCTTCCACCTACTACCTAAGAGATTCAACCGGAAATACATGTTTTGAGGCACCTTACTCCAAAACTATTTACTTTCTCTTCCACGTACTACCTAAGAGATTCCACCGGAAGTACATGTTTTGAGGCACCTTACTCCAAAACTATTTACTTTCTCTTCCACCTACTACCTAAGAGATTACACCGGAAGTACATGTTTTGAGGCACCTTACTCCAAAACTATTTACTTTCTCTTCCACGTACTACCTAAGAGATTACACCGGAAATACATGTTTTGAGGCACCTTAGTTCAAAACTATTTACTTTCTCTTCCACGTTCTACCTAGGAGATTACACCGGAAATACATGTTTTGAGGCACCTTAGTTCAAAACTATTTACTTTCTCTTCCACCTACTACCTAAGAGATTACACCGGAAGTACATGTTTTGAGGCACCTTAGTTCAAAACTATTTACTTTCTCTACCACGTACTACCTAAGAGATTCCACCGGAAATACATGTTTTGAGGCACCTTAGTTCAAAACTATTTACTTTCTCTTCCATCTACTACCTAAGAGATTACACCGGAAGTACATGTTTTGAGGTCTTAGTTCAAAACTATTTACTTTCTCTTCCACGTTCTACCTAGCAGATTCCAGGGGAAATACATGTGATGAGGTCTTAGTTCAAAACTATTTACTTTCTCTTCCACCTACTACCTAGGAGATTACACCGGAAATACATGTTTTGAGGCACCTTAGTTCACAACTATTTACTTTCTCTTCCACCTACTACCTAAGAGATTCCACCGGAAATACATGTTTTGAGGCACCTTAGTTCAAAACTATTTACTTTCTCTTCCACCTACTACCTAAGAGATTACACCGGAAATACATGTTTTGAGGCACCTTAGTTCAAAACTATTTAGTTTCTCTACCACGTACTACCTAGGAGATTACACCGGAAATACATGTTTTGAGGCACCTTAGTTCAAAACTATTTACTTTCTCTTCCACCTACTACCTAAGAGATTACACCGGAAATACATGTTTTGAGGCACCTTAGTTCAAAACTATTTAGTTTCTCTACCACGTACTACCTAGGAGATTAGACCGGAAATACATGTTTTGAGGCACCTTAGTTCAAAACTATTTACTTTCTCTTCCACCTACTACCTAAGAGATTACACCGGAAATACATGTTTTGAGGCACCTTAGTTCAAAACTATTTACTTTCTCTTCCACCTACTAGCTAAGAGATTATACCGGAAATACATGTTTTGAGGCACCTTAGTTCAAAACTATTTAGTTTCTCTTCCACCTACTACCTAAGAGATTACACCGGAAGTACATGTTTTGAGGCACCTTAGTTCAAAACTATTTACTTTCTCTACCACGTACTACCTAAGAGATTCCACCGGAAATACATGTTTTGAGGCACCTTAGTTCAAAACTATTTACTTTCTCTTCCATCTACTACCTAAGAGATTACACCGGAAATACATGTTTTGAGGCACCTTAGTTCAAAACTATTTACTTTCTCTTCCACGTACTACCTAAGAGATTACACCGGAAGTACATGTTTTGAGGCACCTTACTCCAAAACTATTTACTTTCTCTTCCATCTACTACCTAAGAGATTACACCGGAAATACATGTTTTGAGGCACCTTACTCCAAAACTATTTACTTCTCTTCCACGTACTACCTAAGAGATTCCACCGGAAATACATGTTTTGAGGCACCTTACTCCAAAACTATTTACTTCTCTTCCACGTACTACCTAAGAGATTACACCGGAAATACATGTTTTGAGGTCTCTTAGACCAAAACTATTTGCTTTCTCTTCCACGTACTACCTAGGAGATTCCACCGGAAATACATGTTTTGAGGTCTCTTAGTCCAAAACTATTTACTTCTCTTCCATGTACTACCTAGGAGATTACACCGGAAATACATGTTTTGAGGCACCTTACTCCAAAACTATTTACTTCTCTTCCATGTACTACCTAGGAGATTACACCAGAAATACATGTTTTGAGATCTCTTAGACCAAAACTATTTGCTTTCTCTAGCACGTACTACCTAGGAGATTCCACCGGAAATACATGTTTTGAGGCACCTTAGTTCAAAACTATTTACCTTCTCTTCCACGTACTACCTAAGAGATTCCACCGGAAATACATGTTTTGAGGCACCTTAGTTCAAAACTATTTACTTTCTCTTCCACCTACTACCTAAGAGATTCCACCGGAATTACATGTTTTGAGGCACCTTAGTTCAAAACTATTTACTTTCTCTTCCACGTACTACCTAAGAGATTACACCGGAAATACATGTTTTGAGGCACCTTAGTTCAAAACTATTTACTTTCTCTTCCACGTACTACCTAAGAGATTACACCGGAAATACATGTTTTGAGGCACCTTAGTTCAAAACTATTTACTTTCTCTTCCACGTACTACCTAAGAGATTAAACCGGAAATACATGTTTTGAGGCACCTTAGTTCAAAACTATTTACCTGCTCTTCCACCTACTACCTAAGAGATTAAACCGGAAATACATGTTTTGAGGCACCTTAGTTCAAAACTATTTACCTTCTCTTCCACGTACTACCTAAGAGATTCCACCGGAAATACATGTTTTGAGGCACCTTAGTTCAAAACTATTTACTTTCTCTTCCACATACTACCTAAGAGATTCCACCGGAAATACATGTTTTGAGGCACCTAAGTTCAAAACTATTTACTTTCTCTTCCACGTACTACCTAAGAGATTCCACCGGAAATACATGTTTTGAGGCACCTTAGTTCAGAACTATTTACTTTCTCTTCCACATACTACCTAAGAGATTCCACCGGAAATACATGTTTTGAGGCACCTTAGTTCAAAACTATTTACTTTCTCTTCCACGTACTACCTAAGAGATTCCACCGGAAATACATGTTTTGAGGCACCTTAGTTCAAAACTATTTACTTTCTCTTCCACGTACTACCTAAGAGATTCCACCGGAAATACATGTTTTGAGGCACCTTAGTTCAAAACTATTTACCTTCTCTTCCACCTACTACCTAAGAGATTCCACCGGAAATACATGTTTTGAGGCACCTTAGTTCAAAACTATTTACCTTCTCTTCCACCTACTACCTAAGAGATTCCACCGGAATTACATGTTTTGAGGCACCTTAGTTCAAAACTATTTACCTTCTCTTCCACCTACTACCTAAGAGATTACACCGGAAATACATGTTTTGAGGCACCTTAGTTCAAAACTATTTACTTTCTCTACCACGTACTACCTAAGAGATTACACCGGAAGTACATGTTTTGAGGCACCTTACTCCAAAACTATTTACCTTCTCTTCCACCTACTACCTAAGAGGTTACACCGGAAATACATGTTTTGAGGCACCTTACTCCAAAACTATTTACTTCTCTTCCACGTACTACCTAAGAGATTACACCGGAAATACATGTTTTGAGGTCTCTTAGACCAAAACTATTTGCTTTCTCTTCCACGTACTACCTAGGAGATTCCACCGGTAATACATGTTTTGAGGTCTCTTAGTCCAAAACTATTTACTTCTCTTCCATGTACTACCTAGGAGATTACACCGGAAATACATGTTTTGAGGCACCTTACTCCAAAACTATTTACTTCTCTTCCATGTACTACCTAGGAGATTACACCGGAAATACATGTTTTGAGGCACCTTACTCCAAAACTATTTACTTTCTCTTCCACGTACTACCTAAGAGATTACACCGGAATTACATGTTTTGAGGCACCTTACTCCAAAACTATTTACTTTCTCTTCCACCTACTACCTAAGAGATTCCACCGGAATTACATGTTTTGAGGCACCTTACTCCAAAACTATTTACTTTCTCTTCCACGTACTACCTAAGAGATTCCACCGGAATTACATGTTTTGAGGCACCTTACTCCAAAACTATCTACGTTCTCTTCCACCTACTGCCTAAGAGATTACACCGGAAGTACATGTTTTGAGGTCTTAGTTCAAAACTATTTACTTTCTCTTCCACCTACTACCTAAGAGATTCAACCGGAAATACATGTTTTGAGGCACCTTACTCTAAAACTATTTACTTTCTCTTCCACGTACTACCTAAGAGATTCCACCGGAAGTACATGTTTTGAGGCACCTTACTCCAAAACTATTTACTTTCTCTTCCACCTACTACCTAAGAGATTACACCGGAAGTACATGTTTTGAGGCACCTTACTCCAAAACTATTTACTTTCTCTTCCACGTACTACCTAAGAGATTACACCGGAAATACATGTTTTGAGGCACCTTAGTTCAAAATTATTTACTTTCTCTTCCACGTTCTACCTAGGAGATTACACCGGAAATACATGTTTTGAGGCACCTTAGTTCAAAACTATTTACTTTCTCTTCCACCTACTACCTAAGAGATTACACCGGAAGTACATGTTTTGAGGCACCTTATTTCAAAACTATTTACTTTCTCTACCACGTACTACCTAAGAGATTCCACCGGAAATACATGTTTTGAGGCACCTTAGTTCAAAACTATTTACTTTCTCTTCCATCTACTACCTAAGAGATTACACCGGAAGTACATGTTTTGAGGTCTTAGTTCAAAACTATTTACTTTCTCTTCCACGTTCTACCTAGCAGATTCCAGGGGAAATACATGTTTTGAGGTCTTAGTTCAAAACTATTTACTTTCTCTTCCACCTACTACCTAGGAGATTACACCGGAAATACATGTTTTGAGGCACCTTAGTTCACAACTATTTACTTTCTCTTCCACCTACTATCTAAGAGATTCCACCGGAAATACATGTTTTGAGGCACCTTAGTTCAAAACTATTTACTTTCTTTTCCACCTACTACCTAAGAGATTACACCGGAAATACATGTTTTGAGGCACCTTAGTTCAAAACTATTTAGTTTCTCTACCACGTACTACCTAGGAGATTACACCGGAAATACATGTTTTGAGGCACCTTAGTTCAAAACTATTTACTTTCTCTTCCACCTACTACCTAAGAGATTACACCGGAAATACATGTTTTGAGGCACCTTAGTTCAAAACTATTTAGTTTCTCTACCACGTACTACCTAGGAGATTAGACCGGAAATACATGTTTTGAGGCACCTTAGTTCAAAACTATTTACTTTCTCTTCCACCTACTACCTAAGAGATTACACCGGAAATACATGTTTTGAGGCACCTTAGTTCAAAACTATTTACTTTCTCTTCCACCTACTAGCTAAGAGATTATACCGGAAATACATGTTTTGAGGCACCTTAGTTCAAAACTATTTAGTTTCTCTTCCACCTACTACCTAAGAGATTACACCGGAAGTACATGTTTTGAGGCACCTTAGTTCAAAACTATTTACTTTCTCTACCACGTACTACCTAAGAGATTCCACCGGAAATACATGTTTTGAGGCACCTTAGTTCAAAACTATTTACTTTCTCTTCCATCTACTACCTAAGAGATTACACCGGAAATACATGTTTTGAGGCACCTTAGTTCAAAACTATTTACTTTCTCTACCACGTACTACCTAAGAGATTCCACCGGAAATACATGTTTTGAGGCACCTTAGTTCAAAACTATTTACTTTCTCTTCCATCTACTACCTAAGAGATTACACCGGAAATACATGTTTTGAGGCACCTTAGTTCAAAACTATTTACTTTCTCTTCCACGTACTACCTAAGAGATTACACCGGAAGTACATGTTTTGAGGCACCTTACTCCAAAACTATTTACTTTCTCTTCCATCTACTACCTAAGAGATTACACCGGAAATACATGTTTTGAGGCACCTTACTCCAAAACTATTTACTTTCTCTTCCATCTACTACCTAAGAGATTACACCGGAAATACATGTTTTGAGGCACCTTAGTTCAAAACTATTTACTTTCTCTTCCATCTACTACCTAAGAGATTACACCGGAAATACATGTTTTGAGGCACCTTAGTTCAAAACTATTTACTTTCTCTTCCATCTACTACCTAAGAGATTACACCGGAAATACATGTTTTGAGGCACCTTAGTTCAAAACTATTTACTTTCTCTTCCACGTACTACCTAAGAGATTACATCGGAAGTACATGTTTTGAGGCACCTTACTCCAAAACTATTTACTTTCTCTTCCACCTACTACCTAAGAGATTAAACCGGAAGTACATGTTTTGAGGCACCTTACTCCAAAACTATTTACTTTCTCTTCCATCTACTACCTAAGAGATTAAACCGGAAGTACATGTTTTGAGGCACCTTAGTTCAAAACTATTTACTTTCTCTTCCACCTACTACCTAAGAGATTACACCGGAAGTACATGTTTTGAGGCACCTTAGTTCAAAACTATTTACTTTCTCTTCCACCTACTACCTAAGAGATTACACCGGAAATACATGTTTTGAGGCACCTTAGTTCAAAACTATTTACTTTCTCTTCCACCTACTACCTAAGAGATTCCACCGGAATTACATGTTTTGAGGCACCTTAGTTCAAAACTATTTACCTTCTCTTCCACCTACTACCTAAGAGATTCCACCGTATATACATGTTTTGAGGCACCTTAGTTCAAAACTATTTACTTTCTCTTCCACGTACTACCTAAGAGATTCCACCGGAATTACATGTTTTGAGGCACCTTACTCCAAAACTATTTACTTTCTCTACCACGTACTACCTAAGAGATTACACCGGAAATACATGTTTTGAGGCACCTTAGTCCAAAACTATTTACTTTCTCTACCACCTACTACCTAAGAGATTCCACCGGAAATACATGTTTTGAGGTCTCTTAGTCCAAAACTATTTACTTCTCTTCCACGTACTACCTAGGAGATTACACCGGAAGTACATGTTTTGAGGTCTTAGTCCAAAACTATTTACTTTTTCTACCACGTACTACCTAAGAGATTACACCGGAAATACATGTTTTGAGGACTCTTAGTCCAAAACTATTTACTTCTCTTCCACGTACTACCTAGGAGATTACACCGGAAATACATGTTTTGAGGTCTCTTAGTCCAAAACTATTTACTTCTCTTCCACGTACTACCTAGGAGATTCCACCAGAAGTACATGTTTTGAGATCTCTTAGACCAAAACTATTTGCTTTCTCTACGTACTACCTAGGAGATTCCACCGGAAATACATGTTTTGAGGTCTCTTAGTCCAAAACTATTTACTTCTCTTCCATGTACTACCTAGGAGATTACACCGGAAATACATGTTTTGAGGCACCTTACTCCAAAACTATTTACTTCTCTTCCACGTACTACCTAAGAGATTACACCGGAAATACATGTTTTGAGGCACCTTACTCCAAAACTATTTACTTCTCTTCCACGTACTACCTAAAAGATTCCACCGGAAATACATGTTTTGAGGCACCTTACTCCAAAACTATTTACTTCTCTTCCACGTACTACCTAAGAGATTCCACCGGAAATACATGTTTTGAGGCACCTTACTCCAAAACTATTTACTTTCTCTTCCACATACTACCTAAGAGATTCCACCGGAAATACATGTTTTGAGGCACCTAAGTTCAAAACTATTTACTTTCTCTTCCACGTACTACCTAAGAGATTCCACCGGAAATACATGTTTTGAGGCACCTTAGTTCAGAACTATTTACTTTCCCTTCCACATACTACCTAAGAGATTCCACCGGAAATACATGTTTTGAGGCACCTTAGTTCAAAAATATTTACTTTCTCTTCCACCTACTACCTAAGAGATTACACCGGAAATACATGTTTTGAGGCACCTTAGTTCAAAACTATTTAGTTTCTCTACCACGTACTACCTAGGAGATTACACCGGAAATACATGTTTTGAGGCACCTTAGTTCAAAACTATTTACTTTCTCTTCCACCTACTACCTAAGAGATTACACCGGAAATACATGTTTTGAGGCACCTTAGTTCAAAACTATTTAGTTTCTCTACCACGTACTACCTAGGAGCTTACACCGGAAATACATGTTTTGAGGCACCTTAGTTCAAAACTATTTACTTTCTCTTCCACCTACTACCTAAGAGATTACACCGGAAATACATGTTTTGAGGCACCTTAGTTCAAAACTATTTACTTTCTCTTCCACCTACTACCTAAGAGATTATACCGGAAATACATGTTTTGACGCACCTTAGTTCAAAACTATTTAGTTTCTCTTCCACCTACTACCTAAGAGATTACACCGGAAGTACATGTTTTGAGGCACCTTAGTTCAAAACTATTTACTTTCTCTACCACGTACTACCTAAGAGATTCCACCGGAAATACATGTTTTGAGGCACCTTAGTTCAAAACTATTTACTTTCTTTCCATCTACTACCTAAGAGATTACACCGGAAATACATGTTTTGAGGCACCTTAGTTCAAAACTATTTACTTTCTCTTCCACGTACTACCTAAGAGATTACACCGGAAGTACATGTTTTGAGGCACCTTACTCCAAAACTATTTACTTTCTCTTCCACCAACTACCTAAGAGATTAAACCGGAAGTACATGTTTTGAGGCACCTTACTCCAAAACTATTTACTTTCTCTTCCATCTACTACCTAAGAGATTAAACCGGAAGTACATGTTTTGAGGCACCTTAGTTCAAAACTATTTACTTTCTCTTCCACCTACTACCTAAGAGATTACACCGGAAGTACATGTTTTGAGGCACCTTAGTTCAAAACTATTTACTTTCTCTTCCACCTACTACCTAAGAGATTCCACCGGAAATACATGTTTTGAGGCACCTTAGTTCAAAACTATTTACTTTCTCTTCCATCTACTACCTAAGAGATTACACCGGAAATACATGTTTTGAGGCACCTTAGTTCAAAACTATTTAGTTTCTCTACCACGTACTACCTAAGAGATTACACCGGAAGTACATGTTTTGAGGCACCTTACTCCAAAACTATTTACTTTCTCTTCCACCTACTACCTAAGAGATTAAACCGGAAATACATGTTTTGAGGTCTCTTAGACCAAAACTATTTGCTTTCTCTTCCACGTACTACCTAGGAGATTCCACCGGAAATACATGTTTTGAGGTCTCTTAGTCCAAAACTATTTACTTCTCTTCCATGTACTACCTAGGAGATTACACCGGAAATACATGTTTTGAGGCACCTTACTCCAAAACTATTTACTTCTCTTCCATGTACTACCTAGGAGATTACACCAGAAATACATGTTTTGAGATCTCTTAGACCAAAACTATTTGCTTTCTCTAGCACGTACTACCTAGGAGATTCCACCGGAAATACATGTTTTGAGGCACCTTAGTTCAAAACTATTTACCTTCTCTTCCACGTACTACCTAAGAGATTCCACCGGAAATACATGTTTTGAGGCACCTTAGTTCAAAACTATTTACTTTCTCTTCCACCTACTACCTAAGAGATTCCACCGGAATTACATGTTTTGAGGCACCTTAGTTCAAAACTATTTACTTTCTCTTCCACGTACTACCTAAGAGATTACACCGGAAATACATGTTTTGAGGCACCTTAGTTCAAAACTATTTACTTTCTCTTCCACGTACTACCTAAGAGATTACACCGGAAATACATGTTTTGAGGCACCTTAGTTCAAAACTATTTACTTTCTCTTCCACGTACTACCTAAGAGATTAAACCGGAAATACATGTTTTGAGGCACCTTAGTTCAAAACTATTTACCTTCTCTTCCACCTACTACCTAAGAGATTAAACCGGAAATACATGTTTTGAGGCACCTTAGTTCAAAACTATTTACCTTCTCTTCCACGTACTACCTAAGAGATTCCACCGGAAATACATGTTTTGAGGCACCTTAGTTCAAAACTATTTACTTTCTCTTCCACGTACTACCTAAGAGATTCCACCGGAAATACATGTTTTGAGGCACCTTACTCCAAAACTATTTACTTTCTCTTCCACATACTACCTAAGAGATTCCACCGGAAATACATGTTTTGAGGCACCTAAGTTCAAAACTATTTACTTTCTCTTCCACGTACTACCTAAGAGATTCCACCGGAAATACATGTTTTGAGGCACCTTAGTTCAGAACTATTTACTTTCTCTTCCACATACTACCTAAGAGATTCCACCGGAAATACATGTTTTGAGGCACCTTAGTTCAAAACTATTTACTTTCTCTTCCACGTACTACCTAAGAGATTCCACCGGAAATACATGTTTTGAGGCACCTTACTCCAAAACTATTTACTTTCTCTTCCACCTACTACCTAAGAGATTCCACCGGAATTACATGTTTTGAGGCACCTTACTCCAAAACTATTTACTTTCTCTTCCACGTACTACCTAAGAGATTCCACCGGAATTACATGTTTTGAGGCACCTTACTCCAAAACTATTTACGTTCTCTTCCACCTACTGCCTAAGAGATTACACCGGAAGTACATGTTTTGAGGTCTTAGTTCAAAACTATTTACTTTCTCTTCCACCTACTACCTAAGAGATTCAACCGGAAATACATGTTTTGAGGCACCTTACTCCAAAACTATTTACTTTCTCTTCCACGTACTACCTAAGAGATTCCACCGGAAGTACATGTTTTGAGGCACCTTACTCCAAAACTATTTACTTTCTCTTCCACCTACTACCTAAGAGATTACACCGGAAGTACATGTTTTGAGGCACCTTACTCCAAAACTATTTACTTTCTCTTCCACGTACTACCTAAGAGATTACACCGGAAATACATGTTTTGAGGCACCTTAGTTCAAAACTATTTACTTTCTCTTCCACGTTCTACCTAGGAGATTACACCGGAAATACATGTTTTGAGGCACCTTAGTTCAAAACTATTTACTTTCTCTTCCACCTACTACCTAAGAGATTACACCGGAAGTACATGTTTTGAGGCACCTTAGTTCAAAACTATTTACTTTCTCTACCACGTACTACCTAAGAGATTCCACCGGAAATACATGTTTTGAGGCACCTTAGTTCAAAACTATTTACTTTCTCTTCCATCTACTACCTAAGAGATTACACCGGAAGTACATGTTTTGAGGTCTTAGTTCAAAACTATTTACTTTCTCTTCCACGTTCTACCTAGCAGATTCCAGGGGAAATACATGTTTTGAGGTCTTAGTTCAAAACTATTTACTTTCTCTTCCACCTACTACCTAGGAGATTACACCGGAAATACATGTTTTGAGGCACCTTAGTTCACAACTATTTACTTTCTCTTCCACCTACTACCTAAGAGATTCCACCGGAAATACATGTTTTGAGGCACCTTAGTTCAAAACTATTTACTTTCTCTTCCACCTACTACCTAAGAGATTACACCGGAAATACATGTTTTGAGGCACCTTAGTTCAAAACTATTTAGTTTCTCTACCACGTACTACCTAGGAGATTACACCGGAAATACATGTTTTGAGGCACCTTAGTTCAAAACTATTTACTTTCTCTTCCACCTACTACCTAAGAGATTACACCGGAAATACATGTTTTGAGGCACCTTAGTTCAAAACTATTTAGTTTCTCTACCACGTACTACCTAGGAGATTAGACCGGAAATACATGTTTTGAGGCACCTTAGTTCAAAACTATTTACTTTCTCTTCCACCTACTACCTAAGAGATTACACCGGAAATACATGTTTTGAGGCACCTTAGTTCAAAACTATTTACTTTCTCTTCCACCTACTAGCTAAGAGATTATACCGGAAATACATGTTTTGAGGCACCTTAGTTCAAAACTATTTAGTTTCTCTTCCACCTACTACCTAAGAGATTACACCGGAAGTACATGTTTTGAGGCACCTTAGTTCAAAACTATTTACTTTCTCTACCACGTACTACCTAAGAGATTCCACCGGAAATACATGTTTTGAGGCACCTTAGTTCAAAACTATTTACTTTCTCTTCCATCTACTACCAAAGAGATTACACCGGAAATACATGTTTTGAGGCACCTTAGTTCAAAACTATTTACTTTCTCTTCCACGTACTACCTAAGAGATTACACCGGAAGTACATGTTTTGAGGCACCTTACTCCAAAACTATTTACTTTCTCTTCCATCTACTACCTAAGAGATTACACCGGAAATACATGTTTTGAGGCACCTTACTCCAAAACTATTTACTTTCTCTTCCATCTACTACCTAAGAGATTACACCGGAAATACATGTTTTGAGGCACCTTAGTTCAAAACTATTTACTTTCTCTTCCATCTACTACCTAAGAGATTACACCGGAAATACATGTTTTGAGGCACCTTAGTTCAAAACTATTTACTTTCTCTTCCATCTACTACCTAAGAGATTACACCGGAAATACATGTTTTGAGGCACCTTAGTTCAAAACTATTTACTTTCTCTTCCACGTACTACCTAAGAGATTACACCGGAAGTACATGTTTTGAGGCACCTTACTCCAAAACTATTTACTTTCTCTTCCACCTACTACCTAAGAGATTAAACCGGAAGTACATGTTTTGAGGCACCTTACTCCAAAACTATTTACTTTCTCTTCCATCTACTACCTAAGAGATTAAACCGGAAGTACATGTTTTGAGGCACCTTAGTTCAAAACTATTTACTTTCTCTTCCACCTACTACCTAAGAGATTACACCGGAAGTACATGTTTTGAGGCACCTTAGTTCAAAACTATTTACTTTCTCTTCCACCTTCTACCTAAGAGATTACACCGGAAATACATGTTTTGAGGCACCTTAGTTCAAAACTATTTACTTTCTCTTCCACCTACTACCTAAGAGATTCCACCGGAATTACATGTTTTGAGGCACCTTAGTTCAAAACTATTTACCTTCTCTTCCACCTACTACCTAAGAGATTCCACCGTATATACATGTTTTGAGGCACCTTAGTTCAAAACTATTTACTTTCTCTTCCACGTACTACCTAAGAGATTCCACCGGAATTACATGTTTTGAGGCACCTTACTCCAAAACTATTTACTTTCTCTACCACGTACTACCTAAGAGATTACACCGGAAATACATGTTTTGAGGCACCTTAGTCCAAAACTATTTACTTTCTCTACCACCTACTACCTAAGAGATTCCACCGGAAATACATGTTTTGAGGTCTCTTAGTCCAAAACTATTTACTTCTCTTCCACGTACTACCTAGGAGATTACACCGGAAGTACATGTTTTGAGGTCTTAGTCCAAAACTATTTACTTTCTCTACCACGTACTACCTAAGAGATTACACCGGAAATACATGTTTTGAGGACTCTTAGTCCAAAACTATTTACTTCTCTTCCACGTACTACCTAGGAGATTACACCGGAAATACATGTTTTGAGGTCTCTTAGTCCAAAACTATTTACTTCTCTTCCACGTACTACCTAGGAGATTCCACCAGAAGTACATGTTTTGAGATCTCTTAGACCAAAACTATTTGCTTTCTCTACGTACTACCTAGGAGATTCCACCGGAAATACATGTTTTGAGGTCTCTTAGTCCAAAACTATTTACTTCTCTTCCATGTACTACCTAGGAGATTACACCGGAAATACATGTTTTGAGGCACCTTACTCCAAAACTATTTACTTCTCTTCCACGTACTACCTAAGAGATTACACCGGAAATACATGTTTTGAGGCACCTTACTCCAAAACTATTTACTTCTCTTCCACGTACTACCTAAAAGATTCCACCGGAAATACATGTTTTGAGGCACCTTACTCCAAAACTATTTACTTCTCTTCCACGTACTACCTAAGAGATTCCACCGGAAATACATGTTTTGAGGCACCTTACTACAAAACTATTTAGTTTCTCTTCCACATACTACCTAAGAGATTCCACCGGAAATACATGTTTTGAGGCACCTAAGTTCAAAACTATTTACTTTCTCTTCCACGTACTACCTAAGAGATTCCACCGGAAATACATGTTTTGAGGCACCTTAGTTCAGAACTATTTACTTTCTCTTCCACATACTACCTAAGAGATTCCACCGGAAATACATGTTTTGAGGCACCTTAGTTCAAAACTATTTACTTTCTCTTCCACCTACTACCTAAGAGATTACACCGGAAATACATGTTTTGAGGCACCTTAGTTCAAAACTATTTAGTTTCTCTACCACGTACTACCTAGGAGATTACACCGGAAATACATGTTTTGAGGCACCTTAGTTCAAAACTATTTACTTTCTCTTCCACCTACTACCTAAGAGATTACACCGGAAATACATGTTTTGAGGCACCTTAGTTCAAAACTATTTAGTTTCTCTACCACGTACTACCTAGGAGATTACACCGGAAATACATGTTTTGAGGCACCTTAGTTCAAAACTATTTACTTTCTCTTCCACCTACTACCTAAGAGATTACACCGGAAATACATGTTTTGAGGCACCTTAGTTCAAAACAATTTACTTTCTCTTCCACCTACTACCTAAGAGATTATACCGGAAATACATGTTTTGAGGCACCTTAGTTCAAAACTATTTAGTTTCTCTTCCACCTACTACCTAAGAGATTACACCGGAAGTACATGTTTTGAGGCACCTTAGTTCAAAACTATTTACTTTCTCTACCACGTACTACCTAAGAGATTCCACCGGAAATACATATTTTGAGGCACCTTAGTTCAAAACTATTTACTTTCTCTTCCATCTACTACCTAAGAGATTACACCGGAAATACATGTTTTGAGGCACCTTAGTTCAAAACTATTTAGTTTCTCTACCACGTACTACCTAGGAGATTACACCGGAAATACATGTTTTGAGGCACCTTAGTTCAAAACTATTTACTTTCTCTTCCACCTACTACCTAAGAGATTACACCGGAAATACATGTTTTGAGGCACCTTAGTTCAAAACTATTTAGTTTCTCTACCACGTACTACCTAGGAGATTACACCGGAAATACATGTTTTGAGGCACCTTAGTTCAAAACTATTTACTTTCTCTTCCACCTACTACCTAAGAGATTACACCGGAAATACATGTTTTGAGGCACCTTAGTTCAAAACTATTTACTTTCTCTTCCACCTACTACCTAAGAGATTATACCGGAAATACATGTTTTGACGCACCTTAGTTCAAAACTATTTAGTTTCTCTTCCACCTACTACCTAAGAGATTACACCGGAAGTACATGTTTTGAGGCACCTTAGTTCAAAACTATTTACTTTCTCTACCACGTACTACCTAAGAGATTCCACCGGAAATACATGTTTTGAGGCACCTTAGTTCAAAACTATTTACTTTCTCTTCCATCTACTACCTAAGAGATTACACCGGAAATACATGTTTTGAGGCACCTTAGTTCAAAACTATTTACTTTCTCTTCCACGTACTACCTAAGAGATTACACCGGAAGTACATGTTTTGAGGCACCTTACTCCAAAACTATTTACTTTCTCTTCCACCTACTACCTAAGAGATTAAACCGGAAGTACATGTTTTGAGGCAACTTACTCCAAAACTATTTACTTTCTCTTCCATCTACTACCTAAGAGATTAAACCGGAAGTACATGTTTTGAGGCACCTTAGTTCAAAACTATTTACTTTCTCTTCCACCTACTACCTAAGAGATTACACCGGAAGTACATGTTTTGAGGCACCTTAGTTCAAAACTATTTACTTTCTCTTCCACCTACTACCTAAGAGATTCCACCGGAAATACATGTTTTGAGGCACCTTAGTTCAAAACTATTTACTTTCTCTTCCATCTACTACCTAAGAGATTACACCGGAAATACATGTTTTGAGGCACCTTAGTTCAAAACTATTTAGTTTCTCTACCACGTACTACCTAAGAGATTACACCGGAAGTACATGTTTTGAGGCACCTTACTCCAAAACTATTTACTTTCTCTTCCACCTACTACCTAAGAAATTAAACCGGAAGTACATGTTTTGAGGCACCTTAGTTCAAAACTATTTACTTTCTCTTCCACCTACTACCTAAGAGAATACACCGGAAGTACATGTTTTGAGGCACCTTAGTTCAAAACTATTTACTTTCTCTTCCACCTACTACCTAAGAGATTACACCGGAAATACATGTTTTGAGGCACCTTAGTTCAAAACTATTTACTTTCTCTTCCACCTACTACCTAAGAGATTCCACCGGAATTACATGTTTTGAGGCACCTTAGTTCAAAACTATTTACCTTCTCTTCCACCTACTACCTAAGAGATTCCACCGTATATACATGTTTTGAGGCACCTTAGTTCAAAACTATTTACTTTCTCTTCCACGTACTACCTAAGAGATTCCACCGGAATTACATGTTTTGAGGCACCTTACTCCAAAACTATTTACTTTCTCTACCACGTACTACCTAAGAGATTACACCGGAAATACATGTTTTGAGGCACCTTAGTCCAAAACTATTTACTTTCTCTACCACCTACTACCTAAGAGATTCCACCGGAAATACATGTTTTGAGGTCTCTTAGACCAAAACTATTTACTTCTCTTCCACGTACTACCTAGGAGATTACACCGGAAGTACATGTTTTGAGGTCTTAGTCCAAAACTATTTACTTTCTCTACCACGTACTACCTAAGAGATTACACCGGAAATACATGTTTTGAGGTCTCTTATTCCAAAACTATTTACTTCTCTTCCACGTACTACCTAGGAGATTACACCGGAAATACATGTTTTGAGGTCTCTTAGTCCAAAACTATTTACTTCTCTTCCACGTACTACCTAGGAGATTCCACCAGAAGTACATGTTTTGAGATCTCTTAGACCAAAACTATTTGCTTTCTCTACGTACTACCTAGGAGATTCCACCGGAAATACATGTTTTGAGGTCTCTTAGTCCAAAACTATTTACTTCTCTTCCATGTACTACCTAGGAGATTACACCGGAAATACATGTTTTGAGGCACCTTACTCCAAAACTATTTACTTCTCTTCCACGTACTACCTAAGAGATTACACCGGAAATACATGTTTTGAGGCACCTTACTCCAAAACTATTTACTTCTCTTCCACGTACTACCTAAAAGATTCCACCGGAAATACATGTTTTGAGGCACCTTACTCCAAAACTATTTACTTCTCTTCCACGTACTACCTAAGAGATTCCACCGGAAATACATGTTTTGAGGCACCTTACTCCAAAACTATTTACTTCTCTTCCACGTACTACCTAAGAGATTACACCGGAAATACATGTTTTGAGGTCTCTTAGACCAAAACTATTTGCTTTCTCTTCCACGTACTACCTAGGAGATTCCACCGGAAATACATGTTTTGAGGTCTCTTAGTCCAAAACTATTTACTTCTCTTCCATGTACTACCTAGGAGATTACACCGGAAATACATGTTTTGAGGCACCTTACTCCAAAATTATTTACTTCTCTTCCATGTACTACCTAGGAGATTACACCAGAAATACATGTTTTGAGATCTCTTAGACCAAAACTATTTGCTTTCTCTACCACGTACTACCTAGGAGATTCCACCGGAAATACATGTTTTGAGGCACCTTAGTTCAAAACTATTTACCTTCTCTTCCACGTACTACCTAAGAGATTCCACCGGAAATACATGTTTTGAGGCACCTTAGTTCAAAACTATTTACTTTCTCTTCCACCTACTACCTAAGAGATTCCACCGGAATTACATGTTTTGAGGCACCTTAGTTCAAAACTATTTACTTTCTCTTCCACGTTCTACCTAGCAGATTCCAGGGGAAATACATGTTTTGAGGTCTTAGTTCAAAACTATTTACTTTCTCTTCCACCTACTACCTAGGAGATTACACCGGAAATACATGTTTTGAGGCACCTTAGTTCACAACTATTTACTTTCTCTTCCACCTACTACCTAAGAGATTCCACCGGAAATACATGTTTTGAGGCACCTTAGTTCAAAACTATTTACTTTCTCTTCCATCTACTACCTAAGAGATTCACCGAAAATACATGTTTTGAGGCACCTTACTCCAAAACTATTTACTTTCTCTTCCATCTACTACCTAAGAGATTACACCGGAAATACATGTTTTGAGGCACCTTAGTTCAAAACTATTTACTTTCTCTTCCATCTACTACCTAAGAGATTACACCGGAAATACATGTTTTGAGGCACCTTAGTTCAAAACTATTTACTTTCTCTTCCATCAACTACCTAAGAGATTACACCGGAAATACATGTTTTGAGGCACCTTAGTTCAAAACTATTTACTTTCTCTTCCACGTACTACCTAAGAGATTACACCGGAAGTACATGTTTTGAGGCACCTTACTCCAAAACTATTTACTTTCTCTTCCACCTACTACCTAAGAGATTACACCGGAAATACATGTTTTGAGGCACCTTACTCCAAAACTATTTACTTTCTCTTCCATCTACTACCTAAGAGATTACACCGGAAATACATGTTTTGAGGCACCTTAGTTCAAAACTATTTACTTTCTCTTCCATCTACTACCTAAGAGATTACACCGGAAATACATGTTTTGAGGCACCTTAGTTCAAAACTATTTACTTTCTCTTCCATCTACTACCTAAGAGATTACACCGGAAATACATGTTTTGAGGCACCTTAGTTCAAAACTATTTACTTTCTCTTCCACGTACTACCTAAGAGATTACACCGGAAGTACATGTTTTGAGGCACCTTACTCCAAAACTATTTACTTTCTCTTCCACCTACTACCTAAGAGATTAAACCGGAAGTACATGTTTTGAGGCACCTTACTCCAAAACTATTTACTTTCTCTTCCATCTACTACCTAAGAGATTAAACCGGAAGTACATGTTTTGAGGCACCTTAGTTCAAAACTATTTACTTTCTCTTCCACCTACTACCTAAGAGATTACACCGGAAGTACATGTTTTGAGGCACCTTAGTTCAAAACTATTTACTTTCTCTTCCACCTTCTACCTAAGAGATTACACCGGAAATACATGTTTTGAGGCACCTTAGTTCAAAACTATTTACTTTCTCTTCCACCTACTACCTAAGAGATTCCACCGGAATTACATGTTTTGAGGCACCTTAGTTCAAAACTATTTACCTTCTCTTCCACCTACTACCTAAGAGATTCCACCGTATATACATGTTTTGAGGCACCTTAGTTCAAAACTATTTACTTTCTCTTCCACGTACTACCTAAGAGATTCCACCGGAATTACATGTTTTGAGGCACCTTACTCCAAAACTATTTACTTTCTCTACCACGTACTACCTAAGAGATTACACCGGAAATACATGTTTTGAGGCACCTTAGTCCAAAACTATTTACTTTCTCTACCACCTACTACCTAAGAGATTCCACCGGAAATACATGTTTTGAGGTCTCTTAGTCCAAAACTATTTACTTCTCTTCCACGTACTACCTAGGAGATTACACCGGAAGTACATGTTTTGAGGTCTTAGTCCAAAACTATTTACTTTCTCTACCACGTACTACCTAAGAGATTACACCGGAAATACATGTTTTGAGGACTCTTAGTCCAAAACTATTTACTTCTCTTCCACGTACTACCTAGGAGATTACACCGGAAATACATGTTTTGAGGTCTCTTAGTCCAAAACTATTTACTTCTCTTCCACGTACTACCTAGGAGATTCCACCAGAAGTACATGTTTTGAGATCTCTTAGACCAAAACTATTTGCTTTCTCTACGTACTACCTAGGAGATTCCACCGGAAATACATGTTTTGAGGTCTCTTAGTCCAAAACTATTTACTTCTCTTCCATGTACTACCTAGGAGATTACACCGGAAATACATGTTTTGAGGCACCTTACTCCAAAACTATTTACTTCTCTTCCACGTACTACCTAAGAGATTACACCGGAAATACATGTTTTGAGGCACCTTACTCCAAAACTATTTACTTCTCTTCCACGTACTACCTAAAAGATTCCACCGGAAATACATGTTTTGAGGCACCTTACTCCAAAACTATTTACTTCTCTTCCACGTACTACCTAAGAGATTCCACCGGAAATACATGTTTTGAGGCACCTTACTACAAAACTATTTAGTTTCTCTTCCACATACTACCTAAGAGATTCCACCGGAAATACATGTTTTGAGGCACCTAAGTTCAAAACTATTTACTTTCTCTTCCACGTACTACCTAAGAGATTCCACCGGAAATACATGTTTTGAGGCACCTTAGTTCAGAACTATTTACTTTCTCTTCCACATACTACCTAAGAGATTCCACCGGAAATACATGTTTTGAGGCACCTTAGTTCAAAACTATTTACTTTCTCTTCCACCTACTACCTAAGAGATTACACCGGAAATACATGTTTTGAGGCACCTTAGTTCAAAACTATTTAGTTTCTCTACCACGTACTACCTAGGAGATTACACCGGAAATACATGTTTTGAGGCACCTTAGTTCAAAACTATTTACTTTCTCTTCCACCTACTACCTAAGAGATTACACCGGAAATACATGTTTTGAGGCACCTTAGTTCAAAACTATTTAGTTTCTCTACCACGTACTACCTAGGAGATTACACCGGAAATACATGTTTTGAGGCACCTTAGTTCAAAACTATTTACTTTCTCTTCCACCTACTACCTAAGAGATTACACCGGAAATACATGTTTTGAGGCACCTTAGTTCAAAACAATTTACTTTCTCTTCCACCTACTACCTAAGAGATTATACCGGAAATACATGTTTTGAGGCACCTTAGTTCAAAACTATTTAGTTTCTCTTCCACCTACTACCTAAGAGATTACACCGGAAGTACATGTTTTGAGGCACCTTAGTTCAAAACTATTTACTTTCTCTACCACGTACTACCTAAGAGATTCCACCGGAAATACATATTTTGAGGCACCTTAGGTCAAAACTATTTACTTTCTCTTCCATCTACTACCTAAGAGATTACACCGGAAATACATGTTTTGAGGCACCTTAGTTCAAAACTATTTAGTTTCTCTACCACGTACTACCTAGGAGATTACACCGGAAATACATGTTTTGAGGCACCTTAGTTCAAAACTATTTACTTTCTCTTCCACCTACTACCTAAGAGATTACACCGGAAATACATGTTTTGAGGCACCTTAGTTCAAAACTATTTAGTTTCTCTACCACGTACTACCTAGGAGATTACACCGGAAATACATGTTTTGAGGCACCTTAGTTCAAAACTATTTACTTTCTCTTCCACCTACTACCTAAGAGATTACACCGGAAATACATGTTTTGAGGCACCTTAGTTCAAAACTATTTACTTTCTCTTCCACCTACTACCTAAGAGATTATACCGGAAATACATGTTTTGACGCACCTTAGTTCAAAACTATTTAGTTTCTCTTCCACCTACTACCTAAGAGATTACACCGGAAGTACATGTTTTGAGGCACCTTAGTTCAAAACTATTTACTTTCTCTACCACGTACTACCTAAGAGATTCCACCGGAAATACATGTTTTGAGGCACCTTAGTTCAAAACTATTTACTTTCTCTTCCATCTACTACCTAAGAGATTACACCGGAAATACATGTTTTGAGGCACCTTAGTTCAAAACTATTTACTTTCTCTTCCACGTACTACCTAAGAGATTACACCGGAAGTACATGTTTTGAGGCACCTTACTCCAAAACTATTTACTTTCTCTTCCACCTACTACCTAAGAGATTAAACCGGAAGTACATGTTTTGAGGCAACTTACTCCAAAACTATTTACTTTCTCTTCCATCTACTACCTAAGAGATTAAACCGGAAGTACATGTTTTGAGGCACCTTAGTTCAAAACTATTTACTTTCTCTTCCACCTACTACCTAAGAGATTACACCGGAAGTACATGTTTTGAGGCACCTTAGTTCAAAACTATTTACTTTCTCTTCCACCTACTACCTAAGAGATTCCACCGGAAATACATGTTTTGAGGCACCTTAGTTCAAAACTATTTACTTTCTCTTCCATCTACTACCTAAGAGATTACACCGGAAATACATGTTTTGAGGCACCTTAGTTCAAAACTATTTAGTTTCTCTACCACGTACTACCTAAGAGATTACACCGGAAGTACATGTTTTGAGGCACCTTACTCCAAAACTATTTACTTTCTCTTCCACCTACTACCTAAGAAATTAAACCGGAAGTACATGTTTTGAGGCACCTTAGTTCAAAACTATTTACTTTCTCTTCCACCTACTACCTAAGAGAATACACCGGAAGTACATGTTTTGAGGCACCTTAGTTCAAAACTATTTACTTTCTCTTCCACCTACTACCTAAGAGATTACACCGGAAATACATGTTTTGAGGCACCTTAGTTCAAAACTATTTACTTTCTCTTCCACCTACTACCTAAGAGATTCCACCGGAATTACATGTTTTGAGGCACCTTAGTTCAAAACTATTTACCTTCTCTTCCACCTACTACCTAAGAGATTCCACCGTATATACATGTTTTGAGGCACCTTAGTTCAAAACTATTTACTTTCTCTTCCACGTACTACCTAAGAGATTCCACCGGAATTACATGTTTTGAGGCACCTTACTCCAAAACTATTTACTTTCTCTACCACGTACTACCTAAGAGATTACACCGGAAATACATGTTTTGAGGCACCTTAGTCCAAAACTATTTACTTTCTCTACCACCTACTACCTAAGAGATTCCACCGGAAATACATGTTTTGAGGTCTCTTAGACCAAAACTATTTACTTCTCTTCCACGTACTACCTAGGAGATTACACCGGAAGTACATGTTTTGAGGTCTTAGTCCAAAACTATTTACTTTCTCTACCACGTACTACCTAAGAGATTACACCGGAAATACATGTTTTGAGGTCTCTTATTCCAAAACTATTTACTTCTCTTCCACGTACTACCTAGGAGATTACACCGGAAATACATGTTTTGAGGTCTCTTAGTCCAAAACTATTTACTTCTCTTCCACGTACTACCTAGGAGATTCCACCAGAAGTACATGTTTTGAGATCTCTTAGACCAAAACTATTTGCTTTCTCTACGTACTACCTAGGAGATTCCACCGGAAATACATGTTTTGAGGTCTCTTAGTCCAAAACTATTTACTTCTCTTCCATGTACTACCTAGGAGATTACACCGGAAATACATGTTTTGAGGCACCTTACTCCAAAACTATTTACTTCTCTTCCACGTACTACCTAAGAGATTACACCGGAAATACATGTTTTGAGGCACCTTACTCCAAAACTATTTACTTCTCTTCCACGTACTACCTAAAAGATTCCACCGGAAATACATGTTTTGAGGCACCTTACTCCAAAACTATTTACTTCTCTTCCACGTACTACCTAAGAGATTCCACCGGAAATACATGTTTTGAGGCACCTTACTCCAAAACTATTTACTTCTCTTCCACGTACTACCTAAGAGATTACACCGGAAATACATGTTTTGAGGTCTCTTAGACCAAAACTATTTGCTTTCTCTTCCACGTACTACCTAGGAGATTCCACCGGAAATACATGTTTTGAGGTCTCTTAGTCCAAAACTATTTACTTCTCTTCCATGTACTACCTAGGAGATTACACCGGAAATACATGTTTTGAGGCACCTTACTCCAAAATTATTTACTTCTCTTCCATGTACTACCTAGGAGATTACACCAGAAATACATGTTTTGAGATCTCTTAGACCAAAACTATTTGCTTTCTCTACCACGTACTACCTAGGAGATTCCACCGGAAATACATGTTTTGAGGCACCTTAGTTCAAAACTATTTACCTTCTCTTCCACGTACTACCTAAGAGATTCCACCGGAAATACATGTTTTGAGGCACCTTAGTTCAAAACTATTTACTTTCTCTTCCACCTACTACCTAAGAGATTCCACCGGAATTACATGTTTTGAGGCACCTTAGTTCAAAACTATTTACTTTCTCTTCCACGTTCTACCTAGCAGATTCCAGGGGAAATACATGTTTTGAGGTCTTAGTTCAAAACTATTTACTTTCTCTTCCACCTACTACCTAGGAGATTACACCGGAAATACATGTTTTGAGGCACCTTAGTTCACAACTATTTACTTTCTCTTCCACCTACTACCTAAGAGATTCCACCGGAAATACATGTTTTGAGGCACCTTAGTTCAAAACTATTTACTTTCTCTTCCATCTACTACCTAAGAGATTCACCGAAAATACATGTTTTGAGGCACCTTACTCCAAAACTATTTACTTTCTCTTCCATCTACTACCTAAGAGATTACACCGGAAATACATGTTTTGAGGCACCTTAGTTCAAAACTATTTACTTTCTCTTCCATCTACTACCTAAGAGATTACACCGGAAATACATGTTTTGAGGCACCTTAGTTCAAAACTATTTACTTTCTCTTCCATCAACTACCTAAGAGATTACACCGGAAATACATGTTTTGAGGCACCTTAGTTCAAAACTATTTACTTTCTCTTCCACGTACTACCTAAGAGATTACACCGGAAGTACATGTTTTGAGGCACCTTACTCCAAAACTATTTACTTTCTCTTCCACCTACTACCTAAGAGATTACACCGGAAATACATGTTTTGAGGCACCTTACTCCAAAACTATTTACTTTCTCTTCCATCTACTACCTAAGAGATTACACCGGAAATACATGTTTTGAGGCACCTTAGTTCAAAACTATTTACTTTCTCTTCCATCTACTACCTAAGAGATTACACCGGAAATACATGTTTTGAGGCACCTTAGTTCAAAACTATTTACTTTCTCTTCCATCTACTACCTAAGAGATTACACCGGAAATACATGTTTTGAGGCACCTTAGTTCAAAACTATTTACTTTCTCTTCCACGTACTACCTAAGAGATTACACCGGAAGTACATGTTTTGAGGCACCTTACTCCAAAACTATTTACTTTCTCTTCCACCTACTACCTAAGAGATTAAACCGGAAGTACATGTTTTGAGGCACCTTACTCCAAAACTATTTACTTTCTCTTCCATCTACTACCTAAGAGATTAAACCGGAAGTACATGTTTTGAGGCACCTTAGTTCAAAACTATTTACTTTCTCTTCCACCTACTACCTAAGAGATTACACCGGAAGTACATGTTTTGAGGCACCTTAGTTCAAAACTATTTACTTTCTCTTCCACCTTCTACCTAAGAGATTACACCGGAAATACATGTTTTGAGGCACCTTAGTTCAAAACTATTTACTTTCTCTTCCACCTACTACCTAAGAGATTCCACCGGAATTACATGTTTTGAGGCACCTTAGTTCAAAACTATTTACCTTCTCTTCCACCTACTACCTAAGAGATTCCACCGTATATACATGTTTTGAGGCACCTTAGTTCAAAACTATTTACTTTCTCTTCCACGTACTACCTAAGAGATTCCACCGGAATTACATGTTTTGAGGCACCTTACTCCAAAACTATTTACTTTCTCTACCACGTACTACCTAAGAGATTACACCGGAAATACATGTTTTGAGGCACCTTAGTCCAAAACTATTTACTTTCTCTACCACCTACTACCTAAGAGATTCCACCGGAAATACATGTTTTGAGGTCTCTTAGTCCAAAACTATTTACTTCTCTTCCACGTACTACCTAGGAGATTACACCGGAAGTACATGTTTTGAGGTCTTAGTCCAAAACTATTTACTTTCTCTACCACGTACTACCTAAGAGATTACACCGGAAATACATGTTTTGAGGACTCTTAGTCCAAAACTATTTACTTCTCTTCCACGTACTACCTAGGAGATTACACCGGAAATACATGTTTTGAGGTCTCTTAGTCCAAAACTATTTACTTCTCTTCCACGTACTACCTAGGAGATTCCACCAGAAGTACATGTTTTGAGATCTCTTAGACCAAAACTATTTGCTTTCTCTACGTACTACCTAGGAGATTCCACCGGAAATACATGTTTTGAGGTCTCTTAGTCCAAAACTATTTACTTCTCTTCCATGTACTACCTAGGAGATTACACCGGAAATACATGTTTTGAGGCACCTTACTCCAAAACTATTTACTTCTCTTCCACGTACTACCTAAGAGATTACACCGGAAATACATGTTTTGAGGCACCTTACTCCAAAACTATTTACTTCTCTTCCACGTACTACCTAAAAGATTCCACCGGAAATACATGTTTTGAGGCACCTTACTCCAAAACTATTTACTTCTCTTCCACGTACTACCTAAGAGATTCCACCGGAAATACATGTTTTGAGGCACCTTACTACAAAACTATTTAGTTTCTCTTCCACATACTACCTAAGAGATTCCACCGGAAATACATGTTTTGAGGCACCTAAGTTCAAAACTATTTACTTTCTCTTCCACGTACTACCTAAGAGATTCCACCGGAAATACATGTTTTGAGGCACCTTAGTTCAGAACTATTTACTTTCTCTTCCACATACTACCTAAGAGATTCCACCGGAAATACATGTTTTGAGGCACCTTAGTTCAAAACTATTTACTTTCTCTTCCACCTACTACCTAAGAGATTACACCGGAAATACATGTTTTGAGGCACCTTAGTTCAAAACTATTTAGTTTCTCTACCACGTACTACCTAGGAGATTACACCGGAAATACATGTTTTGAGGCACCTTAGTTCAAAACTATTTACTTTCTCTTCCACCTACTACCTAAGAGATTACACCGGAAATACATGTTTTGAGGCACCTTAGTTCAAAACTATTTAGTTTCTCTACCACGTACTACCTAGGAGATTACACCGGAAATACATGTTTTGAGGCACCTTAGTTCAAAACTATTTACTTTCTCTTCCACCTACTACCTAAGAGATTACACCGGAAATACATGTTTTGAGGCACCTTAGTTCAAAACAATTTACTTTCTCTTCCACCTACTACCTAAGAGATTATACCGGAAATACATGTTTTGAGGCACCTTAGTTCAAAACTATTTAGTTTCTCTTCCACCTACTACCTAAGAGATTACACCGGAAGTACATGTTTTGAGGCACCTTAGTTCAAAACTATTTACTTTCTCTACCACGTACTACCTAAGAGATTCCACCGGAAATACATATTTTGAGGCACCTTAGTTCAAAACTATTTACTTTCTCTTCCATCTACTACCTAAGAGATTACACCGGAAATACATGTTTTGAGGCACCTTAGTTCAAAACTATTTAGTTTCTCTACCACGTACTACCTAGGAGATTACACCGGAAATACATGTTTTGAGGCACCTTAGTTCAAAACTATTTACTTTCTCTTCCACCTACTACCTAAGAGATTACACCGGAAATACATGTTTTGAGGCACCTTAGTTCAAAACTATTTAGTTTCTCTACCACGTACTACCTAGGAGATTACACCGGAAATACATGTTTTGAGGCACCTTAGTTCAAAACTATTTACTTTCTCTTCCACCTACTACCTAAGAGATTACACCGGAAATACATGTTTTGAGGCACCTTAGTTCAAAACTATTTACTTTCTCTTCCACCTACTACCTAAGAGATTATACCGGAAATACATGTTTTGACGCACCTTAGTTCAAAACTATTTAGTTTCTCTTCCACCTACTACCTAAGAGATTACACCGGAAGTACATGTTTTGAGGCACCTTAGTTCAAAACTATTTACTTTCTCTACCACGTACTACCTAAGAGATTCCACCGGAAATACATGTTTTGAGGCACCTTAGTTCAAAACTATTTACTTTCTCTTCCATCTACTACCTAAGAGATTACACCGGAAATACATGTTTTGAGGCACCTTAGTTCAAAACTATTTACTTTCTCTTCCACGTACTACCTAAGAGATTACACCGGAAGTACATGTTTTGAGGCACCTTACTCCAAAACTATTTACTTTCTCTTCCACCTACTACCTAAGAGATTAAACCGGAAGTACATGTTTTGAGGCAACTTACTCCAAAACTATTTACTTTCTCTTCCATCTACTACCTAAGAGATTAAACCGGAAGTACATGTTTTGAGGCACCTTAGTTCAAAACTATTTACTTTCTCTTCCACCTACTACCTAAGAGATTACACCGGAAGTACATGTTTTGAGGCACCTTAGTTCAAAGCTATTTACTTTCTCTTCCACCTACTACCTAAGAGATTCCACCGGAAATACATGTTTTGAGGCACCTTAGTTCAAAACTATTTACTTTCTCTTCCATCTACTACCTAAGAGATTACACCGGAAATACATGTTTTGAGGCACCTTAGTTCAAAACTATTTAGTTTCTCTACCACGTACTACCTAAGAGATTACACCGGAAGTACATGTTTTGAGGCACCTTACTCCAAAACTATTTACTTTCTCTTCCACCTACTACCTAAGAGATTAAACCGGAAGTACATGTTTTGAGGCACCTTAGTTCAAAACTATTTACTTTCTCTTCCACCTACTACCTAAGAGAATACACCGGAAGTACATGTTTTGAGGCACCTTAGTTCAAAACTATTTACTTTCTCTTCCACCTACTACCTAAGAGATTACACCGGAAATACATGTTTTGAGGCACCTTAGTTCAAAACTATTTACTTTCTCTTCCACCTACTACCTAAGAGATTCCACCGGAATTACATGTTTTGAGGCACCTTAGTTCAAAACTATTTACCTTCTCTTCCACCTACTACCTAAGAGATTCCACCGTATATACATGTTTTGAGGCACCTTAGTTCAAAACTATTTACTTTCTCTTCCACGTACTACCTAAGAGATTCCACCGGAATTACATGTTTTGAGGCACCTTACTCCAAAACTATTTACTTTCTCTACCACGTACTACCTAAGAGATTACACCGGAAATACATGTTTTGAGGCACCTTAGTCCAAAACTATTTACTTTCTCTACCACCTACTACCTAAGAGATTCCACCGGAAATACATGTTTTGAGGTCTCTTAGACCAAAACTATTTACTTCTCTTCCACGTACTACCTAGGAGATTACACCGGAAGTACATGTTTTGAGGTCTTAGTCCAAAACTATTTACTTTCTCTACCACGTACTACCTAAGAGATTACACCGGAAATACATGTTTTGAGGTCTCTTATTCCAAAACTATTTACTTCTCTTCCACGTACTACCTAGGAGATTACACCGGAAATACATGTTTTGAGGTCTCTTAGTCCAAAACTATTTACTTCTCTTCCACGTACTACCTAGGAGATTCCACCAGAAGTACATGTTTTGAGATCTCTTAGACCAAAACTATTTGCTTTCTCTACGTACTACCTAGGAGATTCCACCGGAAATACATGTTTTGAGGTCTCTTAGTCCAAAACTATTTACTTCTCTTCCATGTACTACCTAGGAGATTACACCGGAAATACATGTTTTGAGGCACCTTACTCCAAAACTATTTACTTCTCTTCCACGTACTACCTAAGAGATTACACCGGAAATACATGTTTTGAGGCACCTTACTCCAAAACTATTTACTTCTCTTCCACGTACTACCTAAAAGATTCCACCGGAAATATATGTTTTGAGGCACCTTACTCCAAAACTATTTACTTCTCTTCCACGTACTACCTAAGAGATTCCACCGGAAATACATGTTTTGAGGCACCTTACTCCAAAACTATTTACTTCTCTTCCACGTACTACCTAAGAGATTACACCGGAAATACATGTTTTGAGGTCTCTTAGACCAAAACTATTTGCTTTCTCTTCCACGTACTACCTAGGAGATTCCACCGGAAATACATGTTTTGAGGTCTCTTAGTCCAAAACTATTTACTTCTCTTCCATGTACTACCTAGGAGATTACACCGGAAATACATGTTTTGAGGCACCTTACTCCAAAATTATTTACTTCTCTTCCATGTACTACCTAGGAGATTACACCAGAAATACATGTTTTGAGATCTCTTAGACCAAAACTATTTGCTTTCTCTACCACGTACTACCTAGGAGATTCCACCGGAAATACATGTTTTGAGGCACCTTAGTTCAAAACTATTTACCTTCTCTTCCACGTACTACCTAAGAGATTCCACCGGAAATACATGTTTTGAGGCACCTTAGTTCAAAACTATTTACTTTCTCTTCCACCTACTACCTAAGAGATTCCACCGGAATTACATGTTTTGAGGCACCTTAGTTCAAAACTATTTACTTTCTCTTCCACGTTCTACCTAGCAGATTCCAGGGGAAATACATGTTTTGAGGTCTTAGTTCAAAACTATTTACTTTCTCTTCCACCTACTACCTAGGAGATTACACCGGAAATACATGTTTTGAGGCACCTTAGTTCACAACTATTTACTTTCTCTTCCACCTACTACCTAAGAGATTCCACCGGAAATACATGTTTTGAGGCACCTTAGTTCAAAACTATTTACTTTCTCTTCCATCTACTACCTAAGAGATTCACCGAAAATACATGTTTTGAGGCACCTTACTCCAAAACTATTTACTTTCTCTTCCATCTACTACCTAAGAGATTACACCGGAAATACATGTTTTGAGGCACCTTAGTTCAAAACTATTTACTTTCTCTTCCATCTACTACCTAAGAGATTACACCGGAAATACATGTTTTGAGGCACCTTAGTTCAAAACTATTTACTTTCTCTTCCATCTACTACCTAAGAGATTACACCGGAAATACATGTTTTGAGGCACCTTAGTTCAAAACTATTTACTTTCTCTTCCACATACTACCTAAGAGATTACACCGGAAGTACATGTTTATAGGCACCTTACTCCAAAACTATTTACTTTCTCTTCCACCTACTACCTAAGAGATTAAACCGGAAGTACATGTTTTGAGGCACCTTACTCCAAAACTATTTACTTTCTCTTCCATCTACTACCTAAGAGATTAAACCGGAAGTACATGTTTTGAGGCACCTTAGTTCAAAACTATTTACTTTCTCTTCCACCTACTACCTAAGAGATTACACCGGAAGTACATGTTTTGAGGCACCTTAGTTCAAAACTATTTACTTTCTCTTCCACCTACTACCTAAGAGATTACACCGGAAATACATGTTTTGAGGCACCTTAGTTCAAAACTATTTACTTTCTCTTCCACCTACTACCTAAGAGATTCCACCGGAATTACATGTTTTGAGGCACCTTAGTTCAAAACTATTTACCTTCTCTTCCACCTACTACCTAACAGATTCCACCGTATATACATGTTTTGAGGCACCTTAGTTCAAAACTATTTACCTTCTCTTCCACCTACTACCTAAGAGATTAAACCGGAAATACATGTTTTGAGGCACCTTAGTTCAAAACTATTTACCTTCTCTTCCACGTACTACCTAAGAGATTCCACCGGAAATACATGTTTTGAGGCACCTTAGTTCAAAACTATTTACTTTCTCTTCCACGTACTACCTAAGAGATTCCACCGGAAATACATGTTTTGAGGCACCTTACTCCAAAACTATTTACTTTCTCTTCCACATACTACCTAAGAGATTCCACCGGAAATACATGTTTTGAGGCACCTAAGTTCAAAACTATTTACTTTCTCTTCCACGTACTACCTAAGAGATTCCACCGGAAATACATGTTTTGAGGCACCTTAGTTCAGAACTATTTACTTTCTCTTCCAAATACTACCTAAGAGATTCCACCGGAAATACATGTTTTGAGGCACCTTAGTTCAAAACTATTTACTTTCTCTTCCACGTACTACCTAAGAGATTACACCGGAAATACATGTTTTGAGGCACCTTAGTTCAAAACTATTTACTTTCTCTTCCACGTACTACCTAAGAGATTCCACCGGAAATACATGTTTTGAGGCACCTTAGTTCAAAACTATTTACCTTCTCTTCCACCTACTACCTAAGAGATTCCACCGGAAATACATGTTTTGAGGCACCTTAGTTCAAAACTATTTACCTTCTCTTCCACCTACTACCAAAGAGATTCCACCGGAATTACATGTTTTGAGGCACCTTAGTTCAAAACTATTTACCTTCTCTTCCACCTACTACCTAAGAGATTACACCGGAAGTACATGTTTTGAGGCACCTTAGTTCAAAACTATTTACTTTCTCTACCACGTACTACCTAAGAGATTACACCGGAAGTACATGTTTTGAGGCACCTTACTCCAAAACTATTTACCTTCTCTTCCACCTACTACCTAAGAGATTACACCGGAAATACATGTTTTGAGGCACCTTACTCCAAAACTATTTACTTCTCTTCCACGTACTACCTAAGAGATTACACCGGAAATACATGTTTTGAGGTCTCTTAGACCAAAACTATTTGCTTTCTCTTCCACGTACTACCTAGGAGATTCCACCGGAAATACATGTTTTGAGGTCTCTTAGTCCAAAACTATTTACTTCTCTTCCATGTACTACCTAGGAGATTACACCGGAAATACATGTTTTGAGGCACCTTACTCCAAAACTATTTACTTCTCTTCCATGTACTACCTAGGAGATTACACCGGAAATACATGTTTTGAGGCACCTTACTCCAAAACTATTTACTTCTCTTCCATGTACTACCTAGGAGATTACACCGGAAATACATGTTTTGAGGCACCTTACTCCAAAACTATTTACTTTCTCTTCCACGTACTACCTAAGAGATTACACCGGAATTACATGTTTTGAGGCACCTTACTCCAAAACTATTTACTTTCTCTTCCGCCTACTACCTAAGAGATTCCACCGGAATTACATGTTTTGAGGCACCTTACTCCAAAACTATTTACTTTCTCTTCCACGTACTACCTAAGAGATTCCACCGGAATTACATGTTTTGAGGCACCTTACTCCAAAACTATTTACGTTCTCTTCCACCTACTGCCTAAGAGATTACACCGGAAGTACATGTTTTGAGGTCTTAGTTCAAAACTATTTACTTTCTCTTCCACCTACTACCTAAGAGATTCAACCGGAAATACATGTTTTGAGGCACCTTACTCCAAAACTATTTACTTTCTCTTCCACGTACTACCTAAGAGATTCCACCGGAAGTACATGTTTTGAGGCACCTTACTCCAAAACTATTTACTTTCTCTTCCACCTACTACCTAAGAGATTACACCGGAAGTACATGTTTTGAGGCACCTTACTCCAAAACTATTTACTTTCTCTTCCACGTACTACCTAAGAGATTACACCGGAAATACATGTTTTGAGGCACCTTAGTTCAAAACTATTTACTTTCTCTTCCACGTTCTACCTAGGAGATTACACCGGAAATACATGTTTTGAGGCACCTTAGTTCAAAACTATTTACTTTCTCTTCCACCTACTACCTAAGAGATTACACCGGAAGTACATGTTTTGAGGCACCTTAGTTCAAAACTATTTACTTTCTCTACCACGTACTACCTAAGAGATTCCACCGGAAATACATGTTTTGAGGCACCTTAGTTCAAACTATTTACTTTCTCTTCCATCTACTACCTAAGAGATTACACCGGAAGTACATGTTTTGAGGTCTTAGTTCAAAACTATTTACTTTCTCTTCCACGTTCTACCTAGCAGATTCCAGGGGAAATACATGTTTTGAGGTCTTAGTTCAAAACTATTTACTTTCTCTTCCACCTACTACCTAGGAGATTACACCGGAAATACATGTTTTGAGGCACCTTAGTTCACAACTATTTACTTTCTCTTCCACCTACTACCTAAGAGATTCCACCGGAAATACATGTTTTGAGGCACCTTAGTTCAAAACTATTTACTTTCTCTTCCACGTACTACCTAAGAGATTCCACCGGAATTACATGTTTTGAGGCACCTTACTCCAAAACTATTTACGTTCTCTTCCACCTACTGCCTAAGAGATTACACCGGAAGTACATGTTTTGAGGTCTTAGTTCAAAACTATTTACTTTCTCTTCCACCTACTACCTAAGAGATTCAACCGGAAATACATGTTTTGAGGCACCTTACTCCAAAACTATTTACTTTCTCTTCCACGTACTACCTAAGAGATTCCACCGGAAGTACATGTTTTGAGGCACCTTACTCCAAAACTATTTACTTTCTCTTCCACCTACTACCTAAGAGATTACACCGGAAGTACATGTTTTGAGGCACCTTACTCCAAAACTATTTACTTTCTCTTCCACGTACTACCTAAGAGATTACACCGGAAATACATGTTTTGAGGCACCTTAGTTCAAAACTATTTACTTTCTCTTCCACGTTCTACCTAGGAGATTACACCGGAAATACATGTTTTGAGGCACCTTAGTTCAAAACTATTTACTTTCTCTTCCACCTACTACCTAAGAGATTACACCGGAAGTACATGTTTTGAGGCACCTTAGTTCAAAACTATTTACTTTCTCTACCACGTACTACCTAAGAGATTCCACCGGAAATACATGTTTTGAGGCACCTTAGTTCAAAACTATTTACTTTCTCTTCCATCTACTACCTAAGAGATTACACCGGAAGTACATGTTTTGAGGTCTTAGTTCAAAACTATTTACTTTCTCTTCCACGTTCTACCTAGCAGATTCCAGGGGAAATACATGTTTTGTGGTCTTAGTTCAAAACTATTTACTTTCTCTTCCACCTACTACCTAGGAGATTACACCGGAAATACATGTTTTGAGGCACCTTAGTTCACAACTATTTACTTTCTCTTCCACCTACTACCTAAGAGATTCCACCGGAAATACATGTTTTGAGGCACCTTAGTTCAAAACTATTTACTTTCTCTTCCATCTACTACCTAAGAGATTACACCGGAAATACATGTTTTGAAGCACCTTACTCCAAAACTATTTACTTTCTCTTCCATCTACTACCTAAGAGATTACACCGGAAATACATGTTTTGAGGCACCTTAGTTCAAAACTATTTACTTTCTCTTCCATCTTCTACCTAAGAGATTACACCGGAAATACATGTTTTGAGGCACCTTAGTTCAAAACTATTTACTTTCTCTTCCATCTACTACCTAAGAGATTACACCGGAAATACATGTTTTGAGGCACCTTAGTTCAAAACTATTTACTTTCTCTTCCACGTACTACCTAAGAGATTACACCGGAAGTACATGTTTTGAGGCACCTTACTCCAAAACTATTTACTTTCTCTTCCACCTACTACCTAAGAGATTAAACCGGAAGTACATGTTTTGAGGCACCTTACTCCAAAACTATTTACTTTCTCTTCCATCTACTACCTAAGAGATTAAACCGGAAGTACATGTTTTGAGGCACCTTAGTTCAAAACTATTTACTTTCTCTTCCACCTACTACCTAAGAGATTACACCGGAAGTACATGTTTTGAGGCACCTTAGTTCAAAACTATTTACTTTCTCTTCCACCTACTACCTAAGAGATTACACCGGAAATACATGTTTTGAGGCACCTTAGTTCAAAACTATTTACTTTCTCTTCCACCTACTACCTAAGAGATTCCACCGGAATTACATGTTTTGAGGCACCTTAGTTCAAAACTATTTACCTTCTCTTCCACCTACTACCTAAGAGATTCCACCGTATATACATGTTTTGAGGCACCTTAGTTCAAAACTATTTACTTTCTCTTCCACGTACTACCTAAGAGATTCCACCGGAATTACATGTTTTGAGGCACCTTACTCCAAAACTATTTACTTTCTCTACCACGTACTACCTAAGAGATTACACCGGAAATACATGTTTTGAGGCACCTTAGTTCAAAACTATTTACTTTCTCTTCCACCTACTACCTAAGAGATTCCACCGGAAATACATGTTTTGAGGCACCTTAGTTCAAAACTATTTACTTTCTCTTCCACCTACTACCTAAGAGATTACACCGGAAATACATGTTTTGAGGCACCTTAGTTCAAAACTATTTAGTTTCTCTACCACGTACTACCTAGGAGATTACACCGGAAATACATGTTTTGAGGCACCTTAGTTCAAAACTATTTACCTTCTCTTCCACCTACTACCTAAGAGAGTACACCGGAAATACATGTTTTGAGGCACCTTAGTTCAAAACTATTTAGTTTCTCTACCACGTACTACCTAGGAGATTACACCGGAAATACATGTTTTGAGGCACCTTAGTTCAAAACTATTTACTTTCTCTTCCACCTACTACCTAAGAGATTACACCGGAAATACATGTTTTGAGGCACCTTAGTTCAAAACTATTTACTTTGTCTTCCACCTACTACCTAAGAGATTATACCGGAAATACATGTTTTGAGGCACCTTAGTTCAAAACTATTTAGTTTCTCTTCCACCTACTACCTAAGAGATTCCACCGGAAATACATGTTTTGAGGCACCTTAGTTCAAAACTATTTACTTTCTCTTCCATCTACTACCTAAGAGATTACACCGGAAATACATGTTTTGAGGCACCTTAGTTCAAAACTATTTACTTTCTCTTCCACGTACTACCTAAGAGATTACACCGGAAGTACATGTTTTGAGGCACCTTACTCCAAAACTATTTACTTTCTCTTCCACCTACTACCTAAGAGATTAAACCGGAAGTACATGTTTTGAGGCACCTTACTCCAAAACTATTTACTTTCTCTTCCATCTACTACCTAAGAGATTAAACCGGAAGTACATGTTTTGAGGCACCTTAGTTCAAAACTATTTACTTTCTCTTCCACCTACTACCTAAGAGATTCCACCGGAAATACTTGTTTTGAGGCACCTTAGTTCAAAACTATTTACTTTCTCTTCCATCTACTACCTAAGAGATTACACCGGAAATACATGTTTTGAGGCACCTTAGTTCAAAACTATTTACTTTCTCTTCCACGTACTACCTAAGAGATTACACCGGAAGTACATGTTTTGAGGCACCTTACTCCAAAACTATTTACTTTCTCTTCCACCTACTACCTAAGAGATTAAACCGGAAGTACATGTTTTGAGGCACCTTAGTTCAAAACTATTTACTTTCTCTTCCACCTACTACCTAAGAGATTACACCGGAAGTACATGTTTTGAGGCACCTCAGTTCAAAACTATTTACTTTCTCTTCCACCTACTACCTAAGAGATTACACCGGAAATACATGTTTTGAGGCACCTTAGTTCAAAACTATTTACTTTCTCTTCCACCTACTACCTAAGAGATTCCACCGGAATTACATGTTTTGAGGCACCTTAGTTCAAAACTATTTACCTTCTCTTCCACCTACTACCTAAGAGATTCCACCGTATATACATGTTTTGAGGCACCTTAGTTCAAAACTATTTACTTTCTCTTCCACGTACTACCTAAGAGATTCCACCGGAATTACATGTTTTGAGGCACCTTACTCCAAAACTATTTACTTTCTCTACCACGTACTACCTAAGAGATTACACCGGAAATACATGTTTTGAGGCACCTTAGTCCAAAACTATTTACTTTCTCTACCACCTACTACCTAAGAGATTCCACCGGAAATACATGTTTTGAGGTCTCTTAGTCCAAAACTATTTACTTCTCTTCCACGTACTACCTAGGAGATTACACCGGAAGTACATGTTTTGAGGCACCTTAGTTCAAAACTATTTACCTTCTCTTCCACCTACTACCTAAGAGATTCCACCGGAATTACATGTTTTGAGGCACCTTAGTTCAAAACTATTTACCTTCTCTTCCACCTACTACCTAAGAGATTACACCGGAAGTACATGTTTTGAGGCACCTTAGTTCAAAACTATTTACTTTCTCTACCACGTACTACCTAAGAGATTACACCGGAAGTACATGTTTTGAGGCACCTTACTCCAAAACTATTTACCTTCTCTTCCACCTACTACCTAAGAGATTACACCGGAAATACATGTTTTGAGGCACCTTACTCCAAAACTATTTACTTCTCTTCCACGTACTACCTAAGAGATTACACCGGAAATACATGTTTTGAGGTCTCTTAGACCAAAACTATTTGCTTTCTCTTCCACGTACTACCTAGGAGATTCCACCGGAAATACATGTTTTGAGGTCTCTTAGTCCAAAACTATTTACTTCTCTTCCATGTACTACCTAGGAGATTACACCGGAAATACATGTTTTGAGGCACCTTACTCCAAAACTATTTACTTCTCTTCCATGTACTACCTAGGAGATTACACCGGAAATACATGTTTTGAGGCACCTTACTCCAAAACTATTTACTTCTCTTCCATGTACTACCTAGGAGATTACACCGGAAATACATGTTTTGAGGCACCTTACTCCAAAACTATTTACTTTCTCTTCCACGTACTACCTAAGAGATTACACCGGAATTACATGTTTTGAGGCACCTTACTCCAAAACTATTTACTTTCTCTTCCGCCTACTACCTAAGAGATTCCACCGGAATTACATGTTTTGAGGCACCTTACTCCAAAACTATTTACTTTCTCTTCCACGTACTACCTAAGAGATTCCACCGGAATTACATGTTTTGAGGCACCTTACTCCAAAACTATTTACGTTCTCTTCCACCTACTGCCTAAGAGATTACACCGGAAGTACATGTTTTGAGGTCTTAGTTCAAAACTATTTACTTTCTCTTCCACCTACTACCTAAGAGATTCAACCGGAAATACATGTTTTGAGGCACCTTACTCCAAAACTATTTACTTTCTCTTCCACGTACTACCTAAGAGATTCCACCGGAAGTACATGTTTTGAGGCACCTTACTCCAAAACTATTTACTTTCTCTTCCACCTACTACCTAAGAGATTACACCGGAAGTACATGTTTTGAGGCACCTTACTCCAAAACTATTTACTTTCTCTTCCACGTACTACCTAAGAGATTACACCGGAAATACATGTTTTGAGGCACCTTAGTTCAAAACTATTTACTTTCTCTTCCACGTTCTACCTAGGAGATTACACCGGAAATACATGTTTTGAGGCACCTTAGTTCAAAACTATTTACTTTCTCTTCCACCTACTACCTAAGAGATTACACCGGAAGTACATGTTTTGAGGCACCTTAGTTCAAAACTATTTACTTTCTCTACCACGTACTACCTAAGAGATTCCACCGGAAATACATGTTTTGAGGCACCTTAGTTCAAAACTATTTACTTTCTCTTCCATCTACTACCTAAGAGATTACACCGGAAGTACATGTTTTGAGGTCTTAGTTCAAAACTATTTACTTTCTCTTCCACGTTCTACCTAGCAGATTCCAGGGGAAATACATGTTTTGAGGTCTTAGTTCAAAACTATTTACTTTCTCTTCCACCTACTACCTAGGAGATTACACCGGAAATACATGTTTTGAGGCACCTTAGTTCACAACTATTTACTTTCTCTTCCACCTACTACCTAAGAGATTCCACCGGAAATACATGTTTTGAGGCACCTTAGTTCAAAACTATTTACTTTCTCTTCCACGTACTACCTAAGAGATTCCACCGGAATTACATGTTTTGAGGCACCTTACTCCAAAACTATTTACGTTCTCTTCCACCTACTGCCTAAGAGATTACACCGGAAGTACATGTTTTGAGGTCTTAGTTCAAAACTATTTACTTTCTCTTCCACCTACTACCTAAGAGATTCAACCGGAAATACATGTTTTGAGGCACCTTACTCCAAAACTATTTACTTTCTCTTCCACGTACTACCTAAGAGATTCCACCGGAAGTACATGTTTTGAGGCACCTTACTCCAAAACTATTTACTTTCTCTTCCACCTACTACCTAAGAGATTACACCGGAAGTACATGTTTTGAGGCACCTTACTCCAAAACTATTTACTTTCTCTTCCACGTACTACCTAAGAGATTACACCGGAAATACATGTTTTGAGGCACCTTAGTTCAAAACTATTTACTTTCTCTTCCACGTTCTACCTAGGAGATTACACCGGAAATACATGTTTTGAGGCACCTTAGTTCAAAACTATTTACTTTCTCTTCCACCTACTACCTAAGAGATTACACCGGAAGTACATGTTTTGAGGCACCTTAGTTCAAAACTATTTACTTTCTCTACCACGTACTACCTAAGAGATTCCACCGGAAATACATGTTTTGAGGCACCTTAGTTCAAAACTATTTACTTTCTCTTCCATCTACTACCTAAGAGATTACACCGGAAGTACATGTTTTGAGGTCTTAGTTCAAAACTATTTACTTTCTCTTCCACGTTCTACCTAGCAGATTCCAGGGGAAATACATGTTTTGAGGCACCTTACTCCAAAACTATTTACTTTCTCTTCCATCTACTACCTAAGAGATTAAACCGGAAGTACATGTTTTGAGGCACCTTAGTTCAAAACTATTTACTTTCTCTTCCACCTACTACCTAAGAGATTACACCGGAAGTACATGTTTTGAGGCACCTTAGTTCAAAACTATTTACTTTCTCTTCCACCTACTACCTAAGAGATTACACCGGAAATACATGTTTTGAGGCACCTTAGTTCAAAACTATTTACTTTCTCTTCCACCTACTACCTAAGAGATTCCACCGGAATTACATGTTTTGAGGCACCTTAGTTCAAAACTATTTACCTTCTCTTCCACCTACTACCTAAGAGATTCCACCGTATATACATGTTTTGAGGCACCTTAGTTCAAAACTATTTACTTTCTCTTCCACGTACTACCTAAGAGATTCCACCGGAATTACATGTTTTGAGGCACCTTACTCCAAAACTATTTACTTTCTCTACCACGTACTACCTAAGAGATTACACCGGAAATACATGTTTTGAGGCACCTTAGTTCAAAACTATTTACTTTCTCTTCCACCTACTACCTAAGAGATTCCACCGGAAATACATGTTTTGAGGCACCTTAGTTCAAAACTATTTACTTTCTCTTCCACCTACTACCTAAGAGATTACACCGGAAATACATGTTTTGAGGCACCTTAGTTCAAAACTATTTAGTTTCTCTACCACGTACTACCTAGGAGATTACACCGGAAATACATGTTTTGAGGCACCTTAGTTCAAAACTATTTACCTTCTCTTCCACCTACTACCTAAGAGAGTACACCGGAAATACATGTTTTGAGGCACCTTAGTTCAAAACTATTTAGTTTCTCTACCACGTACTACCTAGGAGATTACATCGGAAATACATGTTTTGAGGCACCTTAGTTCAAAACTATTTACTTTCTCTTCCACCTACTACCTAAGAGATTACACCGGAAATACATGTTTTGAGGCACCTTAGTTCAAAACTATTTACTTTGTCTTCCACCTACTACCTAAGAGATTATACCGGAAATACATGTTTTGAGGCACCTTAGTTCAAAACTATTTAGTTTCTCTTCCACCTACTACCTAAGAGATTCCACCGGAAATACATGTTTTGAGGCACCTTAGTTCAAAACTATTTACTTTCTCTTCCATCTACTACCTAAGAGATTACACCGGAAATACATGTTTTGAGGCACCTTAGTTCAAAACTATTTACTTTCTCTTCCACGTACTACCTAAGAGATTACACCGGAAGTACATGTTTTGAGGCACCTTACTCCAAAACTATTTACTTTCTCTTCCACCTACTACCTAAGAGATTAAACCGGAAGTACATGTTTTGAGGCACCTTACTCCAAAACTATTTACTTTCTCTTCCATCTACTACCTAAGAGATTAAACCGGAAGTACATGTTTTGAGGCACCTTAGTTCAAAACTATTTACTTTCTCTTCCACCTACTACCTAAGAGATTCCACCGGAAATACTTGTTTTGAGGCACCTTAGTTCAAAACTATTTACTTTCTCTTCCATCTACTACCTAAGAGATTACACCGGAAATACATGTTTTGAGGCACCTTAGTTCAAAACTATTTACTTTCTCTTCCACGTACTACCTAAGAGATTACACCGGAAGTACATGTTTTGAGGCACCTTACTCCAAAACTATTTACTTTCTCTTCCACCTACTACCTAAGAGATTAAACCGGAAGTACATGTTTTGAGGCACCTTAGTTCAAAACTATTTACTTTCTCTTCCACCTACTACCTAAGAGATTACACCGGAAGTACATGTTTTGAGGCACCTCAGTTCAAAACTATTTACTTTCTCTTCCACCTACTACCTAAGAGATTACACCGGAAATACATGTTTTGAGGCACCTTAGTTCAAAACTATTTACTTTCTCTTCCACCTACTACCTAAGAGATTCCACCGGAATTACATGTTTTGAGGCACCTTAGTTCAAAACTATTTACCTTCTCTTCCACCTACTACCTAAGAGATTCCACCGTATATACATGTTTTGAGGCACCTTAGTTCAAAACTATTTACTTTCTCTTCCACGTACTACCTAAGAGATTCCACCGGAATTACATGTTTTGAGGCACCTTACTCCAAAACTATTTACTTTCTCTACCACGTACTACCTAAGAGATTACACCGGAAATACATGTTTTGAGGCACCTTAGTCCAAAACTATTTACTTTCTCTACCACCTACTACCTAAGAGATTCCACCGGAAATACATGTTTTGAGGTCTCTTAGTCCAAAACTATTTACTTCTCTTCCACGTACTACCTAGGAGATTACACCGGAAGTACATGTTTTGAGGCACCTTAGTTCAAAACTATTTACCTTCTCTTCCACCTACTACCTAAGAGATTCCACCGGAATTACATGTTTTGAGGCACCTTAGTTCAAAACTATTTACCTTCTCTTCCACCTACTACCTAAGAGATTACACCGGAAGTACATGTTTTGAGGCACCTTAGTTCAAAACTATTTACTTTCTCTACCACGTACTACCTAAGAGATTACACCGGAAGTACATGTTTTGAGGCACCTTACTCCAAAACTATTTACCTTCTCTTCCACCTACTACCTAAGAGATTACACCGGAAATACATGTTTTGAGGCACCTTACTCCAAAACTATTTACTTCTCTTCCACGTACTACCTAAGAGATTACACCGGAAATACATGTTTTGAGGTCTCTTAGACCAAAACTATTTGCTTTCTCTTCCACGTACTACCTAGGAGATTCCACCGGAAATACATGTTTTGAGGTCTCTTAGTCCAAAACTATTTACTTCTCTTCCATGTACTACCTAGGAGATTACACCGGAAATACATGTTTTGAGGCACCTTACTCCAAAACTATTTACTTCTCTTCCATGTACTACCTAGGAGATTACACCGGAAATACATGTTTTGAGGCACCTTACTCCAAAACTATTTACTTCTCTTCCATGTACTACCTAGGAGATTACACCGGAAATACATGTTTTGAGGCACCTTACTCCAAAACTATTTACTTTCTCTTCCACGTACTACCTAAGAGATTACACCGGAATTACATGTTTTGAGGCACCTTACTCCAAAACTATTTACTTTCTCTTCCGCCTACTACCTAAGAGATTCCACCGGAATTACATGTTTTGAGGCACCTTACTCCAAAACTATTTACTTTCTCTTCCACGTACTACCTAAGAGATTCCACCGGAATTACATGTTTTGAGGCACCTTACTCCAAAACTATTTACGTTCTCTTCCACCTACTGCCTAAGAGATTACACCGGAAGTACATGTTTTGAGGTCTTAGTTCAAAACTATTTACTTTCTCTTCCACCTACTACCTAAGAGATTCAACCGGAAATACATGTTTTGAGGCACCTTACTCCAAAACTATTTACTTTCTCTTCCACGTACTACCTAAGAGATTCCACCGGAAGTACATGTTTTGAGGCACCTTACTCCAAAACTATTTACTTTCTCTTCCACCTACTACCTAAGAGATTACACCGGAAGTACATGTTTTGAGGCACCTTACTCCAAAACTATTTACTTTCTCTTCCACGTACTACCTAAGAGATTACACCGGAAATACATGTTTTGAGGCACCTTAGTTCAAAACTATTTACTTTCTCTTCCACGTTCTACCTAGGAGATTACACCGGAAATACATGTTTTGAGGCACCTTAGTTCAAAACTATTTACTTTCTCTTCCACCTACTACCTAAGAGATTACACCGGAAGTACATGTTTTGAGGCACCTTAGTTCAAAACTATTTACTTTCTCTACCACGTACTACCTAAGAGATTCCACCGGAAATACATGTTTTGAGGCACCTTAGTTCAAAACTATTTACTTTCTCTTCCATCTACTACCTAAGAGATTACACCGGAAGTACATGTTTTGAGGTCTTAGTTCAAAACTATTTACTTTCTCTTCCACGTTCTACCTAGCAGATTCCAGGGGAAATACATGTTTTGAGGTCTTAGTTCAAAACTATTTACTTTCTCTTCCACCTACTACCTAGGAGATTACACCGGAAATACATGTTTTGAGGCACCTTAGTTCACAACTATTTACTTTCTCTTCCACCTACTACCTAAGAGATTCCACCGGAAATACATGTTTTGAGGCACCTTAGTTCAAAACTATTTACTTTCTCTTCCACGTACTACCTAAGAGATTCCACCGGAATTACATGTTTTGAGGCACCTTACTCCAAAACTATTTACGTTCTCTTCCACCTACTGCCTAAGAGATTACACCGGAAGTACATGTTTTGAGGTCTTAGTTCAAAACTATTTACTTTCTCTTCCACCTACTACCTAAGAGATTCAACCGGAAATACATGTTTTGAGGCACCTTACTCCAAAACTATTTACTTTCTCTTCCACGTACTACCTAAGAGATTCCACCGGAAGTACATGTTTTGATGCACCTTACTCCAAAACTATTTACTTTCTCTTCCACCTACTACCTAAGAGATTACACCGGAAGTACATGTTTTGAGGCACCTTACTCCAAAACTATTTACTTTCTCTTCCACGTACTACCTAAGAGATTACACCGGAAATACATGTTTTGAGGCACCTTAGTTCAAAACTATTTACTTTCTCTTCCACGTTCTACCTAGGAGATTACACCGGAAATACATGTTTTGAGGCACCTTAGTTCAAAACTATTTACTTTCTCTTCCACCTACTACCTAAGAGATTACACCGGAAGTACATGTTTTGAGGCACCTTAGTTCAAAACTATTTACTTTCTCTACCACGTACTACCTAAGAGATTCCACCGGAAATACATGTTTTGAGGCACCTTAGTTCAAAACTATTTACTTTCTCTTCCATCTACTACCTAAGAGATTACACCGGAAGTACATGTTTTGAGGTCTTAGTTCAAAACTATTTACTTTCTCTTCCACGTTCTACCTAGCAGATTCCAGGGGAAATACATGTTTTGTGGTCTTAGTTCAAAACTATTTACTTTCTCTTCCACCTACTACCTAGGAGATTACACCGGAAATACATGTTTTGAGGCACCTTAGTTCACAACTATTTACTTTCTCTTCCACCTACTACCTAAGAGATTCCACCGGAAATACATGTTTTGAGGCACCTTAGTTCAAAACTATTTACTTTCTCTTCCATCTACTACCTAAGAGATTACACCGGAAATACATGTTTTGAAGCACCTTACTCCAAAACTATTTACTTTCTCTTCCATCTACTACCTAAGAGATTACACCGGAAATACATGTTTTGAGGCACCTTAGTTCAAAACTATTTACTTTCTCTTCCATCTTCTACCTAAGAGATTACACCGGAAATACATGTTTTGAGGCACCTTAGTTCAAAACTATTTACTTTCTCTTCCATCTACTACCTAAGAGATTACACCGGAAATACATGTTTTGAGGCACCTTAGTTCAAAACTATTTACTTTCTCTTCCACGTACTACCTAAGAGATTACACCGGAAGTACATGTTTTGAGGCACCTTACTCCAAAACTATTTACTTTCTCTTCCACCTACTACCTAAGAGATTAAACCGGAAGTACATGTTTTGAGGCACCTTACTCCAAAACTATTTACTTTCTCTTCCATCTACTACCTAAGAGATTAAACCGGAAGTACATGTTTTGAGGCACCTTAGTTCAAAACTATTTACTTTCTCTTCCACCTACTACCTAAGAGATTACACCGGAAGTACATGTTTTGAGGCACCTTAGTTCAAAACTATTTACTTTCTCTTCCACCTACTACCTAAGAGATTACACCGGAAATACATGTTTTGAGGCACCTTAGTTCAAAACTATTTACTTTCTCTTCCACCTACTACCTAAGAGATTCCACCGGAATTACATGTTTTGAGGCACCTTAGTTCAAAACTATTTACCTTCTCTTCCACCTACTACCTAAGAGATTCCACCGTATATACATGTTTTGAGGCACCTTAGTTCAAAACTATTTACTTTCTCTTCCACGTACTACCTAAGAGATTCCACCGGAATTACATGTTTTGAGGCACCTTACTCCAAAACTATTTACTTTCTCTACCACGTACTACCTAAGAGATTACACCGGAAATACATGTTTTGAGGCACCTTAGTTCAAAACTATTTACTTTCTCTTCCACCTACTACCTAAGAGATTCCACCGGAAATACATGTTTTGAGGCACCTTAGTTCAAAACTATTTACTTTCTCTTCCACCTACTACCTAAGAGATTACACCGGAAATACATGTTTTGAGGCACCTTAGTTCAAAACTATTTAGTTTCTCTACCACGTACTACCTAGGAGATTACACCGGAAATACATGTTTTGAGGCACCTTAGTTCAAAACTATTTACCTTCTCTTCCACCTACTACCTAAGAGAGTACACCGGAAATACATGTTTTGAGGCACCTTAGTTCAAAACTATTTAGTTTCTCTACCACGTACTACCTAGGAGATTACACCGGAAATACATGTTTTGAGGCACCTTAGTTCAAAACTATTTACTTTCTCTTCCACCTACTACCTAAGAGATTACACCGGAAATACATGTTTTGAGGCACCTTAGTTCAAAACTATTTACTTTGTCTTCCACCTACTACCTAAGAGATTATACCGGAAATACATGTTTTGAGGCACCTTAGTTCAAAACTATTTAGTTTCTCTTCCACCTACTACCTAAGAGATTCCACCGGAAATACATGTTTTGAGGCACCTTAGTTCAAAACTATTTACTTTCTCTTCCATCTACTACCTAAGAGATTACACCGGAAATACATGTTTTGAGGCACCTTAGTTCAAAACTATTTACTTTCTCTTCCACGTACTACCTAAGAGATTACACCGGAAGTACATGTTTTGAGGCACCTTACTCCAAAACTATTTACTTTCTCTTCCACCTACTACCTAAGAGATTAAACCGGAAGTACATGTTTTGAGGCACCTTACTCCAAAACTATTTACTTTCTCTTCCATCTACTACCTAAGAGATTAAACCGGAAGTACATGTTTTGAGGCACCTTAGTTCAAAACTATTTACTTTCTCTTCCACCTACTACCTAAGAGATTCCACCGGAAATACTTGTTTTGAGGCACCTTAGTTCAAAACTATTTACTTTCTCTTCCATCTACTACCTAAGAGATTACACCGGAAATACATGTTTTGAGGCACCTTAGTTCAAAACTATTTACTTTCTCTTCCACGTACTACCTAAGAGATTACACCGGAAGTACATGTTTTGAGGCACCTTACTCCAAAACTATTTACTTTCTCTTCCACCTACTACCTAAGAGATTAAACCGGAAGTACATGTTTTGAGGCACCTTAGTTCAAAACTATTTACTTTCTCTTCCACCTACTACCTAAGAGATTACACCGGAAGTACATGTTTTGAGGCACCTCAGTTCAAAACTATTTACTTTCTCTTCCACCTACTACCTAAGAGATTACACCGGAAATACATGTTTTGAGGCACCTTAGTTCAAAACTATTTACTTTCTCTTCCACCTACTACCTAAGAGATTCCACCGGAATTACATGTTTTGAGGCACCTTAGTTCAAAACTATTTACCTTCTCTTCCACCTACTACCTAAGAGATTCCACCGTATATACATGTTTTGAGGCACCTTAGTTCAAAACTATTTACTTTCTCTTCCACGTACTACCTAAGAGATTCCACCGGAATTACATGTTTTGAGGCACCTTACTCCAAAACTATTTACTTTCTCTACCACGTACTACCTAAGAGATTACACCGGAAATACATGTTTTGAGGCACCTTAGTCCAAAACTATTTACTTTCTCTACCACCTACTACCTAAGAGATTCCACCGGAAATACATGTTTTGAGGTCTCTTAGTCCAAAACTATTTACTTCTCTTCCACGTACTACCTAGGAGATTACACCGGAAGTACATGTTTTGAGGTCTTAGTCCAAAACTATTTACTTTCTCTACCACGTACTACCTAAGAGATTACACCGGAAATACATGTTTTGAGGTCTCTTAGTCCAAAACTATTTACTTCTCTTCCACGTACTACCTAGGAGATTACACCGGAAATACATGTTTTGAGGTCTCTTAGTCCAAAACTATTTACTTCTCTTCCACGTACTACCTAGGAGATTCCACCAGAAGTACATGTTTTGAGATCTCTTAGACCAAAACTATTTGCTTTCTCTACGTACTACCTAGGAGATTCCACCGGAAATACATGTTTTGAGGTCTCTTAGTCCAAAACTATTTACTTCTCTTCCATGTACTACCTAGGAGATTACACCGGAAATACATGTTTTGAGGCACCTTACTCCAAAACTATTTACTTCTCTTCCACGTACTACCTAAGAGATTACACCGGAAATACATGTTTTGAGGCACCTTACTCCAAAACTATTTACTTCTCTTCCACGTACTACCTAAAAGATTCCACCGGAAATACATGTTTTGAGGCACCTTACTCCAAAACTATTTACTTCTCTTCCACGTACTACCTAAGAGATTCCACCGGAAATACATGTTTTGAGGCACCTTACTCCAAAACTATTTACTTCTCTTCCACGTACTACCTAAGAGATTACACCGGAAATACATGTTTTGAGGTCTCTTAGACCAAAACTATTTGCTTTCTCTTCCACGTACTACCTAGGAGATTCCTCCGGAAATACATGTTTTGAGGTCTCTTAGTCCAAAACTATTTACTTCTCTTCCATGTACTACCTAGGAGATTACACCGGAAATACATGTTTTGAGGCACCTTACTCCAAAACTATTTACTTCTCTTCCATGTACTACCTAGGAGATTACACCAGAAATACATGTTTTGAGATCTCTTAGACCAAAACTATTTGCTTTCTCTACCACGTACTACCTAGGAGATTCCACCGGAAATACATGTTTTGAGGCACCTTAGTTCAAAACTATTTACCTTCTCTTCCACGTACTACCTAAGAGATTCCACCGGAAATACATGTTTTGAGGCACCTTAGTTCAAAACTATTTACTTTCTCTTCCACCTACTACCTAAGAGATTCCACCGGAATTACATGTTTTGAGGCACCTTAGTTCAAAACTATTTACTTTCTCTTCCACGTACTACCTAAGAGATTACACCGGAAATACATGTTTTGAGGCACCTTAGTTCAAAACTATTTACTTTCTCTTCCACGTACTACCTAAGAGATTACACCGGAAATACATGTTTTGAGGCACCTTAGTTCAAAACTATTTACCTTCTCTTCCACCTACTACCTAAGAGATTAAACCGGAAATACATGTTTTGAGGCACCTTAGTTCAAAACTATTTACCTTCTCTTCCACGTACTACCTAAGAGATTCCACCGGAAATACATGTTTTGAGGCACCTTAGTTCAAAACTATTTACTTTCTCTTCCACGTACTACCTAAGAGATTCCACCGGAAATACATGTTTTGAGGCACCTTACTCCAAAACTATTTACTTTCTCTTCCACATACTACCTAAGAGATTCCACCGGAAATACATGTTTTGAGGCACCTAAGTTCAAAACTATTTACTTTCTCTTCCACGTACTACCTAAGAGATTCCACCGGAAATACATGTTTTGAGGCACCTTAGTTCAGAACTATTTACTTTCTCTTCCACCTACTACCTAAGAGATTACACCGGAAGTACATGTTTTGAGGCACCTTACTCCAAAACTATTTACTTTCTCTTCCACGTACTACCTAAGAGATTACACCGGAAATACATGTTTTGAGGCACCTTAGTTCAAAACTATTTACTTTCTCTTCCACGTTCTACCTAGGAGATTACACCGGAAATACATGTTTTGAGGCACCTTAGTTCAAAACTATTTACTTTCTCTTCCACCTACTACCTAAGAGATTACACCGGAAATACATGTTTTGAGGCACCTTAGTTCAAAACTATTTACTTTCTCTTCCACGTACTACCTAAGAGATTACACCGGAAGTACATGTTTTGAGGCACCTTACTCCAAAACTATTTACTTTCTCTTCCACCTACTACCTAAGAGATTAAACCGGAAGTACATGTTTTGAGGCACCTTACTCCAAAACTATTTACTTTCTCTTCCATCTACTACCTAAGAGATTAAACCGGAAGTACATGTTTTGAGGCACCTTAGTTCAAAACTATTTACTTTCTCTTCCACCTACTACCTAAGAGATTACACCGGAAGTACATGTTTTGAGGCACCTTAGTTCAAAACTATTTACTTTCTCTTCCACCTACTACCTAAGAGATTACACCGGAAATACATGTTTTGAGGCACCTTAGTTCAAAACTATTTACTTTCTCTTCCACCTACTACCTAAGAGATTCCACCGGAATTACATGTTTTGAGGCACCTTAGTTCAAAACTATTTACCTTCTCTTCCACCTACTACCTAAGAGATTCCACCGTATATACATGTTTTGAGGCACCTTAGTTCAAAACTATTTACTTTCTCTTCCACGTACTACCTAAGAGATTCCACCGGAATTACATGTTTTGAGGCACCTTACTCCAAAACTATTTACTTTCTCTACCACGTACTACCTAAGAGATTACACCGGAAATACATGTTTTGAGGCACCTTAGTTCAAAACTATTTACTTTCTCTTCCACCTACTACCTAAGAGATTCCACCGGAAATACATGTTTTGAGGCACCTTAGTTCAAAACTATTTACTTTCTCTTCCACCTACTACCTAAGAGATTACACCGGAAATACATGTTTTGAGGCACCTTAGTTCAAAACTATTTAGTTTCTCTACCACGTACTACCTAGGAGATTACACCGGAAATACATGTTTTGAGGCACCTTAGTTCAAAACTATTTACCTTCTCTTCCACCTACTACCTAAGAGAGTACACCGGAAATACATGTTTTGAGGCACCTTAGTTCAAAACTATTTAGTTTCTCTACCACGTACTACCTAGGAGATTACACCGGAAATACATGTTTTGAGGCACCTTAGTTCAAAACTATTTACTTTCTCTTCCACCTACTACCTAAGAGATTACACCGGAAATACATGTTTTGAGGCACCTTAGTTCAAAACTATTTACTTTGTCTTCCACCTACTACCTAAGAGATTATACCGGAAATACATGTTTTGAGGCACCTTAGTTCAAAACTATTTAGTTTCTCTTCCACCTACTACCTAAGAGATTCCACCGGAAATACATGTTTTGAGGCACCTTAGTTCAAAACTATTTACTTTCTCTTCCATCTACTACCTAAGAGATTACACCGGAAATACATGTTTTGAGGCACCTTAGTTCAAAACTATTTACTTTCTCTTCCACGTACTACCTAAGAGATTACACCGGAAGTACATGTTTTGAGGCACCTTACTCCAAAACTATTTACTTTCTCTTCCACCTACTACCTAAGAGATTAAACCGGAAGTACATGTTTTGAGGCACCTTACTCCAAAACTATTTACTTTCTCTTCCATCTACTACCTAAGAGATTAAACCGGAAGTACATGTTTTGAGGCACCTTAGTTCAAAACTATTTACTTTCTCTTCCACCTACTACCTAAGAGATTCCACCGGAAATACTTGTTTTGAGGCACCTTAGTTCAAAACTATTTACTTTCTCTTCCATCTACTACCTAAGAGATTACACCGGAAATACATGTTTTGAGGCACCTTAGTTCAAAACTATTTACTTTCTCTTCCACGTACTACCTAAGAGATTACACCGGAAGTACATGTTTTGAGGCACCTTACTCCAAAACTATTTACTTTCTCTTCCACCTACTACCTAAGAGATTAAACCGGAAGTACATGTTTTGAGGCACCTTAGTTCAAAACTATTTACTTTCTCTTCCACCTACTACCTAAGAGATTACACCGGAAGTACATGTTTTGAGGCACCTCAGTTCAAAACTATTTACTTTCTCTTCCACCTACTACCTAAGAGATTACACCGGAAATACATGTTTTGAGGCACCTTAGTTCAAAACTATTTACTTTCTCTTCCACCTACTACCTAAGAGATTCCACCGGAATTACATGTTTTGAGGCACCTTAGTTCAAAACTATTTACCTTCTCTTCCACCTACTACCTAAGAGATTCCACCGTATATACATGTTTTGAGGCACCTTAGTTCAAAACTATTTACTTTCTCTTCCACGTACTACCTAAGAGATTCCACCGGAATTACATGTTTTGAGGCACCTTACTCCAAAACTATTTACTTTCTCTACCACGTACTACCTAAGAGATTACACCGGAAATACATGTTTTGAGGCACCTTAGTCCAAAACTATTTACTTTCTCTACCACCTACTACCTAAGAGATTCCACCGGAAATACATGTTTTGAGGTCTCTTAGTCCAAAACTATTTACTTCTCTTCCACGTACTACCTAGGAGATTACACCGGAAGTACATGTTTTGAGGTCTTAGTCCAAAACTATTTACTTTCTCTACCACGTACTACCTAAGAGATTACACCGGAAATACATGTTTTGAGGTCTCTTAGTCCAAAACTATTTACTTCTCTTCCACGTACTACCTAGGAGATTACACCGGAAATACATGTTTTGAGGTCTCTTAGTCCAAAACTATTTACTTCTCTTCCACGTACTACCTAGGAGATTCCACCAGAAGTACATGTTTTGAGATCTCTTAGACCAAAACTATTTGCTTTCTCTACGTACTACCTAGGAGATTCCACCGGAAATACATGTTTTGAGGTCTCTTAGTCCAAAACTATTTACTTCTCTTCCATGTACTACCTAGGAGATTACACCGGAAATACATGTTTTGAGGCACCTTACTCCAAAACTATTTACTTCTCTTCCACGTACTACCTAAGAGATTACACCGGAAATACATGTTTTGAGGCACCTTACTCCAAAACTATTTACTTCTCTTCCACGTACTATCTAAAAGATTCCACCGGAAATACATGTTTTGAGGCACCTTACTCCAAAACTATTTACTTCTCTTCCACGTACTACCTAAGAGATTCCACCGGAAATACATGTTTTGAGGCACCTTACTCCAAAACTATTTACTTCTCTTCCACGTACTACCTAAGAGATTACACCGGAAATACATGTTTTGAGGTCTCTTAGACCAAAACTATTTGCTTTCTCTTCCACGTACTACCTAGGAGATTCCTCCGGAAATACATGTTTTGAGGTCTCTTAGTCCAAAACTATTTACTTCTCTTCCATGTACTACCTAGGAGATTACACCGGAAATACATGTTTTGAGGCACCTTACTCCAAAACTATTTACTTCTCTTCCATGTACTACCTAGGAGATTACACCAGAAATACATGTTTTGAGATCTCTTAGACCAAAACTATTTGCTTTCTCTACCACGTACTACCTAGGAGATTCCACCGGAAATACATGTTTTGAGGCACCTTAGTTCAAAACTATTTACCTTCTCTTCCACGTACTACCTAAGAGATTCCACCGGAAATACATGTTTTGAGGCACCTTAGTTCAAAACTATTTACTTTCTCTTCCACCTACTACCTAAGAGATTCCACCGGAATTACATGTTTTGAGGCACCTTAGTTCAAAACTATTTACTTTCTCTTCCACGTACTACCTAAGAGATTACACCGGAAATACATGTTTTGAGGCACCTTAGTTCAAAACTATTTACTTTCTCTTCCACGTACTACCTAAGAGATTACACCGGAAATACATGTTTTGAGGCACCTTAGTTCAAAACTATTTACCTTCTCTTCCACCTACTACCTAAGAGATTAAACCGGAAATACATGTTTTGAGGCACCTTAGTTCAAAACTATTTACCTTCTCTTCCACGTACTACCTAAGAGATTCCACCGGAAATACATGTTTTGAGGCACCTTAGTTCAAAACTATTTACTTTCTCTTCCACGTACTACCTAAGAGATTCCACCGGAAATACATGTTTTGAGGCACCTTACTCCAAAACTATTTACTTTCTCTTCCACATACTACCTAAGAGATTCCACCGGAAATACATGTTTTGAGGCACCTAAGTTCAAAACTATTTACTTTCTCTTCCACGTACTACCTAAGAGATTCCACCGGAAATACATGTTTTGAGGCACCTTAGTTCAGAACTATTTACTTTCTCTTCCACCTACTACCTAAGAGATTCCACCGGAATTACATGTTTTGAGGCACCTTAGTTCAAAACTATTTACTTTCTCTTCCACGTACTACCTAAGAGATTACACCGGAAATACATGTTTTGAGGCACCTTAGTTCAAAACTATTTACTTTCTCTTCCACGTACTACCTAAGAGATTACACCGGAAATACATGTTTTGAGGCACCTTAGTTCAAAACTATTTACCTTCTCTTCCACCTACTACCTAAGAGATTAAACCGGAAATACATGTTTTGAGGCACCTTAGTTCAAAACTATTTACCTTCTCTTCCACGTACTACCTAAGAGATTCCACCGGAAATACATGTTTTGAGGCACCTTAGTTCAAAACTATTTACTTTCTCTTCCATCTACTACCTAAGAGATTACACCGGAAGTACATGTTTTGAGGTCTTAGTTCAAAACTATTTACTTTCTCTTCCACGTTCTACCTAGCAGATTCCAGGGGAAATACATGTTTTGAGGTCTTAGTTCAAAACTACTTACTTTCTCTTCCACCTACTACCTAGGAGATTACACCGGAAATACATGTTTTGAGGCACCTTAGTTCACAACTATTTACTTTCTCTTCCACCTACTACCTAAGAGATTCCACCGGAAATACATGTTTTGAGGCACCTTAGTTCAAAACTATTTACTTTCTCTTCCACGTACTACCTAAGAGATTCCACCGGAATTACATGTTTTGAGGCACCTTACTCCAAAACTATTTACTTTCTCTACCACGTACTACCTAAGAGATTACACCGGAAATACATGTTTTGAGGCACCTTAGTCCAAAACTATTTACTTTCTCTACCACCTACTACCTAAGAGATTCCACCGGAAATACATGTTTTGAGGTCTCTTAGTCCAAAACTATTTACTTCTCTTCCACGTACTACCTAGGAGATTACACCGGAAGTACATGTTTTGAGGTCTTAGTCCAAAACTATTTACTTTCTCTACCACGTACTACCTAAGAGATTACACCGGAAATACATGTTTTGAGGTCTCTTAGTCCAAAACTATTTACTTCTCTTCCACGTACTACCTAGGAGATTACACCGGAAATACATGTTTTGAGGTCTCTTAGTCCAAAACTATTTACTTCTCTTTCACGTACTACCTAGGAGATTCCACCAGAAGTACATGTTTTGAGATCTCTTAGACCAAAACTATTTGCTTTCTCTACGTACTACCTAGGAGATTCCACCGGAAATACATGTTTTGAGGTCTCTTAGTCCAAAACTATTTACTTCTCTTCCATGTACTACCTAGGAGATTACACCGGAAATACATGTTTTGAGGCACCTTACTCCAAAACTATTTACTTCTCTTCCACGTACTACCTAAAAGATTACACCGCAAATACATGTTTTGAGGCAACTTACTCCAAAACTATTTACTTCTCTTCCACGTACTACCTAAGAGATTCCACCGGAAATACATGTTTTGAGGCACCTTACTCCAAAACTATTTACTTCTCTTCCACGTACTACCTAAGAGATTCCACCGGAAATACATGTTTTGAGGCACCTTACTCCAAAACTATTTACTTCTCTTCCACGTACTACCTAAGAGATTACACCGGAAATACATGTTTTGAGGTCTCTTAGACCAAAACTATTTGCTTTCTCTTCCACGTACTACCTAGGAGATTCCACCGGAAATACATGTTTTGAGGTCTCTTAGTCCAAAACTATTTACTTCTCTTCCATGTACTACCTAGGAGATTACACCGGAAATACATGTTTTGAGGCACCCTACTCCAAAACTATTTACTTCTCTTCCATGTACTACCTAGGAGATTACACCAGAAATACATGTTTTGAGATCTCTTAGACCAAAACTATTTGCTTTCTCTACCACGTACTACCTAGGAGATTCCACCGGAAATACATGTTTTGAGGCACCTTAGTTCAAAACTATTTACCTTCTCTTCCACGTACTACCTAAGAGATTCCACCGGAAATACATGTTTTGAGGCACCTTAGTTCAAAACTATTTACTTTCTCTTCCACCTACTACCTAAGAGATTCCACCGGAATTACATGTTTTGAGGCACCTTAGTTCAAAACTATTTACTTTCTCTTCCACGTACTACCTAAGAGATTACACCGGAAATACATGTTTTGAGGCACCTTAGTTCAAAACTATTTACTTTCTCTTCCACGTACTACCTAAGAGATTACACCGGAAATACATGTTTTGAGGCACCTTAGTTCAAAACTATTTACTTTCTCTTCCACGTACTACCTAAGAGATTACACCGGAAATACATGTTTTGAGGCACCTTAGTTCAAAACTATTTACCTTCTCTTCCATCTACTACCTAAGAGATTAAACCGGAAATACATGTTTTGAGGCACCTTAGTTCAAAACTATTTACCTTCTCTTCCACGTACTACCTAAGAGATTCCACCGGAAATACATGTTTTGAGGCACCTTAGTTCAAAACTATTTACTTTCTCTTCCACGTACTACCTAAGAGATTCCACCGGAAATACATGTTTTGAGGCACCTTACTCCAAAACTATTTACTTTCTCTTCCACATACTACCTAAGAGATTCCACCGGAAATACATGTTTTGAGGCACCTAAGTTCAAAACTATTTACTTTCTCTTCCACGTACTACCTAAGAGATTCCACCGGAAATACATGTTTTGAGGCACCTTAGTTCAGAACTATTTACTTTCTCTTCCACATACTACCTAAGAGATTCCACCGGAAATACATGTTTTGAGGCACCTTAGTTCAAAACTATTTACTTTCTCTTCAACGTACTACCTAAGAGATTCCACCGGAAATACATGTTTTGAGGCACCTTAGTTCAAAACTATTTACTTTCTCTTCCACGTACTACCTAAGAGATTCCACCGGAAATACATGTTTTGAGGCACCTTAGTTCAAAACTATTTACCTTCTCTTCCACCTACTACCTAAGAGATTCCACCGGAAATACATGTTTTGAGGCACCTTAGTTCAAAACTATTTACCTTCTCTTCCACCTACTACCTAAGAGATTCCACCGGAATTACATGTTTTGAGGCACCTTAGTTCAAAACTATTTACCTTCTCTTCCACCTACTACCTAAGAGATTACACCGGAAGTACATGTTTTGAGGCACCTTAGTTCAAAACTATTTACTTTCTCTACCACGTACTACCTAAGAGATTACACCGGAAGTACATGTTTTGAGGCACCTTACTCCAAAACTATTTACCTTCTCTTCCACCTACTACCTAAGAGATTACACCGGAAATACATGTTTTGAGGCACCTTACTCCAAAACTATTTACTTCTCTTCCACGTACTACCTAAGAGATTACACCGGAAATACATGTTTTGAGGTCTCTTAGACCAAAACTATTTGCTTTCTCTTCCACGTACTACCTAGGAGATTCCACCGGAAATACATGTTTTGAGGTCTCTTAGTCCAAAACTATTTACTTCTCTTCCATGTACTACCTAGGAGATTACACCGGAAATACATGTTTTGAGGCACCTTACTCCAAAACTATTTACTTCTCTTCCATGTACTACCTAGGAGATTACACCGGAAATACATGTTTTGAGGCACCTTACTCCAAAACTATTTACTTTCTCTTCCACGTACTACCTAAGAGATTACACCGGAATTACATGTTTTGAGGCACCTTACTCCAAAACTATTTACTTTCTCTTCCACGTACTACCTAAGAGATTCCACCGGAAGTACATGTTTTGAGGCACCTTACTCCAAAACTATTTACTTTCTCTTCCACCTACTACCTAAGAGATTACACCGGAAGTACATGTTTTGAGGCACCTTACTCCAAAACTGTTTACTTTCTCTTCCACGTACTACCTAAGAGATTACACCGGAAATACATGTTTTGAGGCACCTTAGTTCAAAACTATTTACTTTCTCTTCCACGTTCTACCTAGGAGATTACACCGGAAATACATGTTTTGAGGCACCTTAGTTCAAAACTATTTACTTTCTCTTCCACCTACTACCTAAGGGATTACACCGGAAGTACATGTTTTGAGGCACCTTAGTTCAAAACTATTTACTTTCTCTACCACGTACTACCTAAGACATTCCACCGGAAATACATGTTTTGAGGCACCTTAGTTCAAAACTATTTACTTTCTCTTCCATCTACTACCTAAGAGATTACACCGGAAGTACATGTTTTGAGGTCTTAGTTCAAAACTATTTACTTTCTCTTCCACCTACTACCTAGGAGATTACACCGGAAATACATGTTTTGAGGCACCTTAGTTCACAACTATTTACTTTCTCTTCCACCTACTACCTAAGAGATTCCACCGGAAATACATGTTTTGAGGCACCTTAGTTCAAAACTATTTACTTTCTCTTCCACCTACTACCTAAGAGATTACACCGGAAATACATGTTTTGAGGCACCTTAATTCAAAACTATTTAGTTTCTCTACCACGTACTACCTAGGAGATTACACCGGAAATACATGTTTTGAGGCACCTTAGTTCAAAACTATTTACTTTCTCTTCCACCTACTACCTAAGAGATTACACCGGAAATACATGTTTTGAGGCACCTTAGTTCAAAACTATTTAGTTTCTCTACCACGTACTACCTAGGAGATTACACCGGAAATACATGTTTTGAGGCACCTTAGTTCAAAACTATTTACTTTCTCTTCCACCTACTACCTAAGAGATTACACCGGCAATACATGTTTTGAGGCACCTTAGTTCAAAACTATTTACTTTCTCTTCCACCTACTACCTAAGAGATTATACCGGAAATACATGTTTTGAGGCACCTTATTTCAAAACTATTTAGTTTCTCTTCCACCTACTACCTAAGAGATTACACCGGAAGTACATGTTTTGAGGCACCTTAGTTCAAAACTATTTACTTTCTCTACCACGTACTACCTAAGAGATTCCACCGGAAATACATGTTTTGAGGCACCTTAGTTCAAAACTATTTACTTTCTCTTCCATCTACTACCTAAGAGATTACACCGGAAATACATGTTTTGAGGCACCTTAGTTCAAAACTATTTACTTTCTCTTCCACGTACTACCTAAGAGATTACACCGGAAGTACATGTTTTGAGGCACCTTACTCCAAAACTATTTACTTTCTCTTCCATCTACTACCTAAGAGATTACACCGGAAATACATGTTTTGAGGCACCTTACTCCAAAACTATTTACTTTCTCTTCCATCTACTACCTAAGAGATTACACCGGAAATACATGTTTTGAGGCACCTTAGTTCAAAACTATTTACTTTCTCTTCCATCTACTACCTAAGAGATTACACCGGAAATACATGTTTTGAGGCACCTTAGTTCAAAACTATTTACTTTCTCTTCCATCTACTACCTAAGAGATTACACCGGAAATACATGTTTTGAGGCACCTTAGTTCAAAACTATTTACTTTCTCTTCCACGTACTACCTAAGAGATTACACCGGAAGTACATGTTTTGAGGCACCTTACTCCAAAACTATTTACTTTCTCTTCCACCTACTACCTAAGAGATTAAACCGGAAGTACATGTTTTGAGGCACCTTACTCCAAAACTATTTACTTTCTCTTCCATCTACTACCTAAGAGAGTAAACCGGAAGTACATGTTTTGAGGCACCTTAGTTCAAAACTATTTACTTTCTCTTCCACCTACTACCTAAGAGATTACACCGGAAGTACATGTTTTGAGGCACCTTAGTTCAAAACTATTTACTTTCTCTTCCACCTACTACCTAAGAGATTCCACCGGAATTACATGTTTTGAGGCACCTTAGTTCAAAACTATTTACCTTCTCTTCCACCTACTACCTAAGAGATTCCACCGTATATACATGTTTTGAGGCACCTTAGTTCAGAACTATTTACTTTCTCTTCCACGTACTACCTAAGAGATTCCACCGGAATTACATGTTTTGAGGCACCTTACTCCAAAACTATTTACTTTCTCTACCACGTACTACCTAAGAGATTACACCGGAAATACATGTTTTGAGGCACCTTAGTTCAAAACTATTTACTTTCTCTTCCACCTACTACCTAAGAGATTATACCGGAAATACATGTTTTGAGGCACCTTAGTTCAAAACTATTTAGTTTCTCTTCCACCTACTACCTAAGAGATTACACCGGAAGTACATGTTTTGAGGCACCTTAGTTCAAAACTATTTACTTTCTCTACCACGTACTACCTAAGAGATTCCACCGGAAATACATGTTTTGAGGCACCTTAGTTCAAAACTATTTACTTTCTCTTCCATCTACTACCTAAGAGATTACACCGGAAATACATGTTTTGAGGCACCTTAGTTCAAAACTATTTACTTTCTCTTCCATCTACTACCTAAGAGATTACACCGGAAGTACATGTTTTGAGGCACCTTACTCCAAAACTATTTACTTTCTCTTCCATCTACTCCCTAAGAGATTACACCGGAAATACATGTTTTGAGGCACCTTACTCCAAAACTATTTACTTTCTCTTCCATCTACTATCTAAGAGATTACACCGGAAATACATGTTTTGAGGCACCTTAGTTCAAAACTATTTACTTTCTCTTCCATCTACTACCTAAGAGATTACACCGGAAATACATGTTTTGAGGCACCTTAGTTCAAAACTATTTACTTTCTCTTCCATCTACTACCTAAGAGATTACACCGGAAATACATGTTTTGAGGCACCTTAGTTCAAAACTATTTACTTTCTCTTCCACGTACTACCTAAGAGATTACACCGGAAGTACATGTTTTGAGGCACCTTACTCCAAAACTATTTACTTTCTCTTCCACCTACTACCTAAGAGATTAAACCGGAAGTACATGTTTTGAGGCACCTTACTCCAAAACTATTTACTTTCTCTTCCATCTACTACCTAAGAGATTAAACCGGAAGTACATGTTTTGAGGCACCTTAGTTCAAAACTATTTACTTTCTCTTCCACCTACTACCTAAGAGATTACACCGGAAGTACATGTTTTGAGGCACCTTAGTTCAAAACTATTTACTTTCTCTTCCACCTACTACCTAAGAGATTACACCGGAAATACATGTTTTGAGGCACCTTAGTTCAAAACTATTTACTTTCTCTTCCACCTACTACCTAAGAGATTCCACCGGAATTACATGTTTTGAGGCACCTTAGTTCAAAACTATTTACCTTCTCTTCCACCTACTACCTAAGAGATTCCACCGTATATACATGTTTTGAGGCACCTTAGTTCAAAACTATTTACTTTCTCTTCCACGTACTACCTAAGAGATTCCACCGGAATTACATGTTTTGAGGCACCTTACTCCAAAACTATTTACTTTCTCTACCACGTACTACCTAAGAGATTACACCGGAAATACATGTTTTGAGGCACCTTAGTCCAAAACTATTTACTTTCTCTACCACCTACTACCTAAGAGATTCCACCGGAAATACATGTTTTGAGGTCTCTTTGTCCAAAACTATTTACTTCTCTTCCACGTACTACCTAGGAGATTACACCGGAAGTACATGTTTTGAGGTCTTAGTCCAAAACTATTTACTTTCTCTACCACGTACTACCTAAGAGATTACACCGGAAATACATGTTTTGAGGTCTCTTAGTCCAAAACTATTTACTTCTCTTCCACGTACTACCTAGGAGATTACACCGGAAATACATGTTTTGAGGTCTCTTAGTCCAAAACTATTTACTTCTCTTCCACGTACTACCTAGGAGATTCCACCAGAAGTACATGTTTTGAGATCTCTTAGACCAAAACTATTTGCTTTCTCTATGTACTACCTAGGAGATTCCACCGGAAATACATGTTTTGAGGTCTCTTAGTCCAAAACTATTTACTTCTCTTCCATGTACTACCTAGGAGATTACACCGGAAATACATGTTTTGAGGCACCTTACTCCAAAACTATTTACTTCTCTTCCACGTAGTACCTAAGAGATTACACCGGAAATACATGTTTTGAGGCACCTTACTCCAAAACTATTTACTTCTCTTCCACGTACTACCTAAAAGATTCCACCGGAAATACATGTTTTGAGGCACCTTACTCCAAAACTATTTACTTCTCTTCCACGTACTACCTAAGAGATTCCACCGGAAATACATGTTTTGAGGCACCTTACTCCAAAACTATTTACTTCTCTTCCACGTACTACCTAAGAGATTACACCGGAAATACATGTTTTGAGGTCTCTTAGACCAAAACTATTTGCTTGCTCTTCCACGTACTACCTAGGAGATTCCACCGGAAATACATGTTTTGAGGTCTCTTAGTCCAAAACTATTTACTTCTCTTCCATGTACTACCTAGGAGATTACACCGGAAATACATGTTTTGAGGCACCTTACTCCAAAACTATTTACTTCTCTTCCATGTACTACCTAGGAGATTACACCAGAAATACATGTTTTGAGATCTCTTAGACCAAAACTATTTGCTTTCTCTACCACGTACTACCTAGGAGATTCCACCGGAAATACATGTTTTGAGGCACCTTAGTTCAAAACTATTTACCTTCTCTTCCACGTACTACCTAAGAGATTCCACCGGAAATACATGTTTTGAGGCACCTTAGTTCAAAACTATTTACTTTCTCTTCCACCTACTACCTAAGAGATTCCACCGGAATTACATGTTTTGAGGCACCTTAGTTCAAAACTATTTACTTTCTCTTCCACGTACTACCTAAGAGATTACACCGGAAATACATGTTTTGAGGCACCTTAGTTCAAAACTATTTACTTTCTCTTCCACGTACTACCTAAGAGATGACACCGGAAATACATGTTTTGAGGCACCTTAGTTCAAAACTATTTACTTTCTCTTCCACGTACTACCTAAGAGATTACACCGGAAATACATGTTTTGAGGCACCTTAGTTCAAAACTATTTACCTTCTCTTCCACCTACTACCTAAGAGATTAAACCGGAAATACATGTTTTGAGGCACCTTAGTTCAAAACTATTTACCTTCTCTTCCACGTACTACCTAAGAGATTCCACCGGAAATACATGTTTTGAGGCACCTTAGTTCAAAACTATTTACTTTCTCTTCCACGTACTACCTAAGAGATTCCACCGGAAATACATGTTTTGAGGCACCTTACTCCAAAACTATTTACTTTCTCTTCCACATACTACCTAAGAGATTCCACCGGAAATACATGTTTTGAGGCACCTAAGTTCAAAACTATTTACTTTCTCTTCCACGTACTACCTAAGAGATTCCACCGGAAATACATGTTTTGAGGCACCTTAGTTCAGAACTATTTACTTTCTCTTCCACATACTACCTAAGAGATTCCACCGGAAATACATGTTTTGAGGCACCTTAGTTCAAAACTATTTACTTTCTCTTCCACGTACTACCTAAGAGATTCCACCGGAAATACATGTTTTGAGGCACCTTAGTTCAAAACTATTTACTTTCTCTTCCACGTACTACCTAAGAGATTCCACCGGAAATACATGTTTTGAGGCACCTTAGTTCAAAACTATTTACCTTCTCTTCCACCTACTACTTAAGAGATTCCACCGGAAATACATGTTTTGAGGCACCTTAGTTCAAAACTATTTACCTTCTCTTCCACCTACTACCTAAGAGATTCCACCGGAATTACATGTTTTGAGGCACCTTAGTTCAAAACTATTTACTTTCTCTACCACGTACTACCTAAGAGATTACACCGGAAGTACATGTTTTGAGGCACCTTACTCCAAAACTATTTACCTTCTCTTCCACCTACTACCTAAGAGATTACACCGGAAATACATGTTTTGAGGCACCTTACTCCAAAACTATTTACTTCTCTTCCACGTACTACCTAAGAGATTACACCGGAAATACATGTTTTGAGGTCTCTTAGACCAAAACTATTTGCTTTCTCTTCCACGTACTACCTAGGAGATTCCACCGGAAATACATGTTTTGAGGTCTCTTAGTCCAAAACTATTTACTTCTCTTCCATGTACTACCTAGGAGATTACACCGGAAATACATGTTTTGAGGCACCTTACTCCAAAACTATTTACTTCTCTTCCATGTACTACCTAGGAGATTACACCGGAAATACATGTTTTGAGGCACCTTACTCCAAAACTATTTACTTCTCTTCCATGTACTACCTAGGAGATTACACCGGAAATACATGTTTTGAGGCACCTTACTCCAAAACTATTTACTTTCTCTTCCACCTACTACCTAAGAGATTCCACCGGAATTACATGTTTTGAGGCACCTTACTCCAAAACTATTTACTTTCTCTTCCACCTACTACCTAAGAGATTCCACCGGAATTACATGTTTTGAGGCACCTTACTCCAAAACTATTTACTTTCTCTTCCACGTACTACCTAAGAGATTCCACCGGAATTACATGTTTTGAGGCACCTTACTCCAAAACTATTTACGTTCTCTTCCACCTACTGCCTAAGAGATTACACCGGAAGTACATGTTTTGAGGTCTTAGTTCAAAACTATTTACTTTCTCTTCCACCTACTACCTAAGAGATTCAACCGGAAATACATGTTTTGAGGCACCTTACTCCAAAACTATTTACTTTCTCTTCCACGTACTACCTAAGAGATTCCACCGGAAGTACATGTTTTGAGGCACCTTACTCCAAAACTATTTACTTTCTCTTCCACCTACTACCTAAGAGATTACACCGGAAGTACATGTTTTAAGGCACCTTACTCCAAAACTATTTACTTTCTCTTCCACGTACTACCTAAGAGATTACACCGGAAATACATGTTTTGAGGCACCTTAGTTCAAAACTATTTACTTTCTCTTCCAGCTACTACCTAAGAGATTACACCGGAAGTACATGTTTTGAGGCACCTTAGTTCAAAACTATTTACTTTCTCTACCACGTACTACCTAAGAGATTCCAACGGAAATACATGTTTTGAGGCACCTTAGTTCAAAACTATTTACTTTCTCTTCCATCTACTACCTAAGAGATTACACCGGAAGTACATGTTTTGAGGTCTTAGTTCAAAACTATTTACTTTCTCTTCCACGTTCTACCTAGCAGATTCCAGGGGAAATACATGTTTTGAGGTCTTAGTTCAAAACTATTTACTTTCTCTTCCACCTACTACCTAGGAGATTACACCGGAAATACATGTTTTGAGGCACCTTAGTTCACAACTGTTTACTTTCTCTTCCACCTACTACCTAAGAGATTCCACCGGAAATACATGTTTTGAGGCACCTTAGTTCAAAACTATTTACTTTCTCTTCCACGTACTACCTAAGAGATTCCACCGGAATTACATGTTTTGAGGCACCTTACTCCAAAACTATTTACTTTCTCTACCACGTACTACCTAAGAGATTACACCGGAAATACATGTTTTGAGGCACCTTAGTCCAAAACTATTTACTTTCTCTACCACCTACTACCTAAGAGATTCCACCGGAAATACATGTTTTGAGGTCTCTTAGTCCAAAACTATTTACTTCTCTTCCACGTACTACCTAGGAGATTACACCGGAAGTACATGTTTTGAGGTCTTAGTCTAAAACTATTTACTTTCTCTACCACGTACTACCTAAGAGATTACACCGGAAATACATGTTTTGAGGTCTCTTAGTCCAAAACTATTTACTTCTCTTCCACGTACTACCTAGGAGATTACACCGGAAATACATGTTTTGAGGTCTCTTAGTCCAAAACTATTTACTTCTCTTCCACGTACTACCTAGGAGATTCCACCAGAAGTACATGTTTTGAGATCTCTTAGACCACAACTATTTGCTTTCTCTACGTACTACCTAGGAGATTCCACCGGAAATACATGTTTTGAGGTCTCTTAGTCCAAAACTATTTACTTCTCTTCCATGTACTACCTAGGAGATTACACCGGAAATACATGTTTTGAGGCACCTTACTCCAAAACTATTTACTTCTCTTCCACGTACTACCTAAAAGATTACACCGGAAATACATGTTTTGAGGCACCTTACTCCAAAACTATTTACTTCTCTTCCACGTACTACCTAAGAGATTCCACCGGAAATACATGTTTTGAGGCACCTTACTCCAAAACTATTTACTTCTCTTCCACGTACTACCTAAGAGATTCCACCGGAAATACATGTTTTCAGGCACCTTACTCCAAAACTATTTACTTCTCTTCCACGTACTACCTAAGAGATTACACCGGAAATACATGTTTTGAGGTCTCTTAGTCCAAAACTATTTACTTCTCTTCCATGTACTACCTAGGAGATTACACCGGAAATACATGTTTTGAGGCACCTTACTCCAAAACTATTTACTTCTCTTCCATGTACTACCTAGGAGATTACACCAGAAATACATGTTTTGAGATCTCTTAGACCAAAACTATTTGCTTTCTCTACCACGTACTACCTAGGAGATTCCACCGGAAATACATGTTTTGAGGCACCTTAGTTCAAAACTATTTACCTTCTCGTCCACGTACTACCTAAGAGATTCCACCGGAAATACATGTTTTGAGGCACCTTAGTTCAAAACTATTTACTTTCTCTTCCACCTACTACCTAAGAGATTCCACCGGAATTACATGTTTTGAGGCACCTTAGTTCAAAACTATTTACTTTCTCTTCCAGGTACTACCTAAGAGATTACACCGGAAATACATGTTTTGAGGCACCTTAGTTCAAAACTATTTACTTTCTCTTCCACGTACTACCTAAGAGATTACACCGGAAATACATGTTTTGAGGCACCTTAGTTCAAAACTATTTACTTTCTCTTCCACGTACTACCTAAGAGATTACACCGGAAATACATGTTTTGAGGCACCTTAGTTCAAAACTATTTACTTTCTCTTCCACCTACTACCTAAGAGATTATACCGGAAATACATGTTTTGAGGCACCTTAGTTCAAAACTATTTAGTTTCTCTTCCACCTACTACCTAAGAGATTACACCGGAAGTACATGTTTTGAGGCACCTTAGTTCAAAACTATTTACTTTCTCTACCACGTACTACCTAAGAGATTCCACCGGAAATACATGTTTTGAGGCACCTTAGTTCAAAACTATTTACTTTCTCTTCCATCTACTACCTAAGAGATTACACCGGAAATACATGTTTTGAGGCACCTTAGTTCAAAACTATTTACTTTCTCTTCCACGTACTACCTAAGAGATTACACCGGAAGTACATGTTTTGAGGCACCTTACTCCAAAACTATTTACTTTCTCTTCCATCTACTACCTAAGAGATTACACCGGAAATACATGTTTTGAGGCACCTTACTCCAAAACTATTTACTTTCTCTTCCATCTACTATCTAAGAGATTACACCGGAAATACATGTTTTGAGGCACCTTAGTTCAAAACTATTTACTTTCTCTTCCATCTACTACCTAAGAGATTACACCGGAAATACATGTTTTGAGGCACCTTAGTTCAAAACTATTTACTTTCTCTTCCATCTACTACCTAAGAGATTACACCGGAAATACATGTTTTGAGGCACCTTAGTTCAAAACTATTTACTTTCTCTTCCACGTACTACCTAAGAGATTACACCGGAAGTACATGTTTTGAGGCACCTTACTCCAAAACTATTTACTTTCTCTTCCACCTACTACCTAAGAGATTAAACCGGAAGTACATGTTTTGAGGCACCTTACTCCAAAACTATTTACTTTCTCTTCCATCTACTACCTAAGAGATTAAACCGGAAGTACATGTTTTGAGGCACCTTAGTTCAAAACTATTTACTTTCTCTTCCACCTACTACCTAAGAGATTACACCGGAAGTACATGTTTTGAGGCACCTTAGTTCAAAACTATTTACTTTCTCTTCCACCTACTACCTAAGAGATTACACCGGAAATACATGTTTTGAGGCACCTTAGTTCAAAACTATTTACTTTCTCTTCCACCTACTACCTAAGAGATTCCACCGGAATTACATGTTTTGAGGCACCTTAGTTCAAAACTATTTACCTTCTCTTCCACCTACTACCTAAGAGATTCCACCGTATATACATGTTTTGAGGCACCTTAGTTCAAAACTATTTACTTTCTCTTCCACGTACTACCTAAGAGATTCCACCGGAATTACATGTTTTGAGGCACCTTACTCCAAAACTATTTACTTTCTCTACCACGTACTACCTAAGAAATTACACCGGAAATACATGTTTTGAGGCACCTTAGTCCAAAACTATTTACTTTCTCTACCACCTACTACCTAAGAGATTCCACCGGAAATACATGTTTTGAGGTCTCTTAGTCCAAAACTATTTACTTCTCTTCCACGTACTACCTAGGAGATTACACCGGAAGTACATGTTTTGAGGTCTTAGTCCAAAACTATTTACTTTCTCTACCACGTACTACCTAAGAGATTACACCGGAAATACATGTTTTGAGGTCTCTTAGTCCAAAACTATTTACTTCTCTTCCACGTACTACCTAGGAGATTACACCGGAAATACATGTTTTGAGGTCTCTTAGTCCAAAACTATTTACTTCTCTTCCACGTACTACCTAGGAGATTCCACCAGAAGTACATGTTTTGAGATCTCTTAGACCAAAACTATTTGCTTTCTCTATGTACTACCTAGGAGATTCCACCGGAAATACATGTTTTGAGGTCTCTTAGTCCAAAACTATTTACTTCTCTTCCATGTACTACCTAGGAGATTACACCGGAAATACATGTTTTGAGGCACCTTACTCCAAAACTATTTACTTCTCTTCCACGTACTACCTAAGAGATTACACCGGAAATACATGTTTTGAGGCACCTTACTCCAAAACTATTTACTTCTCTTCCACGTACTACCTAAAAGATTCCACCGGAAATACATGTTTTGAGGCACCTTACTCCAAAACTATTTACTTCTCTTCCACGTACTACCTAAGAGATTCCACCGGAAATACATGTTTTGAGGCACCTTACTCCAAAACTATTTACTTCTCTTCCACGTACTACCTAAGAGATTACACCGGAAATACATGTTTTGAGGTCTCTTAGACCAAAACTATTTGCTTGCTCTTCCACGTACTACCTAGGAGATTCCACCGGAAATACATGTTTTGAGGTCTCTTAGTCCAAAACTATTTACTTCTCTTCCATGTACTACCTAGGAGATTACACCGGAAATACATGTTTTGAGGCACCTTACTCCAAAACTATTTACTTCTCTTCCATGTACTACCTAGGAGATTACACCAGAAATACATGTTTTGAGATCTCTTAGACCAAAACTATTTGCTTTCTCTACCACGTACTACCTAGGAGATTCCACCGGAAATACATGTTATGAGGCACCTTAGTTCAAAACTATTTACCTTCTCTTCCACGTACTACCTAAGAGATTCCACCGGAAATACATGTTTTGAGGCACCTTAGTTCAAAACTATTTACTTTCTCTTCCACCTACTACCTAAGAGATTCCACCGGAATTACATGTTTTGAGGCACCTTAGTTCAAAACTATTTACTTTCTCTTCCACGTACTACCTAAGAGATTACACCGGAAATACATGTTTTGAGGCACCTTAGTTCAAAACTATTTACTTTCTCTTCCACGTACTACCTAAGAGATGACACCGGAAATACATGTTTTGAGGCACCTTAGTTCAAAACTATTTACTTTCTCTTCCACGTACTACCTAAGAGATTACACCGGAAATACATGTATTGAGGCACCTTAGTTCAAAACTATTTACCTTCTCTTCCACCTACTACCTAAGAGATTAAACCGGAAATACATGTTTTGAGGCACCTTAGTTCAAAACTATTTACCTTCTCTTCCACGTACTACCTAAGAGATTCCACCGGAAATACATGTTTTGAGGCACCTTAGTTCAAAACTATTTACTTTCTCTTCCACGTTCTACCTAAGAGATTCCACCGGAAATACATGTTTTGAGGCACCTTACTCCAAAACTATTTACTTTCTCTTCCACATACTACCTAAGCGATTCTACCGGAAATACATGTTTTGAGGCACCTAAGTTCAAAACTATTTACTTTCTATTCCACGTACTACCTAAGAGATTCCACCGGAAATACATGTTTTGAGGCACCTTAGTTCAGAACTATTTACTTTCTCTTCCACATACTACCTAAGAGATTCCACCGGAAATACATGTTTTGAGGCACCTTAGTTCAAAACTATTTACTTTCTCTTCCACGTACTACCTAAGAGATTCCACCGGAAATACATGTTTTGAGGCACCTTAGTTCAAAACTATTTACTTTCTCTTCCACGTACTACCTAAGAGATTCCACCGGAAATACATGTTTTGAGGCACCTTAGTTCAAAACTATTTACCTTCTCTTCCACCTACTACCTAAGAGATTCCACCGGAAATACATGTTTTGAGGCACCTTAGTTCAAAACTATTTACCTTCTCTTCCACCTACTACCTAAGAGATTCCACCGGAATTACATGTTTTGAGGCACCTTAGTTCAAAACTATTTACTTTCTCTACCACGTACTACCTAAGAGATTACACCGGAAGTACATGTTTTGAGGCACCTTACTCCAAAACTATTTACCTTCTCTTCCACCTACTACCTAAGAGATTACACCGGAAATACATGTTTTGAGGCACCTTACTCCAAAACTATTTACTTCTCTTCCACGTACTACCTAAGAGATTACACCGGAAATACATGTTTTGAGGTCTCTTAGACCAAAACTATTTGCTTTCTCTTCCACGTACTACCTAGGAGATTCCACCGGAAATACATGTTTTGAGGTCTCTTAGTCCAAAACTATTTACTTCTCTTCCATGTACTACCTAGGAGATTACACCGGAAATACATGTTTTGAGGCACCTTACTCCAAAACTATTTACTTCTCTTCCATGTACTACCTAGGAAATTACACCGGAAATACATGTTTTGAGGCACCTTACTCCAAAACTATTTACTTCTCTTCCATGTACTACCTAGGAGATTACACCGGAAATACATGTTTTGAGGCACCTTACTCCAAAACTATTTACTTTCTCTTCCACGTACTACCTAAGAGATTACACCGGAATTACATGTTTTGAGGCACCTTACTCCAAAACTATTTACTTTCTCTTCCACCTACTACCTAAGAGATTCCACCGGAATTACATGTTTTGAGGCACCTTACTCCAAAACTATTTACTTTCTCTTCCACGTACTACCTAAGAGATTCCACCGGAATTACATGTTTTGAGGCACCTTACTCCAAAACTATTTACGTTCTCTTCCACCTACTGCCTAAGAGATTACACCGGAAGTACATGTTTTGAGGTCTTAGTTCAAAACTATTTACTTTCTCTTCCACCTACTACCTAAGAGATTCAACCGGAAATACATGTTTTGAGGCACCTTACTCCAAAACTATTTACTTTCTCTTCCACGTACTACCTAAGAGATTCCACCGGAAGTACATGTTTTGAGGCACCTTACTCCAAAACTATTTACTTTCTCTTCCACCTACTACCTAAGAGATTACACCGGAAGTACATGTTTTGAGGCACCTTACTCCAAAACTATTTACTTTCTCTTCCACGTACTACCTAAGAGATTACACCGGAAATACATGTTTTGAGGCACCTTAGTTCAAAACTATTTACTTTCTCTTCCACGTTCTACCTAGGAGATTACACCGGAAATACATGTTTTGAGGCACCTTAGTTCAAAACTATTTACTTTCTCTTCCACCTACTACCTAAGAGATTACACCGGAAGTACATGTTTTGAGGCACCTTAGTTCAAAACTATTTACTTTCTCTACCACGTACTACCTAAGAGATTCCAACGGAAATACATGTTTTGAGGCACCTTAGTTCAAAACTATTTACTTTCTCTTCCATCTACTACCTAAGAGATTACACCGGAAGTACATGTTTTGAGGTCTTAGTTCAAAACTATTTACTTTCTCTTCCACGTTCTACCTAGCAGATTCCAGGGGAAATACATGTTTTGAGGTCTTAGTTCAAAACTATTTACTTTCTCTTCCACCTACTACCTAGGAGATTACACCGGAAATACATGTTTTGAGGCACCTTAGTTCACAACTATTTACTTTCTCTTCCACCTACTACCTAAGAGATTCCACCGGAAAAACATGTTTTGAGGCACCTTAGTTCAAAACTATTTACTTTCTCTTCCACGTACTACCTAAGAGATTCCACCGGAATTACATGTTTTGAGGCACCTTACTCCAAAACTATTTACTTTCTCTACCACGTACTACCTAAGAGATTACACCGGAAATACATGTTTTGAGGCACCTTAGTCCAAAACTATTTACTTTCTCTACCACCTACTACCTAAGAGATTCCACCGGAAATACATGTTTTGAGGTCTCTTAGTCCAAAACTATTTACTTCTCTTCCACGTACTACCTAGGAGATTACACCGGAAGTACATGTTTTGAGGTCTTAGTCCAAAACTATTTACTTTCTCTACCACGTACTACCTAAGAGATTACACCGGAAATACATGTTTTGAGGTCTCTTAGTCCAAAACTATTTACTTCTCTTCCACGTACTACCTAGGAGATTACACCGGAAATACATGTTTTGAGGTCTCTTAGTCCAAAACTATTTACTTCTCTTCCACGTACTACCTAGGAGATTCCACCAGAAGTACATGTTTTGAGATCTCTTAGACCAAAACTATTTGCTTTCTCTACGTACTACTTAGGAGATTCCACCGGAAATACATGTTTTGAGGTCTCTTAGTCCAAAACTATTTACTTCTCTTCCATGTACTACCTAGGAGATTACACCGGAAATACATGTTTTGAGGCACCTTACTCCAAAACTATTTACTTCTCTTCCACGTACTACCTAAAAGATTACACCGGAAATACATGTTTTGAGGCACCTTACTCCAAAACTATTTACTTCTCTTCCACGTACTACCTAAGAGATTCCACCGGAAATACATGTTTTGAGGCACCTTACTCCAAAACTATTTACTTCTCTTCCACGTACTACCTAAGAGATTCCACCGGAAATACATGTTTTGAGGCACCTTACTCCAAAACTATTTACTTCTCTTCCACGTACTACCTAAGAGATTACACCGGAAATACATGTTTTGAGGTCTCTTAGTCCAAAACTATTTACTTCTCTTCCATGTACTACCTAGGAGATTACACCGGAAATACATGTTTTGAGGCACCTTACTCCAAAACTATTTACTTCTCTTCCATGTACTACCTAGGAGATTACACCAGAAATACATGTTTTGAGATCTCTTAGACCAAAACTATTTGCTTTCTCTACCACGTACTACCTAGGAGATTCCACCGGAAATACATGTTTTGAGGCACCTTAGTTCAAAACTATTTACCTTCTCTTCCACGTACTACCTAAGAGATTCCACCGGAAATACATGTTTTGAGGCACCTTAGTTCAAAACTATTTACTTTCTCTTCCACCTACTACCTAAGAGATTCCACCGGAATTACATGTTTTGAGGCACCTTAGTTCAAAACTATTTACTTTCTGTTCCACGTACTACCTAAGAGATTACACCGGAAATACATGTTTTGAGGCACCTTAGTTCAAAACTATTTACTTTCTCTTCCACGTACTACCTAAGAGATTACACCGGAAATACATGTTTTGAGGCACCTTAGTTCAAAACTATTTACTTTCTCTTCCACGTACTACCTAAGAGATTACACCGGAAATACATGTTTTGAGGCACCTTAGTTCAAAACTATTTACCTTCTCTTCCACCTACTACCTAAGAGATTAAACCGGAAATACATGTTTTGAGGCACCTTAGTTCAAAACTATTTACCTTCTCTTCCACGTACTACCTAAGAGATTCCACCGGAAATACATGTTTTGAGGCACCTTAGTTCAAAACTATTTACTTTCTCTTCCACGTACTACCTAAGAGATTCCACCGGAAATACATGTTTTGAGGCACCTTACTCCAAAACTATTTACTTTCTCTTCCACATACTACCTAAGAGATTCCACCGGAAATACATGTTTTGAGGCACCTAAGTTCAAAACTATTTACTTTCTCTTCCACGTACTACCTAAGAGATTCCACCGGAAATACATGTTTTGAGGCACCTTAGTTCAGAACTATTTACTTTCTCTTCCACATACTACCTAAGAGATTCCACCGGAAATACATGTTTTGAGGCACCTTAGTTCAAAACTATTTAATTTCTCTTCCACGTACTACCTAAGAGATTCCACCGGAAATACATGTTTTGAGGCACCTTAGTTCAAAACTATTTACTTTCTCTTCCACGTACTACCTAAGAGATTCCACCGGAAATACATGTTTTGAGGCACCTTAGTTCAAAACTATTTACCTTCTCTTCCACCTACTACCTAAGAGATTCCACCGGAAATACATGTTTTGAGGCACCTTAGTTCAAAACTATTTACCTTCTCTTCCACCTACTACCTAAGAGATTCCACCGGAATTACATGTTTTGAGGCACCTTAGTTCAAAACTATTTACCTTCTCTTCCACCTACTACCTAAGAGATTACACCGGAAGTACATGTTTTGAGGCACCTTAGTTCAAAACTATTTACTTTCTCTACCACGTACTACCTAAGAGATTACACCGGAAGTACATGTTTTGAGGCACCTTACTCCAAAACTATTTACCTTCTCTTCCACCTACTACCTAAGAGATTACACCGGAAATACATGTTTTGAGGCACCTTACTCCAAAACTATTTACTTCTTTTCCACGTACTACCTAAGAGATTACACCGGAAATACATGTTTTGAGGTCTCTTAGACCAAAACTATTTGCTTTCTCTTCCACATACTACCTAGGAGATTCCACCGGAAATACATGTTTTGAGGTCTCTTAGTCCAAAACTATTTACTTCTCTTCCATGTACTACCTAGGAGATTACACCGGAAATACATGTTTTGAGGCACCTTACTCCAAAACTATTTACTTCTCTTCCATGTACTACCTAGGAGATTACACCGGAAATACATGTTTTGAGGCACCTTACTCCAAAACTATTTACTTTCTCTTCCACGTACTACCTAAGAGATTACACCGGAATTACATGTTTTGAGGCACCTTACTCCAAAACTATTTACGTTCTCTTCCACCTACTGCCTAAGAGATTACACCGGAAGTACATGTTTTGAGGTCTTAGTTCAAAACTATTTACTTTCTCTTCCACCTACTACCTAAGAGATTCAACCGGAAATACATGTTTTGAGGCACCTTACTCCAAAACTATTTACTTTCTCTTCCACGTACTACCTAAGAGATTCCACCGGAAGTACATGTTTTGAGGCACCTTACTCCAAAACTATTTACTTTCTCTTCCACCTACTACCTAAGAGATTACACCGGAAGTACATGTTTTGAGGCACCTTACTCCAAAACTATTTACTTTCTCTTCCACGTACTACCTAAGAGATTACACCGGAAATACATGTTTTGAGGCACCTTAGTTCAAAACTATTTACTTTCTCTTCCACGTTCTACCTAGGAGATTACACCGGAAATACATGTTTTGAGGCACCTTAGTTTAAAACTATTTACTTTCTCTTCCACCTACTACCTAAGAGATTACACCGGAAGTACATGTTTTGAGGCACCTTAGTTCAAAACTATTTACTTTCTCTACCACGTACTACCTAAGAGATTCCACCGGAAATACATGTTTTGAGGCACCTTAGTTCAAAACTATTTACTTTCTCTTCCATCTACTACCTAAGAGATTACACCGGAAGTACATGTTTTGAGGTCTTAGTTCAAAACTATTTACTTTCTCTTCCACGTTCTACCTAGCAGATTCCAGGGGAAATACATGTTTTGAGGCACCTTAGTTCAAAACTATTTACTTTCTCTTCCACCTACTACCTAAGAGATTACACCGGAAATACATGTTTTGAGGCACCTTAGTTCAAAACTATTTAGTTTCTCTACCACGTACTACCTAGGAGATTACACCGGAAATACATGTTTTGAGGCACCTTAGTTCAAAACTATTTACTTTCTCTTCCACCTACTACCTAAGAGATTACACCGGAAATACATGTTTTGAGGCACCTTAGTTCAAAACTATTTACTTTCTCTTCCACCTACTACCTAAGAGATTATACCGGAAATACATGTTTTGAGGCACCTTAGTTCAAAACTATTTAGTTTCTCTTCCACCAACTACCTAAGAGATTACACCGGAAGTACATGTTTTGAGGCACCTTAGTTCAAAACTATTTACTTTCTCTACCACGTACTACCTAAGAGATTCCACCGGAAATACATGTTTTGAGGCACCTTAGTTCAAAACTATTTACTTTCTCTTCCATCTACTACCTAAGAGATTACACCGGAAATACATGTTTTGAGGCACCTTAGTTCAAAACTATTTACTTTCTCTTCCACGTACTACCTAAGAGATTACACCGGAAATACATGTTTTGAGGCACCTTAGTTCAAAACTATTTACTTTCTCTTCCACGTACTACCTAAGAGATTCCACCGGAAATACATGTTTTGAGGCACCTTAGTTCAAAACTATTTACCTTCTCTTCCACCTACTACCTAAGAGATTCCACCGGAAATACATGTTTTGAGGCACCTTAGTTCAAAACTATTTACCTTCTCTTCCACCTACTACCTAAGAGATTCCACCGGAATTACATGTTTTGAGGCACCTTAGTTCAAAACTATTTACCTTCTCTTCCACCTACTACCTAAGAGATTACACCGGAAGTACATGTTTTGAGGCACCTTAGTTCAAAACTATTTACTTTCTCTACCACGTACTACCTAAGAGATTACACCGGAAGTACATGTTTTGAGGCACCTTACTCCAAAACTATTTACCTTCTCTTCCACCTACTACCCAAGAGATTACACCGGAAATACATGTTTTGAGGCACCTTACTCCAAAACTATTTACTTCTCTTCCACGTACTACCTAAGAGATTACACCGGAAATACATGTTTTGAGGTCTCTTAGACCAAAACTATTTGCTTTCTCTTCCACGTACTACCTAGGAGATTCCACCGGAAATACATGTTTTGAGGTCTCTTAGTCCAAAACTATTTACTTCTCTTCCATGTACTACCTAGGAGATTACACCGGAAATACATGTTTTGAGGCACCTTACTCCAAAACTATTTACTTCTCTTCCATGTACTACCTAGGAGATTACACCGGAAATACATGTTTTGAGGCACCTTACTCCAAAACTATTTACTTCTCTTCCATGTACTACCTAGGAGATTACACCGGAAATACATGTTTTGAGGCACCTTACTCCAAAACTATTTACTTTCTCTTCCACGTACTACCTAAGAGATTACACCGGAATTACATGTTTTGAGGCACCTTACTCCAAAACTATTTACTTTCTCTTCCACCTACTACCTAAGAGATTCCACCGGAATTACATGTTTTGAGGACCTTACTCCAAAACTATTTACTTTCTCTTCCACGTACTACCTAAGAGATTCCACCGGAATTACATGTTTTGAGGCACCTTACTCCAAAACTATTTACGTTCTCTTCCACCTACTGCCTAAGAGATTACACCGGAAGTACATGTTTTGAGGTCTTAGTTCAAAACTATTTACTTTCTCTTCCACCTACTACCTAAGAGATTCAACCGGAAATACATGTTTTGAGGCACCTTACTCCAAAACTATTTACTTTCTCTTCCACGTACTACCTAAGAGATTCCACCGGAAGTACATGTTTTGAGGCACCTTACTCCAAAACTATTTACTTTCTCTTCCACCTACTACCTAAGAGATTACACCGGAAGTACATGTTTTGAGGCACCTTACTCCAAAACTATTTACTTTCTCTTCCACGTACTACCTAAGAGATTACACCGGAAATACATGTTTTGAGGCACCTTAGTTCAAAACTATTTACTTTCTCTTCCACGTTCTACCTAGGAGATTACACCGGAAATACATGTTTTGAGGCACCTTAGTTCAAAACTATTTACTTTCTCTTCCACCTACTACCTAAGAGATTACACCGGAAGTACATGTTTTGAGGCACCTTAGTTCAAAACTATTTACTTTCTCTACCACGTACTACCCAAGAGATTCCACCGGAAATACATGTTTTGAGGCACCTTAGTTCAAAACTATTTACTTTCTCTTCCATCTACTACCTAAGAGATTACACCGGAAGTACATGTTTTGAGGTCTTAGTTCAAAACTATTTACTTTCTCTTCCACGTTCTACCTAGCAGATTCCAGGGGAAATACATGTTTTGAGGTCTTAGTTCAAAACTATTTACTTTCTCTTCCACCTACTACCTAGGAGATTACACCGGAAATACATGTTTTGAGGCACCTTAGTTCACAACTATTTACTCTCTCTTCCACCTACTACCTAAGAGATTCCACCGGAAATACATGTTTTGAGGCACCTTAGTTCAAAACTATTTACTTTCTCTTCCACGTACTACCTAAGAGATTCCACCGGAATTACATGTTTTGAGGCACCTTACTCCAAAACTATTTACTTTCTCTACCACGTACTACCTAAGAGATTACACCGGAAATACATGTTTTGAGGCACCTTAGTCCAAAACTATTTACTTTCTCTACCACCTACTACCTAAGAGATTCCACCGGAAATACATGTTTTGAGGTCTCTTAGTCCAAAACTATTTACTTCTCTTCCACGTACTACCTAGGAGATTACACTGGAAGTACATGTTTTGAGGTCTTAGTCCAAAACTATTTACTTTCTCTACCACGTACTACCTAAGAGATTACACCGGAAATACATGTTTTGAGGTCTCTTAGTCCAAAACTATTTACTTCTCTTCCACGTACTACCTAGGAGATTACACCGGAAATACATGTTTTGAGGTCTCTTAGTCCAAAACTATTTACTTCTCTTCCACGTACTACCTAGGAGATTCCACCAGAAGTACATGTTTTGAGATCTCTTAGACCAAAACTATTTGCTTTCTCTACGTACTACCTAGGAGATTCCACCGGAAATACATGTTTTGAGGTCTCTTAGTCCAAAACTATTTACTTCTCTTCCATGTACTACCTAGGAGATTACACCGGAAATACATGTTTTGAGGCACCTTACTCCAAAACTATTTACTTCTCTTCCACGTACTACCTAAAAGATTACACCGGAAATACATGTTTTGAGGCACCTTACTCCAAAACTATTTACTTCTCTTCCACGTACTACCTAAGAGATTCCACCGGAAATACATGTTTTGAGGCACCTTACTCCAAAACTATTTACTTCTCTTCCACGTACTACCTAAGAGATTCCACCGGAAATACATGTTTTGAGGCACCTTACTCCAAAACTATTTACTTCTCTTCCACGTACTACCTAAGAGATTACACCGGAAATACATGTTTTGAGGTCTCTTAGACCAAAACTATTTGCTTTCTCTTCCACGTACTACCTAGGAGATTCCTCCGGAAATACATGTTTTGAGGTCTCTTAGTCCAAAACTATTTACTTCTCTTCCATGTACTACCTAGGAGATTACACCGGAAATACATGTTTTGAGGCACCTTTCTCCAAAACTATTTACTTCTCTTCCATGTACTACCTAGGAGATTACACCAGAAATACATGTTTTGAGATCTCTTAGACCAAAACTATTTGCTTTCTCTACCACGTACTACCTAGGAGATTCCACCGGAAATACATGTTTTGAGGCACCTTAGTTCAAAACTATTTACCTTCTCTTCCACGTACTACCTAAGAGATTCCACCGGAAATACATGTTTTGAGGCACCTTAGTTCAAAACTATTTACTTTCTCTTCCACCTACTACCTAAGAGATTCCACCGGAATTACATGTTTTGAGGCACCTTAGTTCAAAACTATTTACTTTCTCTTCCACGTACTACCTAAGAGATTACACCGGAAATACATGTTTTGAGGCACCTTAGTTCAAAACTATTTACTTTCTCTTCCACGTACTACCTAAGAGATTACACCGGAAATACATGTTTTGAGGCACCTTAGTTCAAAACTATTTACTTTCTCTTCCACGTACTACCTAAGAGATTACACCGGAAATACATGTTTTGAGGCACCTTAGTTCAAAACTATTTACCTTCTCTTCCACCTACTACCTAAGAGATTAAACCGGAAATACATGTTTTGAGGCACCTTAGTTCAAAACTATTTACCTTCTCTTCCACGTACTACCTAAGAGATTCCACCGGAAATACATGTTTTGAGGCACCTTAGTTCAAAACTATTTACTTTCTCTTCCACGTACTACCTAAGAGATTCCACCGGAAATACATGTTTTGAGGCACCTTACTCCAAAACTATTTACTTTCTCTTCCACCTACTACCTAAGAGATTCCACCGGAAATACATGTTTTGAGGCACCTTAGTTCAAAACTATTTACTTTCTCTTCCACCTACTACCTAAGAGATTACACCGGAAATACATGTTTTGAGGCACCTTAATTCAAAACTATTTAGTTTCTCTACCACGTACTACCTAGGAGATTACACCGGAAATACATGTTTTGAGGCACCTTAGTTCAAAACTATTTACTTTCTCTTCCACCTACTACCTAAGAGATTACACCGGAAATACATGTTTTGAGGCACCTTAGTTCAAAACTATTTAGTTTCTCTACCACGTACTACCTAGGAGATTACACCGGAAATACATGTTTTGAGGCACCTTAGTTCAAAACTATTTACTTTCTCTTCCACCTACTACCTAAGAGATTACACCGGCAATACATGTTTTGAGGCACCTTAGTTCAAAACTATTTACTTTCTCTTCCACCTACTACCTAAGAGATTATACCGGAAATACATGTTTTGAGGCACCTTAGTTCAAAACTATTTAGTTTCTCTTCCACCTACTACCTAAGAGATTACACCGGAAGTACATGTTTTGAGGCAGCTTAGTTCAAAACTATTTACTTTCTCTACCACGTACTACCTAAGAGATTCCACCGGAAATACATGTTTTGAGGCACCTTAGTTCAAAACTATTTACTTTCTCTTCCATCTACTACCTAAGAGATTACACCGGAAATACATGTTTTGAGGCACCTTAGTTCAAAACTATTTACTTTCTCTTCCACGTAGTACCTAAGAGATTACACCGGAAGTACATGTTTTGAGGCACCTTACTCCAAAACTATTTACTTTCTCTTCCATCTACTACCTAAGAGATTACACCGGAAATACATGTTTTGAGGCACCTTACTCCAAAACTATTTACTTTCTCTTCCATCTACTACCTAAGAGATTACACCGGAAATACATGTTTTGAGGCACCTTAGTTCAAAACTATTTACTTTCTCTTCCATCTACTACCTAAGAGATTACACCGGAAATACATGTTTTGAGGCACCTTAGTTCAAAACTATTTACTTTCTCTTCCATCTACTACCTAAGAGATTACACCGGAAATACATGTTTTGAGGCACCTTAGTTCAAAACTATTTACTTTCTCTTCCACGTACTACCTAAGAGATTACACCGGAAGTACATGTTTTGAGGCACCTTACTCCAAAACTATTTACTTTCTCTTCCACCTACTACCTAAGAGATTAAACCGGAAGTACATGTTTTGAGGCACCTTACTCCAAAACTATTTACTTTCTCTTCCATCTACTACCTAAGAGAGTAAACCGGAAGTACATGTTTTGAGGCACCTTAGTTCAAAACTATTTACTTTCTCTTCCACCTACTACCTAAGAGATTACACCGGAAGTACATGTTTTGAGGCACCTTAGTTCAAAACTATTTACTTTCTCTTCCACCTACTACCTAAGAGATTCCACCGGAATTACATGTTTTGAGGCACCTTAGTTCAAAACTATTTACCTTCTCTTCCACCTACTACCTAAGAGATTCCACCGTATATACATGTTTTGAGGCACCTTAGTTCAAAACTATTTACTTTCTCTTCCACGTACTACCTAAGAGATTCCACCGGAATTACATGTTTTGAGGCACCTTACTCCAAAACTATTTACTTTCTCTACCACGTACTACCTAAGAGATTACACCGGAAATACATGTTTTGAGGCACCTTAGTTCAAAACTATTTACTTTCTCTTCCACCTACTACCTAAGAGATTACACCGGAAGTACATGTTTTGAGGCACCTTAGTTCAGAACTATTTACTTTCTCTACCACGTACTACCTAAGAGATTCCACCGGAAATACATGTTTTGAGGCACCTTAGTTCAAAACTATTTACTTTCTCTTCCATCTACTACCTAAGAGATTACACCGGAAATACATGTTTTGAGGCACCTTAGTTCAAAACTATTTACTTTCTCTTCCACGTACTACCTAAGAGATTACACCGGAAGTACATGTTTTGAGGCACCTTACTCCAAAACTATTTACTTTCTCTTCCATCTACTACCTAAGAGATTACACCGGAAATACATGTTTTGAGGCACCTTACTCCAAAACTATTTACTTTCTCTTCCATCTACTATCTAAGAGATTACACCGGAAATACATGTTTTGAGGCACCTTAGTTCAAAACTATTTACTTTCTCTTCCACCTACTACCTAAGAGATTCCACCGGAAATACATGTTTTGAGGCACCTTAGTTCAAAACTATTTACTTTCTCTTCCACCTACTACCTAAGAGATTACACCGGAAATACATGTTTTGAGGCACCTTAATTCAAAACTATTTAGTTTCTCTACCACGTACTACCTAGGAGATTACACCGGAAATACATGTTTTGAGGCACCTTAGTTCAAAACTATTTACTTTCTCTTCCACCTACTACCTAAGAGATTACACCGGAAATACATGTTTTGAGGCACCTTAGTTCAAAACTATTTAGTTTCTCTACCACGTACTACCTAGGAGATTACACCGGAAATACATGTTTTGAGGCACCTTAGTTCAAAACTATTTACTTTCTCTTCCACCTACTACCTAAGAGATTACACCGGCAATACATGTTTTGAGGCACCTTAGTTCAAAACTATTTACTTTCTCTTCCACCTACTACCTAAGAGATTATACCGGAAATACATGTTTTGAGGCACCTTAGTTCAAAACTATTTAGTTTCTCTTCCACCTACTACCTAAGAGATTACACCGGAAGTACATGTTTTGAGGCAGCTTAGTTCAAAACTATTTACTTTCTCTACCACGTACTACCTAAGAGATTCCACCGGAAATACATGTTTTGAGGCACCTTAGTTCAAAACTATTTACTTTCTCTTCCATCTACTACCTAAGAGATTACACCGGAAATACATGTTTTGAGGCACCTTAGTTCAAAACTATTTACTTTCTCTTCCACGTACTACCTAAGAGATTACACCGGAAGTACATGTTTTGAGGCACCTTACTCCAAAACTATTTACTTTCTCTTCCATCTACTACCTAAGAGATTACACCGGAAATACATGTTTTGAGGCACCTTACTCCAAAACTATTTACTTTCTCTTCCATCTACTACCTAAGAGATTACACCGGAAATACATGTTTTGAGGCACCTTAGTTCAAAACTATTTACTTTCTCTTCCATCTACTACCTAAGAGATTACACCGGAAATACATGTTTTGAGGCACCTTAGTTCAAAACTATTTACTTTCTCTTCCATCTACTACCTAAGAGATTACACCGGAAATACATGTTTTGAGGCACCTTAGTTCAAAACTATTTACTTTCTCTTCCACGTACTACCTAAGAGATTACACCGGAAGTACATGTTTTGAGGCACCTTACTCCAAAACTATTTACTTTCTCTTCCACCTACTACCTAAGAGATTAAACCGGAAGTACATGTTTTGAGGCACCTTACTCCAAAACTATTTACTTTCTCTTCCATCTACTACCTAAGAGAGTAAACCGGAAGTACATGTTTTGAGGCACCTTAGTTCAAAACTATTTACTTTCTCTTCCACCTACTACCTAAGAGATTACACCGGAAGTACATGTTTTGAGGCACCTTAGTTCAAAACTATTTACTTTCTCTTCCACCTACTACCTAAGAGATTCCACCGGAATTACATGTTTTGAGGCACCTTAGTTCAAAACTATTTACCTTCTCTTCCACCTACTACCTAAGAGATTCCACCGTATATACATGTTTTGAGGCACCTTAGTTCAAAACTATTTACTTTCTCTTCCACGTACTACCTAAGAGATTCCACCGGAATTACATGTTTTGAGGCACCTTACTCCAAAACTATTTACTTTCTCTACCACGTACTACCTAAGAGATTACACCGGAAATACATGTTTTGAGGCACCTTAGTTCAAAACTATTTACTTTCTCTTCCACCTACTACCTAAGAGATTACACCGGAAGTACATGTTTTGAGGCACCTTAGTTCAGAACTATTTACTTTCTCTACCACGTACTACCTAAGAGATTCCACCGGAAATACATGTTTTGAGGCACCTTAGTTCAAAACTATTTACTTTCTCTTCCATCTACTACCTAAGAGATTACACCGGAAATACATGTTTTGAGGCACCTTAGTTCAAAACTATTTACTTTCTCTTCCACGTACTACCTAAGAGATTACACCGGAAGTACATGTTTTGAGGCACCTTACTCCAAAACTATTTACTTTCTCTTCCATCTACTACCTAAGAGATTACACCGGAAATACATGTTTTGAGGCACCTTACTCCAAAACTATTTACTTTCTCTTCCATCTACTATCTAAGAGATTACACCGGAAATACATGTTTTGAGGCACCTTAGTTCAAAACTATTTACTTTCTCTTCCATCTACTACCTAAGAGATTACACCGGAAATACATGTTTTGAGGCACCTTAGTTCAAAACTATTTACTTTCTCTTCCATCTACTACCTAAGAGATTACACCGGAAATACATGTTTTGAGGCACCTTAGTTCAAAACTATTTACTTTCTCTTCCACGTACTACCTAAGAGATTACACCGGAAGTACATGTTTTGAGGCACCTTACTCCAAAACTATTTACTTTCTCTTCCACCTACTACCTAAGAGATTAAACCGGAAGTACATGTTTTGAGGCACCTTACTCCAAAACTATTTACTTTCTCTTCCATCTACTACCTAAGAGATTAAACCGGAAGTACATGTTTTGAGGCACCTTAGTTCAAAACTATTTACTTTCTCTTCCACGTACTACCTAAGAGATTCCACCGGAAATACATGTTTTGAGGTCTCTTAGTCCAAAACTATTTACTTCTCTTCCACGTACTACCTAGGAGATTACACCGGAAGTACATGTTTTGAGGTCTTAGTCCAAAACTATTTACTTTCTCTACCACGTACTACCTAAGAGATTACACCGGAAATACATGTTTTGAGGTCTCTTAGTCCAAAACTATTTACTTCTCTTCCACGTACTACCTAGGAGATTACACCGGAAATACATGTTTTGAGGTCTCTTAGTCCAAAACTATTTACTTCTCTTCCACGTACTACCTAGGAGATTCCACCAGAAGTACATGTTTTGAGATCTCTTAGACCAAAACTATTTGCTTTCTCTATGTACTACCTAGGAGATTCCACCGGAAATACATGTTTTGAGGTCTCTTAGTCCAAAACTATTTACTTCTCTTCCATGTACTACCTAGGAGATTACACCGGAAATACATGTTTTGAGGCACCTTACTCCAAAACTATTTACTTCTCTTCCACGTAGTACCTAAGAGATTACACCGGAAATACATGTTTTGAGGCACCTTACTCCAAAACTATTTACTTCTCTTCCACGTACTACCTAAAAGATTCCACCGGAAATACATGTTTTGAGGCACCTTACTCCAAAACTATTTACTTCTCTTCCACGTACTACCTAAGAGATTCCACCGGAAATACATGTTTTGAGGCACCTTACTCCAAAACTATTTACTTCTCTTCCACGTACTACCTAAGAGATTACACCGGAAATACATGTTTTGAGGTCTCTTAGACCAAAACTATTTGCTTGCTCTTCCACGTACTACCTAGGAGATTCCACCGGAAATACATGTTTTGAGGTCTCTTAGTCCAAAACTATTTACTTCTCTTCCATGTACTACCTAGGAGATTACACCGGAAATACATGTTTTGAGGCACCTTACTCCAAAACTATTTACTTCTCTTCCATGTACTACCTAGGAGATTACACCAGAAATACATGTTTTGAGATCTCTTAGACCAAAACTATTTGCTTTCTCTACCACGTACTACCTAGGAGATTCCACCGGAAATACATGTTTTGAGGCACCTTAGTTCAAAACTATTTACCTTCTCTTCCACGTACTACCTAAGAGATTCCACCGGAAATACATGTTTTGAGGCACCTTAGTTCAAAACTATTTACTTTCTCTTCCACCTACTACCTAAGAGATTCCACCGGAATTACATGTTTTGAGGCACCTTAGTTCAAAACTATTTACTTTCTCTTCCACGTACTACCTAAGAGATTACACCGGAAATACATGTTTTGAGGCACCTTAGTTCAAAACTATTTACTTTCTCTTCCACGTACTACCTAAGAGATGACACCGGAAATACATGTTTTGAGGCACCTTAGTTCAAAACTATTTACTTTCTCTTCCACGTACTACCTAAGAGATTACACCGGAAATACATGTTTTGAGGCACCTTAGTTCAAAACTATTTACCTTCTCTTCCACCTACTACCTAAGAGATTAAACCGGAAATACATGTTTTGAGGCACCTTAGTTCAAAACTATTTACTTTCTCTTCCACGTACTACCTAAGAGATTACACCGGAAATACATGTTTTGAGGCACCTTAGTTCAAAACTATTTACCTTCTCTTCCACCTACTACCTAAGAGATTAAACCGGAAATACATGTTTTGAGGCATCTTACTCCAAAACTATTTACTTTCTCTTCCACATACTACCTAAGAGATTCCACCGGAAATACATGTTTTGAGGCACCTAAGTTCAAAACTATTTACTTTCTCTTCCACGTACTACCTAAGAGATTCCACCGGAAATACATGTTTTGAGGCACCTTAGTTCAGAACTATTTACTTTCTCTTCCACATACTACCTAAGAGATTCCACCGGAAATACATGTTTTGAGGCACCTTAGTTCAAAACTATTTACTTTCTCTTCCACGTACTACCTAAGAGATTCCACCGGAAATACATGTTTTGAGGCACCTTAGTTCAAAACTATTTACTTTCTCTTCCACGTACTACCTAAGAGATTCCACCGGAAATACATGTTTTGAGGCACCTTAGTTCAAAAATATTTACCTTCTCTTCCACCTACTACCTAAGAGATTCCACCGGAAATACATGTTTTGAGGCACCTTAGTTCAAAACTATTTACCTTCTCTTCCACCTACTACCTAAGAGATTCCACCGGAATTACATGTTTTGAGGCACCTTAGTTCAAAACTATTTACTTTCTCTACCACGTACTACCTAAGAGATTACACCGGAAGTACATGTTTTGAGGCACCTTACTCCAAAACTATTTACCTTCTCTTCCACCTACTACCTAAGAGATTACACCGGAAATACATGTTTTGAGGCACCTTACTCCAAAACTATTTACTTCTCTTCCACGTACTACCTAAGAGATTACACCGGAAATACATGTTTTGAGGTCTCTTAGACCAAAACTATTTGCTTTCTCTTCCACGTACTACCTAGGAGATTCCACCGGAAATACATGTTTTGAGGTCTCTTAGTCCAAAACTATTTACTTCTCTTCCATGTACTACCTAGGAGATTACACCGGAAATACATGTTTTGAGGCACCTTACTCCAAAACTATTTACTTCTCTTCCATGTACTACCTAGGAGATTACACCGGAAATACATGTTTTGAGGCACCTTACTCCAAAACTATTTACTTCTCTTCCATGTACTACCTAGGAGATTACACCGGAAATACATGTTTTGAGGCACCTTACTCCAAAACTATTTACTTTCTCTTCCACGTACTACCTAAGAGATTACACCGGAATTACATGTTTTGAGGCACCTTACTCCAAAACTATTTACTTTCTCTTCCACCTACTACCTAAGAGATTCCACCGGAATTACATGTTTTGAGGCACCTTACTCCAAAACTATTTACTTTCTCTTCCACGTACTACCTAAGAGATTCCACCGGAATTACATGTTTTGAGGCACCTTACTCCAAAACTATTTACGTTCTCTTCCACCTACTGCCTAAGAGATTACACCGGAAGTACATGTTTTGAGGTCTTAGTTCAAAACTATTTACTTTCTCTTCCACCTACTACCTAAGAGATTCAACCGGAAATACATGTTTTGAGGCACCTTACTCCAAAACTATTTACTTTCTCTTCCACGTACTACCTAAGAGATTCCACCGGAAGTACATGTTTTGAGGCACCTTACTCCAAAACTATTTACTTTCTCTTCCACCTACTACCTAAGAGATTACACCGGAAGTACATGTTTTAAGGCACCTTACTCCAAAACTATTTACTTTCTCTTCCACGTACTACCTAAGAGATTACACCGGAAATACATGTTTTGAGGCACCTTAGTTCAAAACTATTTAGTTTCTCTTCCACCTACTACCTAAGAGATTACACCGGAAGTACATGTTTTGAGGCACCTTAGTTCAAAACTATTTACTTTCTCTACCACGTACTACCTAAGAGATTACACCGGAAATACATGTTTTGAGGTCTCTTAGTCCAAAACTATTTACTTCTCTTCCACGTACTACCTAGGAGATTACACCGGAAATACATGTTTTGAGGTCTCTTAGTCCAAAACTATTTACTTCTCTTCCACGTACTACCTAGGAGATTCCACCAGAAGTACATGTTTTGAGATCTCTTAGACCAAAACTATTTGCTTTCTCTACGTACTACCTAGGAGATTCCACCGGAAATACATGTTTTGAGGTCTCTTAGTCCAAAACTATTTACTTCTCTTCCATGTACTACCTAGGAGATTACACTGGAAATACATGTTTTGAGGCACCTTACTCCAAAACTATTTACTTCTCTTCCACGTACTACCTAAAAGATTACACCGGAAATACATGTTTTGAGGCACCTTACTCCAAAACTATTTACTTCTCTTCCACGTACTACCTAAGAGATTCCACCGGAAATAGATGTTTTGAGGCACCTTACTCCAAAACTATTTACTTCTCTTCCACGTACTACCTAAGAGATTCCACCGGAAATACATGTTTTGAGGCACCTTACTCCAAAACTATTTACTTCACTCCACGTACTACCTAAGAGATTACACCGGAAATACATGTTTTGAGGTCTCTTAGTCCAAAACTATTTACTTCTCTTCCATGTACTACCTAGGAGATTACACCGGAAATACATGTTTTGAGGCACCTTACTCCAAAACTATTTACTTCTCTTCCATGTACTACCTAGGAGATTACACCAGAAATACATGTTTTGAGATCTCTTAGACCAAAACTATTTGCTTTCTCTACCACGTACTACCTAGGAGATTCCACCGGAAATACATGTTTTGAGGCACCTTAGTTCAAAACTATTTACCTTCTCGTCCACGTACTACCTAAGAGATTCCACCGGAAATACATGTTTTGAGGCACCTTAGTTCAAAACTATTTACTTTCTCTTCCACCTACTACCTAAGAGATTCCACCGGAATTACATGTTTTGAGGCACCTTAGTTCAAAACTATTTACTTTCTCTACCAGGTACTACCTAAGAGATTACACCGGAAATACATGTTTTGAGGCACCTTAGTTCAAAACTATTTACTTTCTCTTCCACGTACTACCTAAGAGATTACACCGGAAATACATGTTTTGAGGCACCTTAGTTCAAAACTATTTACTTTCTCTTCCACGTACTACCTAAGAGATTACACCGGAAATACATGTTTTGAGGCACCTTAGTTCAAAACTATTTACTTTCTCTTCCACCTAATACCTAAGAGATTATACCGGAAATACATGTTTTGAGGCACCTTAGTTCAAAACTATTTAGTTTCTCTTCCACCTACTACCTAAGAGATTACACCGGAAGTACATGTTTTGAGGCACCTTAGTTCAAAACTATTTACTTTCTCTACCACGTACTACCTAAGAGATTCCACCGGAAATACATGTTTTGAGGCACCTTAGTTCAAAACTATTTACTTTCTCTTCCATCTACTACCTAAGAGATTACACCGGAAATACATGTTTTGAGGCACCTTAGTTCAAAACTATTTACTTTCTCTTCCACGTACTACCTAAGAGATTACACCGGAAGTACATGTTTTGAGGCACCTTACTCCAAAACTATTTACTTTCTCTTCCATCTACTACCTAAGAGATTACACCGGAAATACATGTTTTGAGGCACCTTACTCCAAAACTATTTACTTTCTCTTCCATCTACTATCTAAGAGATTACACCGGAAATACATGTTTTGAGGCACCTTAGTTCAAAACTATTTACTTTCTCTTCCATCTACTACCTAAGAGATTACACCGGAAATACATGTTTTGAGGCACCTTAGTTCAAAACTATTTACTTTCTCTTCCATCTACTACCTAAGAGATTACACCGGAAATACATGTTTTGAGGCACCTTAGTTCAAAACTATTTACTTTCTCTTCCACGTACTACCTAAGAGATTACACCGGAAGTACATGTTTTGAGGCACCTTACTCCAAAACTATTTACTTTCTCTTCCACCTACTACCTAAGAGATTAAACCGGAAGTATATGTTTTGAGGCACCTTACTCCAAAACTATTTACTTTCTCTTCCATCTACTACCTAAGAGATTAAACCGGAAGTACATGTTTTGAGGCACCTTAGTTCAAAACTATTTACTTTCTCTTCCACCTACTACCTAAGAGATTACACCGGAAGTACATGTTTTGAGGCACCTTAGTTCAAAACTATTTACTTTCTCTTCCACCTACTACCTAAGAGATTACACCGGAAATACATGTTTTGAGGCACCTTAGTTCAAAACTATTTACTTTCTCTTCCACCTACTACCTAAGAGATTCCACCGGAATTACATGTTTTGAGGCACCTTAGTTCAAAACTATTTACCTTCTCTTCCACCTACTACCTAAGAGATTCCACCGTATATACATGTTTTGAGGCACCTTAGTTCAAAACTATTTACTTTCTCTTCCACGTACTACCTAAGAGATTCCACCGGAATTACATGTTTTGAGGCACCTTACTCCAAAACTATTTACTTTCTCTACCACGTACTACCTAAGAAATTACACCGCAAAATACATGTTTTGAGGCACCTTAGTCCAAAACTATTTACTTTCTCTAGCACCTACTACCTAAGAGATTCCACCGGAAATACATGTTTTGAGGTCTCTTAGTCCAAAACTATTTACTTCTCTTCCACGTACTACCTAGGAGATTACACCGGAAGTACATGTTTTGAGGTCTTAGTCCAAAACTATTTACTTTCTCTACCACGTACTACCTAAGAGATTACACCGGAAATACATGTTTTGAGGTCTCTTAGTCCAAAACTATTTACTTCTCTTCCACGTACTACCTAGGAGATTACACCGGAAATACATGTTTTGAGGTCTCTTAGTCCAAAACTATTTACTTCTCTTCCACGTACTACCTAGGAGATTCCACCAGAAGTACATGTTTTGAGATCTCTTAGACCAAAACTATTTGCTTTCTCTATGTACTACCTAGGAGATTCCACCGGAAATACATGTTTTGAGGTCTCTTAGTCCAAAACTATTTACTTCTCTTCCATGTACTACCTAGGAGATTACACCGGAAATACATGTTTTGAGGCACCTTACTCCAAAACTATTTACTTCTCTTCCACGTACTACCTAAGAGATTACACCGGAAATACATGTTTTGAGGCACCTTACTCCAAAACTATTTACTTCTCTTCCACGTACTACCTAAAAGATTCCACCGGAAATACATGTTTTGAGGCACCTTACTCCAAAACTATTTACTTCTCTTCCACGTACTACCTAAGAGATTCCACCGGAAATACATGTTTTGAGGCACCTTACTCCAAAACTATTTACTTCTCTTCCACGTACTACCTAAGAGATTACACCGGAAATACATGTTTTGAGGTCTCTTAGACCAAAACTATTTGCTTGCTCTTCCACGTACTACCTAGGAGATTCCACCGGAAATACATGTTTTGAGGTCTCTTAGTCCAAAACTATTTACTTCTCTTCCATGTACTACCTAGGAGATTACACCGGAAATACATGTTTTGAGGCACCTTACTCCAAAACTATTTACTTCTCTTCCATGTACTACCTAGGAGATTACACCAGAAATACATGTTTTGAGATCTCTTAGACCAAAACTATTTGCTTTCTCTACCACGTACTACCTAGGAGATTCCACCGGAAATACATGTTTTGAGGCACCTTAGTTCAAAACTATTTACCTTCTCTTCCACGTACTACCTAAGAGATTCCACCGGAAATACATGTTTTGAGGCACCTTAGTTCAAAACTATTTACTTTCTCTTCCACCTACTACCTAAGAGATTCCACCGGAATTACATGTTTTGAGGCACCTTAGTTCAAAACTATTTACTTTCTCTTCCACGTACTACCTAAGAGATTACACCGGAAATACATGTTTTGAGGCACCTTAGTTCAAAACTATTTACTTTCTCTTCCACGTACTACCTAAGAGATGACACCGGAAATACATGTTTTGAGGCACCTTAGTTCAAAACTATTTACTTTCTCTTCCACGTACTACCTAAGAGATTACACCGGAAATACATGTATTGAGGCACCTTAGTTCAAAACTATTTACCTTCTCTTCCACCTACTACCTAAGAGATTAAACCGGAAATACATGTTTTGAGGCACCTTAGTTCAAAACTATTTACCTTCTCTTCCACGTACTACCTAAGAGATTCCACCGGAAATACATGTTTTGAGGCACCTTAGTTCAAAACTATTTACTTTCTCTTCCACGTACTACCTAAGAGATTCCACCGGAAATACATGTTTTGAGGCACCTTACTCCAAAACTATTTACTTTCTCTTCCACATACTACCTAAGAGATTCCACCGGAAATACATGTTTTGAGGCACCTAAGTTCAAAACTATTTACTTTCTCTTCCACGTACTACCTAAGAGATTCCACCGGAAATACATGTTTTGAGGCACCTTAGTTCAGAACTATTTACTTTCTCTTCCACATACTACCTAAGAGATTCCACCGGAAATACATGTTTTGAGGCACCTTAGTTCAAAACTATTTACTTTCTCTTCCACGTACTACCTAAGAGATTCCACCGGAAATACATGTTTTGAGGCACCTTAGTTCAAAACTATTTACTTTCTCTTCCACGTACTACCTAAGAGATTCCACCGGAAATACATGTTTTGAGGCACCTTAGTTCAAAACTATTTACCTTCTCTTCCACCTACTACCTAAGAGATTCCACCGGAAATACATGTTTTGAGGCACCTTAGTTCAAAACTATTTACCTTCTCTTCCACCTACTACCTAAGAGATTCCACCGGAATTACATGTTTTGAGGCACCTAACTCCAAAACTATTTACCTTCTCTTCCACCTACTACCTAAGAGATTACACCGGAAATACATGTTTTGAGGCACCTTACTCCAAAACTATTTACTTCTCTTCCACGTACTACCTAAGAGATTACACCGGAAATACATGTTTTGAGGTCTCTTAGACCAAAACTATTTGCTTTCTCTTCCACGTACTACCTAGGAGATTCCACCGGAAATACATGTTTTGAGGTCTCTTAGTCCAAAACTATTTACTTCTCTTCCATGTACTACCTAGGAGATTACACCGGAAATACATGTTTTGAGGCACCTTACTCCAAAACTATTTACTTCTCTTCCATGTACTACCTAGGAGATTACACCGGAAATACATGTTTTGAGGCACCTTACTCCAAAACAATTTACTTCTCTTCCATGTACTACCTAGGAGATTACACCGGAAATACATGTTTTGAGGCACCTTACTCCAAAACTATTTACTTTCTCTTCCACGTACTACCTAAGAGATTACACCGGAATTACATGTTTTGAGGCACCTTACTCCAAAACTATTTACTTTCTCTTCCACCTACTACCTAAGAGATTCCACCGGAATTACATGTTTTGAGGCACCTTACTCCAAAACTATTTACTTTCTCTTCCACGTACTACCTAAGAGATTCCACCGGAATTACATGTTTTGAGGCACCTAACTCCAAAACTATTTACGTTCTCTTCCACCTACTGCCTAAGAGATTACACCGGAAGTACATGTTTTGAGGTCTTAGTTCAAAACTATTTACTTTCTCTTCCACCTACTACCTAAGAGATTCAACCGGAAATACATGTTTTGAGGCACCTTACTCCAAAACTATTTACTTTCTCTTCCACGTACTACCTAAGAGATTCCACCGGAAGTACATGTTTTGAGGCACCTTACTCCAAAACTATTTACTTTCTCTTCCACCTACTACCTAAGAGATTACACCGGAAGTACATGTTTTAAGGCACCTTACTCCAAAACTATTTACTTTCTCTTCCACGTACTACCTAAGAGATTACACCGGAAATACATGTTTTGAGGCACCTTAGTTCAAAACTATTTACTTTCTCTTCCACCTACTACCTAAGAGATTACACGGAAGTACATGTTTTGAGGCACCTTAGTTCAAAACTATTTACTTTCTCTACCACGTACTACCTAAGAGATTCCAACGGAAATACATGTTTTGAGGCACCTTAGTTCAAAACTATTTACTTTCTCTTCCATCTACTACCTAAGAGATTACACCGGAAGTACATGTTTTGAGGTCTTAGTTCAAAACTATTTACTTTCTCTTCCACGTTCTACCTAGCAGATTCCAGGGGAAATACATGTTTTGAGGTCTTAGTTCAAAACTATTTACTTTCTCTTCCACCTACTACCTAGGAGATTACACCGGAAATACATGTTTTGAGGCACCTTAGTTCACAACTATTTACTTTCTCTTCCACCTACTACCTAAGAGATTCCACCGGAAATACATGTTTTGAGGCACCTTAGTTCAAAACTATTTACTTTCTCTTCCACGTACTACCTAAGAGATTCCACCGGAATTACATGTTTTGAGGCACCTTACTCCAAAACTATTTACTTTCTCTACCACGTACTACCTAAGAGATTACACCGGAAATACATGTTTTGAGGCACCTTAGTCCAAAACTATTTACTTTCTCTACCACCTACTACCTAAGAGATTCCACCGGAAATACATGTTTTGAGGTCTCTTAGTCCAAAACTATTTACTTCTCTTCCACGTACTACCTAGGAGATTACACCGGAAGTACATGTTTTGAGGTCTTAGTCCAAAACTATTTACTTTCTCTACCACGTACTACCTAAGAGATTACACCGGAAATACATGTTTTGAGGTCTCTTAGTCCAAAACTATTTACTTCTCTTCCACGTACTACCTAGGAGATTACACCGGAAATACATGTTTTGAGGCACCTTACTCCAAAACTATTTACTTTCTCTTCCACGTACTACCTAAGAGATTACACCGGAATTACATGTTTTGAGGCACCTTACTCCAAAACTATTTACTTTCTCTTCCACCTACTACCTAAGAGATTCCACCGGAATTACATGTTTTGAGGCACCTTACTCCAAAACTATTTACTTTCTCTTCCACGTACTACCTAAGAGATTCCACCGGAATTACATGTTTTGAGGCACCTTACTCCAAAACTATTTACGTTCTCTTCCACCTACTGCCTAAGAGATTACACCGGAAGTACATGTTTTGAGGTCTTAGTTCAAAACTATTTACTTTCTCTTCCACCTACTACCTAAGAGATTCAACCGGAAATACATGTTTTGAGGCACCTTACTCCAAAACTATTTACTTTCTCTTCCACGTACTACCTAAGAGATTCCACCGGAAGTACATGTTTTGAGGCACCTTACTCCAAAACTATTTACTTTCTCTTCCACCTACTACCTAAGAGATTACACCGGAAGTACATGTTTTGAGGCACCTTACTCCAAAACTATTTACTTTCTCTTCCACGTACTACCTAAGAGATTACACCGGAAATACATGTTTTGAGGCACCTTAGTTCAAAACTATTTACTTTCTCTTCCACGTTCTACCTAGGAGATTACACCGGAAATACATGTTTTGAGGCACCTTAGTTCAAAACTATTTACTTTCTCTTCCACCTACTACCTAAGAGATTACACCGGAAGTACATGTTTTGAGGCACCTTAGTTCAAAACTATTTACTTTCTCTACCACGTACTACCCAAGAGATTCCACCGGAAATACATGTTTTGAGGCACCTTAGTTCAAAACTATTTACTTTCTCTTCCATCTACTACCTAAGAGATTACACCGGAAGTACATGTTTTGAGGTCTTAGTTCAAAACTATTTACTTTCTCTTCCACGTTCTACCTAGCAGATTCCAGGGGAAATACATGTTTTGAGGTCTTAGTTCAAAACTATTTACTTTCTCTTCCACCTACTACCTAGGAGATTACACCGGAAATACATGTTTTGAGGCACCTTAGTTCACAACTATTTACTTTCTCTTCCACCTACTACCTAAGAGATTCCACCGGAAATACATGTTTTGAGGCACCTTAGTTCAAAACTATTTACTTTCTCTTCCACGTACTACCTAAGAGATTCCACCGGAATTACATGTTTTGAGGCACCTTACTCCAAAACTATTTACTTTCTCTACCACGTACTACCTAAGAGATTACACCGGAAATACATGTTTTGAGGCACCTTAGTCCAAAACTATTTACTTTCTCTACCACCTACTACCTAAGAGATTCCACCGGAAATACATGTTTTGAGGTCTCTTAGTCCAAAACTATTTACTTCTCTTCCACGTACTACCTAGGAGATTACACCGGAAGTACATGTTTTGAGGTCTTAGTCCAAAACTATTTACTTTCTCTACCACGTACTACCTAAGAGATTACACCGGAAATACATGTTTTGAGGTCTCTTAGTCCAAAACTATTTACTTCTCTTCCACGTACTACCTAGGAGATTACACCGGAAATACATGTTTTGAGGTCTCTTAGTCCAAAACTATTTACTTCTCTTCCACGTACTACCTAGGAGATTCCACCAGAAGTACATGTTTTGAGATCTCTTAGACCAAAACTATTTGCTTTCTCTACGTACTACCTAGGAGATTCCACCGGAAATACATGTTTTGAGGTCTCTTAGTCCAAAACTATTTACTTCTCTTCCATGTACTACCTAGGAGATTACACCGGAAATACATGTTTTGAGGCACCTTACTCCAAAACTATTTACTTCTCTTCCACGTACTACCTAAAAGATTACACCGGAAATACATGTTTTGAGGCACCTTACTCCAAAACTATTTACATCTCTTCCACGTACTACCTAAGAGATTCCACCGGAAATACATGTTTTGAGGCACCTTACTCCAAAACTATTTACTTCTCTTCCACGTACTACCTAAGAGATTCCACCGGAAATACATGTTTTGAGGCACCTTACTCCAAAACTATTTACTTCTCTTCCACGTACTACCTAAGAGATTACACCGGAAATACATGTTTTGAGGTCTCTTATACCAAAACTATTTGCTTTCTCTTCCACGTACTACCTAGGAGATTCCTCCGGAAATACATGTTTTGAGGTCTCTTAGTCCAAAACTATTTACTTCTCTTCCATGTACTACCTAGGAGATTACACCGGAAATACATGTTTTGAGGCACCTTACTCCAAAACTATTTACTTCTCTTCCATGTACTACCTAGGAGATTACACCAGAAATACATGTTTTGAGATCTCTTAGACCAAAACTATTTGCTTTCTCTACCACGTACTACCTAGGAGATTCCACCGGAAATACATGTTTTGAGGCACCTTAGTTCAAAACTATTTACCTTCTCTTCCACGTACTACCTAAGAGATTCCACCGGAAATACATGTTTTGAGGCACCTTAGTTCAAAACTATTTACTTTCTCTTCCACGTACTACCTAAGAGATTACACCGGAAATACATGTTTTGAGGCACCTTAGTTCAAAACTATTTACTTTCTCTTCCACGTACTACCTAAGAGATTACACCGGAAATACATGTTTTGAGGCACCTTAGTTCAAAACTATTTACTTTCTCTTCCACGTACTACCTAAGAGATTACACCGGAAATACATGTTTTGAGGCACCTTAGTTCAAAACTATTTACCTTCTCTTCCACCTACTACCTAAGAGATTAAACCGGAAATACAAGTTTTGAGGCACCTTAGTTCAAAACTATTTACCTTCTCTTCCACGTACTACCTAAGAGATTCCACCGGAAATACATGTTTTGAGGCACCTTAGTTCAAAACTATTTACTTTCTCTTCCACGTACTACCTAAGAGATTCCACCGGAAATACATGTTTTGAGGCACCTTACTCCAAAACTATTTACTTTCTCTTCCACATACTACCTAAGAGATTCCACCGGAAATACATGTTTTGAGGCACCTTAGTTCAAAACTATTTACTTTCTCTTCCATCTACTACCTAAGAGATTACACCGGAAGTACATGTTTTGAGGTCTTAGTTCAAAACTATTTACTTTCTCTTCCACGTTCTACCTAGCAGATTCCAGGGGAAATACATGTTTTGAGGTCTTAGTTCAAAACTATTTACTTTCTCTTCCACCTACTACCTAGGAGATTACACCGGAAATACATGTTTTGAGGCACCTTAGTTCACAACTATTTACTTTCTCTTCCACCTACTACCTAAGAGATTCCACCGGAAATACATGTTTTGAGGCACCTTAGTTCAAAACTATTTACTTTCTCTTCCACCTACTACCTAAGAGATTACACCGGAAATACATGTTTTGAGGCACCTTAGTTCAAAACTATTTACCTTCTCTTCCACCTACTACCTAAGAGATTCCACCGGAATTACATGTTTTGAGGCACCTTAGTTCAAAACTATTTACCTTCTCTTCCACCTACTACCTAAGAGATTACACCGGAAGTACATGTTTTGAGGCACCTTAGTTCAAAACTATTTACTTTCTCTACCACGTACTACCTAAGAGATTACACCGGAAGTACATGTTTTGAGGCACCTTACTCCAAAACTATTTACCTTCTCTTCCACCTACTACCTAAGAGATTACACCGGAAATACATGTTTTGAGGCACCTTACTCCAAAACTATTTAGTTCTCTTCCACGTACTACCTAAGAGATTACACCGGAAATACATGTTTTGAGGTCTCTTAGACCAAAACTATTTGCTTTCTCGTCCACGTACTACCTAGGAGATTCCACCGGAAATACATGTTTTGAGGTCTCTTAGTCCAAAACTATTTACTTCTCTTCCATGTACTACCTAGGAGATTACACCGGAAATACATGTTTTGAGGCACCTTACTCCAAAACTATTTACTTCTCTTCCATGTACTACCTAGGAGATTACACCGGAAATACATGTTTTGAGGCACCTTACTCCAAAACTATTTACTTTCTCTTCCACGTACTACCTAAGAGATTCCACCGGAATTACATGTTTTGAGGCACCTTACTCCAAAACTATTTACTTTCTCTTCCACGTACTACCTAAGAGATTCCACCGGAATTACATGTTTTGAGGCACCTTACTCCAAAACTATTTACTTTCTCTTCCACGTACTACCTAAGAGATTCCACCGGAATTACATGTTTTGAGGCACCTTACTCCAAAACTATTTACGTTCTCTTCCACCTACTGCCTAAGAGATTACACCGGAAGTACATGTTTTGAGGTCTTAGTTCAAAACTATTTACTTTCTCTTCCACCTACTACCTAAGAGATTCAACCGGAAATACATGTTTTGAGGCACCTTACTCCAAAACTATTTACTTTCTCTTCCACGTACTACCTAAGAGATTCCACCGGAAGTACATGTTTTGAGGCACCTTACTCCAAAACTATTTACTTTCTCTTCCACCTACTACCTAAGAGATTACACCGGAAGTACATGTTTTGAGGCACCTTACTCCAAAACTATTTACTTTCTCTTCCACGTACTACCTAAGAGATTACACCGGAAATACATGTTTTGAGGCACCTTAGTTCAAAACTATTTACTTTCTCTTCCACGTTCTACCTAGGAGATTACACCGGAAATACATGTTTTGAGGCACCTTAGTTCAAAACTATTTACTTTCTCTTCCACCTACTACCTAAGAGATTACACCGGAAGTACATGTTTTGAGGCACCTTAGTTCAAAACTATTTACTTTCTCTACCACGTACTACCTAAGAGATTCCACCGGAAATACATGTTTTGAGGCACCTTAGTTCAAAACTATTTACTTTCTCTTCCATCTACTACCTAAGAGATTACACCGGAAGTACATGTTTTGAGGTCTTAGTTCAAAACTATTTACTTTCTCTTCCACGTTCTACCTAGCAGATTCCAGGGGAAATACATGTTTTGAGGTCTTAGTTCAAAACTATTTACTTTCTCTTCCACCTACTACCTAGGAGATTACACCGGAAATACATGTTTTGAGGCACCTTAGTTCACAACTATTTACTTTCTCTTCCACCTACTACCTAAGAGATTCCACCGGAAATACATGTTTTGAGGCACCTTAGTTCAAAACTATTTACTTTCTCTTCCACCTACTACCTAAGAGATTACACCGGAAATACATGTTTTGAGGCACCTTAGTTCAAAACTATTTAGTTTCTCTACCACGTACTACCTAGGAGATTACACCGGAAATACATGTTTTGAGGCACCTTAGTTCAAAACTATTTACTTTCTCTTCCACCTACTACCTAAGAGATTACACCGGAAATACATGTTTTGAGGCACCTTAGTTCAAAACTATTTAGTTTCTCTACCACGTACTACCTAGGAGATTACACCGGAAATACATGTTTTGAGGCACCTTAGTTCAAAACTATTTACTTTCTCTTCCACCTACTACCTAAGAGATTACACCGGAAATACATGTTTTGAGGCACCTTAGTTCAAAACTATTTACTTTCTCTTCCACCTACTACCTAAGAGATTATACCGGAAATACATGTTTTGAGGCACCTTAGTTCAAAACTATTTAGTTTCTCTTCCACCTACTACCTAAGAGATTACACCGGAAGTACATGTTTTGAGGCACCTTAGTTCAAAACTATTTACTTTCTCTACCACGTACTACCTAAGAGATTCCACCGGAAATACATGTTTTGAGGCACCTTAGTTCAAAACTATTTACTTTCTCTTCCATCTACTACCTAAGAGATTACACCGGAAATACATGTTTTGAGGCACCTTAGTTCAAAACTATTTACTTTCTCTTCCACGTACTACCTAAGAGATTACACCGGAAGTACATGTTTTGAGGCACCTTACTCCAAAACTATTTACTTTCTCTTCCATCTACTACCTAAGAGATTACACCGGAAATACATGTTTTGAGGCACCTTACTCCAAAACTATTTACTTTCTCTTCCATCTACTACCTAAGAGATTACACCGGAAATACATGTTTTGAGGCACCTTAGTTCAAAACTATTTACTTTCTCTTCCATCTACTACCTAAGAGATTACACCGGAAATACATGTTTTGAGGCACCTTAGTTCAAAACTATTTACTTTCTCTTCCATCTACTACCTAAGAGATTACACCGGAAATACACGTTTTGAGGCACCTTAGTTCAAAACTATTTACTTTCTCTTCCACGTACTACCTAAGAGATTACACCGGAAGTACATGTTTTGAGGCACCTTACTCCAAAACTATTTACTTTCTCTTCCACCTACTACCTAAGAGATTAAACCGGAAGTACATGTTTTGAGGCACCTTAGTTCAAAACTATTTACTTTCTCTTCCACCTACTACCTAAGAGATTACACCGGAAGTACATGTTTTGAGGCACCTTAGTTCAAAACTATTTACTTTCTCTTCCACGTACTACCTAAGAGATTCCACCGGAAATACATGTTTTGAGGCACCTTAGTTCAAAACTATTTACTTTCTCTTCCACGTACTACCTAAGAGATTCCACCGGAAATACATGTTTTGAGGCACCTTAGTTCAAAACTATTTACCTTCTCTTCCACCTACTACCTAAGAGATTCCACCGGAAATACATGTTTTGAGGCACCTTAGTTCAAAACTATTTACCTTCTCTTCCACCTACTACCTAAGAGATTCCACCGGAATTACATGTTTTGAGGCACCTTAGTTCAAAACTATTTACTTTCTCTACCACGTACTACCTAAGAGATTACACCGGAAGTACATGTTTTGAGGCACCTTACTCCAAAACTATTTACCTTCTCTTCCACCTACTACCTAAGAGATTACACCGGAAATACATGTTTTGAGGCACCTTACTCCAAAACTATTTACTTCTCTTCCACGTACTACCTAAGAGATTACACCGGAAATACATGTTTTGAGGTCTCTTAGACCAAAACTATTTGCTTTCTCTTCCACGTACTACCTAGGAGATTCCACCGGAAATACATGTTTTGAGGCACCTTACTCCAAAACTATTTACTTCTCTTCCATGTACTACCTAGGAGATTACACCGGAAATACATGTTTTGAGGCACCTTACTCCAAAACTATTTACTTCTCTTCCATGTACTACCTAGAAGATTACACCGGAAATACATGTTTTGAGGCACCTTACTCCAAAACTATTTACTTTCTCTTCCACGTACTACCTAAGAGATTACACCGGAATTACATGTTTTGAGGCACCTTACTCCAAAACTATTTACTTTCTCTTCCACCTACTACCTAAGAGATTCCACCGGAATTACATGTTTTGAGGCACCTTACTCCAAAACTATTTACTTTCTCTTCCACGTACTACCTAAGAGATTCCACCGGAATTACATGTTTTGAGGCACCTTACTCCAAAACTATTTACGTTCTCTTCCACCTACTGCCTAAGAGATTACACCGGAAGTACATGTTTTGAGGTCTTAGTTCAAAACTATTTACTTTCTCTTCCACCTACTACCTAAGAGATTCAACCGGAAATACATGTTTTGAGGCACCTTACTCCAAAACTATTTACTTTCTCTTCCACGTACTACCTAAGAGATTCCACCGGAAGTACATGTTTTGAGGCACCTTACTCCAAAACTATTTACTTTCTCTTCCACCTACTACCTAAGAGATTACACCGGAAGTACATGTTTTGAGGCACCTTACTCCAAAACTATTTACTTTCTCTTCCACGTACTACCTAAGAGATTACACCGGAAATACATGTTTTGAGGCACCTTAGTTCAAAACTATTTACTTTCTCTTCCACGTTCTACCTAGGAGATTACACCGGAAATACATGTTTTGAGGCACCTTAGTTCAAAACTATTTACTTTCTCTTCCACCTACTACCTAAGAGATTACACCGGAAGTACATGTTTTGAGGCACCTTAGTTCAAAACTATTTACTTTCTCTACCACGTACTACCTAAGAGATTCCAACGGAAATACATGTTTTGAGGCACCTTAGTTCAAAACTATTTACTTTCTCTTCCATCTACTACCTAAGAGATTACACCGGAAGTACATGTTTTGAGGTCTTAGTTCAAAACTATTTACTTTCTCTTCCACGTTCTACCTAGCAGATTCCAGCGGAAATACATGTTTTGAGGTCTTAGTTCAAAACTATTTACTTTCTCTTCCACCTACTACCTAGGAGATTACACCGGAAATACATGTTTTGAGGCACCTTAGTTCACAACTATTTACTTTCTCTTCCACCTACTACCTAAGAGATTCCACCGGAAATACATGTTTTGAGGCACCTTAGTTCAAAACTATTTACTTTCTCTTCCACGTACTACCTAAGAGATTCCACCGGAATTACATGTTTTGAGGCACCTTACTCCAAAACTATTTACTTTCTCTACCACGTACTACCTAAGAGATTACACCGGAAATACATGTTTTGAGGCACCTTAGTCCAAAACTATTTACTTTCTCTACCACCTACTACCTAAGAGATTCCACCGGAAATACATGTTTTGAGGTCTCTTAGTCCAAAACTATTTACTTCTCTTCCACGTACTACCTAGGAGATTACACCGGAAGTACATGTTTTGAGGTCTTAGTCCAAAACTATTTACTTTCTCTACCACGTACTACCTAAGAGATTACACCGGAAATACATGTTTTGAGGTCTCTTAGTCCAAAACTATTTACTTCTCTTCCACGTACTACCTAGGAGATTACACCGGAAATACATGTTTTGAGGTCTCTTAGTCCAAAACTATTTACTTCTCTTCCACGTACTACCTAGGAGATTCCACCAGAAGTACATGTTTTGAGATCTCTTAGACCAAAACTATTTGCTTTCTCTACGTACTACCTAGGAGATTCCACCGGAAATACATGTTTTGAGGTCTCTTAGTCCAAAACTATTTACTTCTCTTCCATGTACTACCTAGGAGATTACACCGGAAATACATGTTTTGAGGCACCTTACTCCAAAACTATTTACTTCTCTTCCACGTACTACCTAAAAGATTACACCGGAAATACATGTTTTGAGGCACCTTACTCCAAAACTATTTACTTCTCTTCCACGTACTACCTAAGAGATTCCACCGGAAATACATGTTTTGAGGCACCTTACTCCAAAACTATTTACTTCTCTTCCACGTACTACTTAAGAGATTCCACCGGAAATACATGTTTTGAGGCACCTTACTCCAAAACTATTTACTTCTCTTCCACGTACTACCTAAGAGATTACACCGGAAATACATGTTTTGAGGTCTCTTAGTCCAAAACTATTTACTTCTCTTCCATGTACTACCTAGGAGATTACACCGGAAATACATGTTTTGAGGCACCTTACTCCAAAACTATTTACTTCTCTTCCATGTACTACCTAGGAGATTACACCAGAAATACATGTTTTGAGATCTCTTAGACCAAAACTATTTGCTTTCTCTACCACGTACTACCTAGGAGATTCCACCGGAAATACATGTTTTGAGGCACCTTAGTTCAAAACTATTTACTTCTCTTCCACGTACTACCTAAGAGATTCCACCGGAAATACATGTTTTGAGGCACCTTAGTTCAAAACTATTTACTTTCTCTTCCACCTACTACCTAAGAGATTCCACCGGAATTACATGTTTTGAGGCACCTTAGTTCAAAACTATTTACTTTCTTTTCCACGTACTACCTAAGAGATTACACCGGAAATACATGTTTTGAGGCACCTTAGTTCAAAACTATTTACTTTCTCTTCCACGTACTACCTAAGAGATTACACCGGAAATACATGTTTTGAGGCACCTTAGTTCAAAACTATTTACTTTCTCTTCCACGTACTACCTAAGAGATTACACCGGAAATACATGTTTTGAGGCACCTTAGTTCAAAACTATTTACCTTCTCTTCCACCTACTACCTAAGAGATTAAACCGGAAATACATGTTTTGAGGCACCTTAGTTCAAAACTATTTACCTTCTCTTCCACGTACTACATAAGAGATTCCACCGGAAATACATGTTTTGAGGCACCTTAGTTCAAAACTATTTACTTTCTCTTCCACGTACTACCTAAGAGATTCCACCGGAAATACATGTTTTGAGGCACCTTACTCCAAAACTATTTACTTTCTCTTCCACGTACTACCTAAGAGATTCCACCGGAAATACATGTTTTGAGGCACCTAAGTTCAAAACTATTTACTTTCTCTTCCACGTACTACCTAAGAGATTCCACCGGAAATACATGTTTTGAGGCACCTTAGTTCAGAACTATTTACTTTCTCTTCCACGTACTACCTAAGAGATTCCACCGGAAATACATGTTTTGAGGCACCTTAGTTCAAAACTATTTACTTTCTCTTCCACGTACTACCTAAGAGATTCCACCGGAAATACATGTTTTGAGGCACCTTAGTTCAAAACTATTTACTTTCTCTTCCACGTACTACCTAAGAGATTCCACCGGAAATACATGTTTTGAGGCACCTTAGTTCAAAACTATTTACCTTCTCTTCCACCTACTACCTAAGAGATTCCACCGGAAATACATGTTTTGAGGCACCTTAGTTCAAAACTATTTACCTTCTCTTCCACCTACTACCTAAGAGATTCCACCGGAATTACATGTTTTGAGGCACCTTAGTTCAAAACTATTTACCTTCTCTTCCACCTACTACCTAAGAGATTACACCGGAAGTACATGTTTTGAGGCACCTTAGTTCAAAACTATTTACCTTCTCTTCCACGTACTACCTAAGAGATTACACCGGAAGTACATGTTTTGAGGCACCTTACTCCAAAACTATTTACCTTCTCTTTCACCTACTACCTAAGAGATTACACCGGAAATACATGTTTTGAGGCACCTTACTCCAAAACTATTTGCTTTCTCTTCCACGTACTACCTAGGAGATTACACCGGAAATACATGTTTTGAGGTCTCTTAGACCAAAACTATTTGCTTTCTCTTCCACGTACTACCTAGGAGATTCCACCGGAAATACATGTTTTGAGGTCTCTTAGTCCAAAACTATTTACTTCTCTTCCATGTACTACCTAGGAGATTACACCGGAAATACATGTTTTGAGGCACCTTACTCCAAAACTATTTACTTTCTCTTCCACGTACTACCTAAGAGATTACACCGGAATTACATGTTTTGAGGCACCTTAGTTCAAAACTATTTACTTTCTCTACCACGTACTACCTAAGAGATTCCACCGGAAATACATGTTTTGAGGCACCACCTTAGTTCAAAACTATTTACTTTCTCTTCCACCTACTACCTAGGAGATTACACCGGAAATACATGTTTTGAGGCACCTTAGTTCAAAACTATTTACTTTCTCTTCCACCTACTACCTAAGAGATTACACCGGAAATACATGTTTTGAGGCACCTTAGTTCAAAACTATTTACTTTCTCTTCCACCTACTACCTAAGAGATTACACCGGAAATACATGTTTTGAGGCACCTTAGTTCAAAACTATTTAGTTTCTTTTCCACCTACTACCTAAGAGATTACACCGGAAGTACATGTTTTGAGGCACCTTAGTTCAAAACTATTTACTTTCTCTACCACGTACTACCTAAGAGATTCCACCGGAAATACATGTTTTGAGGCACCTTAGTTCAAAACTATTTACTTTCTCTTCCACGTACTACCTAAGAGATTACACCGGAAATACATGTTTTGAGGCACCTTAGTTCAAAACTATTTACTTTCTCTTCCACGTACCACCTAAGAGATTCCACCGGAAATACATGTTTTGAGGCACCTTAGTTCAAAACTATTTACCTTCTCTTCCACCTACTACCTAAGAGATTCCACCGGAAATACATGTTTTGAGGCACCTTAGTTCAAAACTATTTACCTTCTCTTCCACCTACTACCTAAGAGATTCCACCGGAATTACATGTTTTGAGTCACCTTAGTTCAAAACTATTTACCTTCTCTTCCACCTACTACCTAAGAGATTACACCGGAAGTACATGTTTTGAGGCACCTTAGTTCAAAACTATTTACCTTCTCTTCCACCTACTACCTAAGAGATTACACCGGAAGTACATGTTTTGAGGCACCTTAGTTCAAAACTATTTACTTTCTCTACCACGTACTACCTAAGAGATTACACCGGAAGTACATGTTTTGAGGCACCTTACTCCAAAACTATTTACCTTCTCTTCCACCTACTACCCAAGAGATTACACCGGAAATACATGTTTTGAGGCACCTTACTCCAAAACTATTTACTTCTCTTCCACGTACTACCTAAGAGATTACACCGGAAATACATGTTTTGAGGTCTCTTAGACCAAAACTATTTGCTTTCTCTTCCACGTACTACCTAGGAGATTCCACCGGAAATACATGTTTTGAGGTCTCTTAGTCCAAAACTATTTACTTCTCTTCCATGTACTACCTAGGAGATTACACCGGAAATACATGTTTTGAGGCACCTTACTCGAAAACTATTTACTTCTCTTCCATGTACTACCTAGGAGATTACACCGGAAATACATGTTTTGAGGCACCTTACTCCAAAACTATTTACTTCTCTTCCATGTACTACCTAGGAGATTACACCGGAAATACATGTTTTGAGGCACCTTACTCCAAAACTATTTACTTTCTCTTCCACGTACTACCTAAGAGATTACACCGGAATTACATGTTTTGAGGCACCTTACTCCAAAACTATTTACTTTCTCTTCCACCTACTACCTAAGAGATTCCACCGGAATTACATGTTTTGAGGCACCTTACTCCAAAACTATTTACTTTCTCTTCCACGTACTACCTAAGAGATTCCACCGGAATTACATGTTTTGAGGCACCTTACTCCAAAACTATTTACGTTCTCTTCCACCTACTGCCTAAGAGATTACACCGGAAGTACATGTTTTGAGGTCTTAGTTCAAAACTATTTACTTTCTCTTCCACCTACTACCTAAGAGATTCAACCGGAAATACATGTTTTGAGGCACCTTACTCCAAAACTATTTACTTTCTCTTCCACGTACTACCTAAGAGATTCCACCGGAAGTACATGTTTTGAGGCACCTTACTCCAAAACTATTTACTTTCTCTTCCACCTACTACCTAAGAGATTACACCGGAAGTACATGTTTTGAGGCACCTTACTCCAAAACTATTTACTTTCTCTTCCACGTACTACCTAAGAGATTACACCGGAAATACATGTTTTGAGGCACCTTAGTTCAAAACTATTTACTTTCTCTTCCACGTTCTACCTAGGAGATTACACCGGAAATACATGTTTTGAGGCACCTTAGTTCAAAACTATTTACTTTCTCTTCCACCTACTACCTAAGAGATTACACCGGAAGTACATGTTTTGAGGCACCTTAGTTCAAAACTATTTACTTTCTCTACCACGTACTACCCAAGAGATTCCACCGGAAATACATGTTTTGAGGCACCTTAGTTCAAAACTATTTACTTTCTCTTCCATCTACTACCTAAGAGATTACACCGGAAGTACATGTTTTGAGGTCTTAGTTCAAAACTATTTACTTTCTCTTCCACGTTCTACCTAGCAGATTCCAGGGGAAATACATGTTTTGAGGTCTTAGTTCAAAACTATTTACTTTCTCTTCCACCTACTACCTAGGAGATTACACCGGAAATACATGTTTTGAGGCACCTTAGTTCACAACTATTTACTTTCTCTTCCACCTACTACCTAAGAGATTCCACCGGAAATACATGTTTTGAGGCACCTTAGTTCAAAACTATTTACTTTCTCTTCCACGTACTACCTAAGAGATTCCACCGGAATTACATGTTTTGAGGCACCTTACTCCAAAACTATTTACTTTCTCTACCACGTACTACCTAAGAGATTACACCGGAAATACATGTTTTGAGGCACCTTAGTCCAAAACTATTTACTTTCTCTACCACCTACTACCTAAGAGATTCCACCGGAAATACATGTTTTGAGGTCTCTTAGTCCAAAACTATTTACTTCTCTTCCACGTACTACCTAGGAGATTACACCGGAAGTACATGTTTTGAGGTCTTAGTCCAAAACTATTTACTTTCTCTACCACGTACTACCTAAGAGATTACACCGGAAATACATGTTTTGAGGTCTCTTAGTCCAAAACTATTTACTTCTCTTCCACGTACTACCTAGGAGATTACACCGGAAATACATGTTTTGAGGTCTCTTAGTCCAAAACTATTTACTTCTCTTCCACGTACTACCTAGGAGATTCCACCAGAAGTACATGTTTTGAGATCTCTTAGACCAAAACTATTTGCTTTCTCTACGTACTACCTAGGAGATTCCACCGGAAATACATGTTTTGAGGTCTCTTAGTCCAAAACTATTTACTTCTCTTCCATGTACTACCTAGGAGATTACACCGGAAATACATGTTTTGAGGCACCTTACTCCAAAACTATTTACTTCTCTTCCACGTACTACCTAAAAGATTACACCGGAAATACATGTTTTGAGGCACCTTACTCCAAAACTATTTACTTCTCTTCCACGTACTACCTAAGAGATTCCACCGGAAATACATGTTTTGAGGCACCTTACTCCAAAACTATTTACTTCTCTTCCACGTACTACCTAAGAGATTCCACCGGAAATACATGTTTTGAGGCACCTTACTCCAAAACTATTTACTTCTCTTCCACGTACTACCTAAGAGATTACACCGGAAATACATGTTTTGAGGTCTCTTAGACCAAAACTATTTGCTTTCTCTTCCACGTACTACCTAGGAGATTCCTCCGGAAATACATGTTTTGAGGTCTCTTAGTCCAAAACTATTTACTTCTCTTCCATGTACTACCTAGGAGATTACACCGGAAATACATGTTTTGAGGCACCTTACTCCAAAACTATTTACTTCTCTTCCATGTACTACCTAGGAGATTACACCAGAAATACATGTTTTGAGATCTCTTAGACCAAAACTATTTGCTTTCTCTACCACGTACTACCTAGGAGATTCCACCGGAAATACATGTTTTGAGGCACCTTAGTTCAAAACTATTTACCTTCTCTTCCACGTACTACCTAAGAGATTCCACCGGAAATACATGTTTTGAGGCACCTTAGTTCAAAACTATTTACTTTCTCTTCCACCTACTACCTAAGAGATTCCACCGGAATTACATGTTTTGAGGCACCTTAGTTCAAAACTATTTACTTTCTCTTCCACGTACTACCTAAGAGATTACACCGGAAATACATGTTTTGAGGCACCTTAGTTCAAAACTATTTACTTTCTCTTCCACGTACTACCTAAGAGATTATACCGGAAATACATGTTTTGAGGCACCTTAGTTCAAAACTATTTACTTTCTCTTCCACGTACTACCTAAGAGATTACACCGGAAATACATGTTTTGAGGCACCTTAGTTCAAAACTATTTACCTTCTCTTCCACCTACTACCTAAGAGATTAAACCGGAAATACAAGTTTTGAGGCACCTTAGTTCAAAACTATTTACCTTCTCTTCCACGTACTACCTAAGAGATTCCACCGGAAATACATGTTTTGAGGCACCTTAGTTCAAAACTATTTACTTTCTCTTCCACGTACTACCTAAGAGATTCCACCGGAAATACATGTTTTGAGGCACCTTACTCCAAAACTATTTACTTTCTCTTCCACATACTACCTAAGAGATTCCACCGGAAATACATGTTTTGAGGCACCTAAGTTCAAAACTATTTACTTTCTCTTCCACGTACTACCTAAGAGATTCCACCGGAAATACATGTTTTGAGGCACCTTAGTTCAGAACTATTTACTTTCTCTTCCACATACTACCTAAGAGATTCCACCGGAAATACATGTTTTGAGGCACCTTAGTTCAAAACTATTTACTTTCTCTTCCACGTACTACCTAAGAGATTCCACCGGAAATACATGTTTTGAGGCACCTTAGTTCAAAACTATTTACGTTCTCTTCCACGTACTACCTAAGAGATTCCACCGGAAATACATGTTTTGAGGCACCTTAGTTCAAAACTATTTACCTTCTCTTCCACCTACTACCTAAGAGATTCCACCGGAAATACATGTTTTGAGGCACCTTAGTTCAAAACTATTTACCTTCTCTTCCACCTACTACCTAAGAGATTCCACCGGAATTACATGTTTTGAGGCACCTTAGTTCAAAACTATTTACCTTCTCTTCCACCTACTACCTAAGAGATTACACCGGAAGTACATGTTTTGAGGCACCTTAGTTCAAAACTATTTACTTTCTCTACCACGTACTACCTAAGAGATTACACCGGAAGTACATGTTTTGAGGCACCTTACTCCAAAACTATTTACCTTCTCTTCCACCTACTACCCAAGAGATTACACCGGAAATACATGTTTTGAGGCACCTTACTCCAAAACTATTTACTTCTCTTCCACGTACTACCTAAGAGATTACACCGGAAATACATGTTTTGAGGTCTCTTAGACCAAAACTATTTGCTTTCTCTTCCACGTACTACCTAGGAGATTCCACCGGAAATACATGTTTTGAGGTCTCTTAGTCCAAAACTATTTACTTCTCTTCCATGTACTACCTAGGAGATTACACCGGAAATACATGTTTTGAGGCACCTTACTCGAAAACTATTTACTTCTCTTCCATGTACTACCTAGGAGATTACACCGGAAATACATGTTTTGAGGCACCTTACTCCAAAACTATTTACTTCTCTTCCATGTACTACCTAGGAGATTACACCGGAAATACATGTTTTGAGGCACCTTACTCCAAAACTATTTACTTTCTCTTCCACGTACTACCTAAGAGATTACACCGGAATTACATGTTTTGAGGCACCTTACTCCAAAACTATTTACTTTCTCTTCCACCTACTACCTAAGAGATTCCACCGGAATTACATGTTTTGAGGCACCTTACTCCAAAACTATTTACTTTCTCTTCCACGTACTACCTAAGAGATTCCACCGGAATTACATGTTTTGAGGCACCTTACTCCAAAACTATTTACGTTCTCTTCCACCTACTGCCTAAGAGATTACACCGGAAGTACATGTTTTGAGGTCTTAGTTCAAAACTATTTACTTTCTCTTCCACCTACTACCTAAGAGATTCAACCGGAAATACATGTTTTGAGGCACCTTACTCCAAAACTATTTACTTTCTCTTCCACGTACTACCTAAGAGATTCCACCGGAAGTACATGTTTTGAGGCACCTTACTCCAAAACTATTTACTTTCTCTTCCACCTACTACCTAAGAGATTACACCGGAAGTACATGTTTTGAGGCACCTTACTCCAAAACTATTTACTTTCTCTTCCACGTACTACCTAAGAGATTACACCGGAAATACATGTTTTGAGGCACCTTAGTTCAAAACTATTTACTTTCTCTTCCACGTTCTACCTAGGAGATTACACCGGAAATACATGTTTTGAGGCACCTTAGTTCAAAACTATTTACTTTCTCTTCCACCTACTACCTAAGAGATTACACCGGAAGTACATGTTTTGAGGCACCTTAGTTCAAAACTATTTACTTTCTCTACCACGTACTACCCAAGAGATTCCACCGGAAATACATGTTTTGAGGCACCTTAGTTCAAAACTATTTACTTTCTCTTCCATCTACTACCTAAGAGATTACACCGGAAGTACATGTTTTGAGGTCTTAGTTCAAAACTATTTACTTTCTCTTCCACGTTCTACCTAGCAGATTCCAGGGGAAATACATGTTTTGAGGTCTTAGTTCAAAACTATTTACTTTCTCTTCCACCTACTACCTAGGAGATTACACCGGAAATACATGTTTTGAGGCACCTTAGTTCACAACTATTTACTTTCTCTTCCACCTACTACCTAAGAGATTCCACCGGAAATACATGTTTTGAGGCACCTTAGTTCAAAACTATTTACTTTCTCTTCCACGTACTACCTAAGAGATTCCACCGGAATTACATGTTTTGAGGCACCTTACTCCAAAACTATTTACTTTCTCTACCACGTACTACCTAAGAGATTACACCGGAAATACATGTTTTGAGGCACCTTAGTCCAAAACTATTTACTTTCTCTACCACCTACTACCTAAGAGATTCCACCGGAAATACATGTTTTGAGGTCTCTTAGTCCAAAACTATTTACTTCTCTTCCACGTACTACCTAGGAGATTACACCGGAAGTACATGTTTTGAGGTCTTAGTCCAAAACTATTTACTTTCTCTACCACGTACTACCTAAGAGATTACACCGGAAATACATGTTTTGAGGTCTCTTAGTCCAAAACTATTTACTTCTCTTCCACGTACTACCTAGGAGATTACACCGGAAATACATGTTTTGAGGTCTCTTAGTCCAAAACTATTTACTTCTCTTCCACGTACTACCTAGGAGATTCCACCAGAAGTACATGTTTTGAGATCTCTTAGACCAAAACTATTTGCTTTCTCTACGTACTACCTAGGAGATTCCACCGGAAATACATGTTTTGAGGTCTCTTAGTCCAAAACTATTTACTTCTCTTCCATGTACTACCTAGGAGATTACACCGGAAATACATGTTTTGAGGCACCTTACTCCAAAACTATTTACTTCTCTTCCACGTACTACCTAAAAGATTACACCGGAAATACATGTTTTGAGGCACCTTACTCCAAAACTATTTACTTCTCTTCCACGTACTACCTAAGAGATTCCACCGGAAATACATGTTTTGAGGCACCTTACTCCAAAACTATTTACTTCTCTTCCACGTACTACCTAAGAGATTCCACCGGAAATACATGTTTTGAGGCACCTTACTCCAAAACTATTTACTTCTCTTCCACGTACTACCTAAGAGATTACACCGGAAATACATGTTTTGAGGTCTCTTAGACCAAAACTATTTGCTTTCTCTTCCACGTACTACCTAGGAGATTCCTCCGGAAATACATGTTTTGAGGTCTCTTAGTCCAAAACTATTTACTTCTCTTCCATGTACTACCTAGGAGATTACACCGGAAATACATGTTTTGAGGCACCTTACTCCAAAACTATTTACTTCTCTTCCATGTACTACCTAGGAGATTACACCAGAAATACATGTTTTGAGATCTCTTAGACCAAAACTATTTGCTTTCTCTACCACGTACTACCTAGGAGATTCCACCGGAAATACATGTTTTGAGGCACCTTAGTTCAAAACTATTTACCTTCTCTTCCACGTACTACCTAAGAGATTCCACCGGAAATACATGTTTTGAGGCACCTTAGTTCAAAACTATTTACTTTCTCTTCCACCTACTACCTAAGAGATTCCACCGGAATTACATGTTTTGAGGCACCTTAGTTCAAAACTATTTACTTTCTCTTCCACGTACTACCTAAGAGATTACACCGGAAATACATGTTTTGAGGCACCTTAGTTCAAAACTATTTACTTTCTCTTCCACGTACTACCTAAGAGATTACACCGGAAATACATGTTTTGAGGCACCTTAGTTCAAAACTATTTACTTTCTCTTCCACGTACTACCTAAGAGATTACACCGGAAATACATGTTTTGAGGCACCTTAGTTCAAAACTATTTACCTTCTCTTCCACCTACTACCTAAGAGATTAAACCGGAAATACAAGTTTTGAGGCACCTTAGTTCAAAACTATTTACCTTCTCTTCCACGTACTACCTAAGAGATTCCACCGGAAATACATGTTTTGAGGCACCTTAGTTCAAAACTATTTACTTTCTCTTCCACGTACTACCTAAGAGATTCCACCGGAAATACATGTTTTGAGGCACCTTACTCCAAAACTATTTACTTTCTCTTCCACATACTACCTAAGAGATTCCACCGGAAATACATGTTTTGAGGCACCTAAGTTCAAAACTATTTACTTTCTCTTCCACGTACTACCTAAGAGATTCCACCGGAAATACATGTTTTGAGGCACCTTAGTTCAGAACTATTTACTTTCTCTTCCACATACTACCTAAGAGATTCCACCGGAAATACATGTTTTGAGGCACCTTAGTTCAAAACTATTTACTTTCTCTTCCACGTACTACCTAAGAGATTCCACCGGAAATACATGTTTTGAGGCACCTTAGTTCAAAACTATTTACGTTCTCTTCCACGTACTACCTAAGAGATTCCACCGGAAATACATGTTTTGAGGCACCTTAGTTCAAAACTATTTACCTTCTCTTCCACCTACTACCTAAGAGATTCCACCGGAAATACATGTTTTGAGGCACCTTAGTTCAAAACTATTTACCTTCTCTTCCACCTACTACCTAAGAGATTCCACCGGAATTACATGTTTTGAGGCACCTTAGTTCAAAACTATTTACCTTCTCTTCCACCTACTACCTAAGAGATTACACCGGCAGTACATGTTTTGAGGCACCTTAGTTCAAAACTATTTACTTTCTCTACCACGTACTACCTAAGAGATTACACCGGAAGTACATGTTTTGAGGCACCTTACTCCAAAACTATTTACCTTCTCTTCCACCTACTACCTAAGAGATTACACCGGAAATACATGTTTTGAGGCACCTTACTCCAAAACTATTTAGTTCTCTTCCACGTACTACCTAAGAGATTACACCGGAAATACATGTTTTGAGGTCTCTTAGACCAAAACTATTTGCTTTCTCGTCCACGTACTACCTAGGAGATTCCACCGGAAATACATGTTTTGAGGTCTCTTAGTCCAAAACTATTTACTTCTCTTCCATGTACTACCTAGGAGATTACACCGGAAATACATGTTTTGAGGCACCTTACTCCAAAACTATTTACTTCTCTTCCATGTACTACCTAGGAGATTACACCGGAAATACATGTTTTGAGGCACCTTACTCCAAAACTATTTACTTTCTCTTCCACGTACTACCTAAGAGATTCCACCGGAATTACATGTTTTGAGGCACCTTACTCCAAAACTATTTACTTTCTCTTCCACGTACTACCTAAGAGATTCCACCGGAATTACATGTTTTGAGGCACCTTACTCCAAAACTATTTACTTTCTCTTCCACGTACTACCTAAGAGATTCCACCGGAATTACATGTTTTGAGGCACCTTACTCCAAAACTATTTACGTTCTCTTCCACCTACTGCCTAAGAGATTACACCGGAAGTACATGTTTTGAGGTCTTAGTTCAAAACTATTTACTTTCTCTTCCACCTACTACCTAAGAGATTCAACCGGAAATACATGTTTTGAGGCACCTTACTCCAAATCTATTTACTTTCTCTTCCACGTACTACCTAAGAGATTCCACCGGAAGTACATGTTTTGAGGCACCTTACTCCAAAACTATTTACTTTCTCTTCCACCTACTACCTAAGAGATTACACCGGAAGTACATGTTTTGAGGCACCTTACTCCAAAACTATTTACTTTCTCTTCCACGTACTACCTAAGAGATTACACCGGAAATACATGTTTTGAGGCACCTTAGTTCAAAACTATTTACTTTCTCTTCCACGTTCTACCTAGGAGATTACACCGGAAATACATGTTTTGAGGCACCTTAGTTCAAAACTATTTACTTTCTCTTCCACCTACTACCTAAGAGATTACACCGGAAGTACATGTTTTTAGGCACCTTAGTTCAAAACTATTTACTTTCTCTACCACGTACTACCTAAGAGATTCCACCGGAAATACATGTTTTGAGGCACCTTAGTTCAAAACTATTTACTTTCTCTTCCATCTACTACCTAAGAGATTACACCGGAAGTACATGTTTTGAGGTCTTAGTTCAAAACTATTTACTTTCTCTTCCACGTTCTACCTAGCAGATTCCAGGGGAAATACATGTTTTGAGGTCTTAGTTCAAAACTATTTACTTTCTCTTCCACCTACTACCTAGGAGATTACACCGGAAATACATGTTTTGAGGCACCTTAGTTCACAACTATTTACTTTCTCTTCCACCTACTACCTAAGAGATTCCACCGGAAATACATGTTTTGAGGCACCTTAGTTCAAAACTATTTACTTTCTCTTCCACCTACTACCTAAGAGATTACACCGGAAATACATGTTTTGAGGCACCTTAGTTCAAAACTATTTAGTTTCTCTACCACGTACTACCTAGGAGATTACACCGGAAATACATGTTTTGAGGCACCTTAGTTCAAAACTATTTACTTTCTCTTCCACCTACTACCTAAGAGATTACACCGGAAATACATGTTTTGAGGCACCTTAGTTCAAAACTATTTAGTTTCTCTACCACGTACTACCTAGGAGATTACACCGGAAATACATGTTTTGAGGCACCTTAGTTCAAAACTATTTACTTTCTCTTCCACCTACTACCTAAGAGATTACACCGGAAATACATGTTTTGAGGCACCTTAGTTCAAAACTATTTACTTTCTCTTCCACCTACTACCTAAGAGATTATACCGGAAATACATGTTTTGAGGCACCTTAGTTCAAAACTATTTAGTTTCTCTTCCACCTACTACCTAAGAGATTACACCGGAAGTACATGTTTTGAGGCACCTTAGTTCAAAACTATTTACTTTCTCTACCACGTACTACCTAAGAGATTCCACCGGAAATACATGTTTTGAGGCACCTTAGTTCAAAACTATTTACTTTCTCTTCCATCTACTACCTAAGAGATTACACCGGAAATACATGTTTTGAGGCACCTTAGTTCAAAACTATTTACTTTCTCTTCCACGTACTACCTAAGAGATTACACCGGAAGTACATGTTTTGAGGCACCTTACTCCAAAACTATTTACTTTCTCTTCCATCTACTACCTAAGAGATTACACCGGAAATACATGTTTTGAGGCACCTTACTCCAAAACTATTTACTTTCTCTTCCATCTACTACCTAAGAGATTACACCGGAAATACATGTTTTGAGGCACCTTAGTTCAAAACTATTTACTTTCTCTTCCATCTACTACCTAAGAGATTACACCGGAAATACATGTTTTGAGGCACCTTAGTTCAAAACTATTTACTTTCTCTTCCATCTACTACCTAAGAGATTACACCGGAAATACACGTTTTGAGGCACCTTAGTTCAAAACTATTTACTTTCTCTTCCACGTACTACCTAAGAGATTACACCGGAAGTACATGTTTTGAGGCACCTTACTCCAAAACTATTTACTTTCTCTTCCACCTACTACCTAAGAGATTAAACCGGAAGTACATGTTTTGAGGCACCTTACTCCAAAACTATTTACTTTCTCTTCCATCTACTACCTAAGAGATTAAACCGGAAGTACATGTTTTGAGGCACCTTAGTTCAAAACTATTTACTTTCTCTTCCACCTACTACCTAAGAGATTACACCGGAAGTACACGTTTTGAGGCACCTTAGTTCAAAACTATTTACTTTCTCTTCCACCTACTACCTAAGAGATTACACCGGAAATACATGTTTTGAGGCACCTTAGTTCAAAACTATTTACTTTCTCTTCCACCTACTACCTAAGAGATTCCACCGGAATTACATGTTTTGAGGCACCTTAGTTCAAAACTATTTACCTTCTCTTCCACCTACTACCTAAGAGATTCCACCGTATATACATGTTTTGAGGCACCTTAGTTCAAAACTATTTACTTTCTCTACCACGTACTACCTAAGAGATTCCACCGGAGGTACATGTTTTGAGGCACCTTAGTTCAAAACTATTTACTTTCTCTTCCACCTACTACCTAAGAGATTACACCGGAAATACATGTTTTGAGGCACCTTAGTTCAAAACTATTTACTTTCTCTTCCACCTACTACCTAAGAGATTACACCGGAAATACATGTTTTGAGGCACCTTAGTTCAAAACTATTTACTTTCTCTTCCACCTTCTACCTAAGAGATTACACCGGAAGTACATGTTTTGAGGCACCTTAGTTCAAAACTATTTACTTTCTCTACCACGTACTACCTAAGAGATTCCACCGGAAATACATGTTTTGAGGCACCTTAGTTCAAAACTATTTACTTTCTCTTTCATCTACTACCTAAGAGATTACACCGGAAGTACATGTTTTGAGGTCTTAGTTCAAAACTATTTACTTTCTCTTCCACGTTCTACCTAGCAGATTCCAGGGGAAATACATGTTTTGAGGCACCTTAGTTCAAAACTATTTACTTTCTCTTCCACCTACTACCTAAGAGATTACACCGGAAATACATGTTTTGAGGCACCTTAGTTCAAAACTATTTAGTTTCTCTACCACGTACTACCTAGGAGATTACACCGGAAATACATCTTTTGAGGCACCTTAGTTCAAAACTATTTACTTTCTCTTCCACCTACTACCTAAGAGATTACACCGGAAATACATGTTTTGAGGCACCTTAGTTCAAAACTATTTACTTTCTCTTCCACCTACTACCTAAGAGATTATACCGGAAATACATGTTTTGAGGCACCTTAGTTCAAAACTATTTAGTTTCTCTTCCACCTACTACCTAAGAGATTACACCGGAAGTACATGTTTTGAGGCACCTTAGTTCAAAACTATTTACTTTCTCTACCACGTACTACCTAAGAGATTCCACCGGAAATACATGTTTTGAGGCACCTTAGTTCAAAACTATTTACTTTCTCTTCCATCTACTACCTAAGAGATTACACCGGAAATACATGTTTTGAGGCACCTTAGTTCAAAACTATTTACTTTCTCTTCCACGTACTACCTAAGAGATTACACCGGAAATACATGTTTTGAGGCACCTTAGTTCAAAACTATTTACTTTCTCTTCCACGTACTACCTAAGAGATTCCACCGGAAATACATGTTTTGAGGCACCTTAGTTCAAAACTATTTACCTTCTCTTCCACCTACTACCTAAGAGATTCCACCGGAAATACATGTTTTGAGGCACCTTAGTTCAAAACTATTTACCTTCTCTTCCACCTACTACCTAAGAGATTCCACCGAAATTACATGTTTTGAGGCACCTTAGTTCAAAACTATTTACCTTCTCTTCCACCTACTACCTAAGAGATTACACCGGAAGTACATGTTTTGAGGCACCTTAGTTCAAAACTATTTACTTTCTCTACCACGTACTACCTAAGAGATTACACCGGAAGTACATGTTTTGAGGCACCTTACTCCAAAACTATTTACCTTCTCTTCCACCTACTACCCAAGAGATTACACCGGAAATACATGTTTTGAGGCACCTTACTCCAAAACTATTTACTTCTCTTCCACGTACTACCTAAGAGATTACACCGGAAATACATGTTTTGAGGTCTCTTAGACCAAAACTATTTGCTTTCTCTTCCACGTACTACCTAGGAGATTCCACCGGAAATACATGTTTTGAGGTCTCTTAGTCCAAAACTATTTACTTCTCTTCCATGTACTACCTAGGAGATTACACCGGAAATACATGTTTTGAGGCACCTTACTCCAAAACTATTTACTTCTCTTCCATGTACTACCTAGGAGATTACACCGGAAATACATGTTTTGAGGCACCTTACTCCAAAACTATTTACTTCTCTTCCATGTACTACCTAGGAGATTACACCGGAAATACATGTTTTGAGGCACCTTACTCCAAAACTATTTACTTTCTCTTCCACGTACTACCTAAGAGATTACACCGGAATTACATGTTTTGAGGCACCTTACTCCAAAACTATTTACTTTCTCTTCCACCTACTACCTAAGAGATTCCACCGGAATTACATGTTTTGAGGCACCTTACTCCAAAACTATTTACTTTCTCTTCCACGTACTACCTAAGAGATTCCACCGGAATTACATGTTTTGAGGCACCTTACTCCAAAACTATTTACGTTCTCTTCCACCTACTGCCTAAGAGATTACACCGGAAGTACATGTTTTGAGGTCTTAGTTCAAAACTATTTACTTTCTCTTCCACCTACTACCTAAGAGATTCAACCGGAAATACATGTTTTGAGGCACCTTACTCCAAAACTATTTACTTTCTCTTCCACGTACTACCTAAGAGATTCCACCGGAAGTACATGTTTTGAGGCACCTTACTCCAAAACTATTTACTGTCTCTTCCACCTACTACCTAAGAGATTACACCGGAAGTACATGTTTTGAGGCACCTTACTCCAAAACTATTTACTTTCTCTTCCACGTACTACCTAAGAGATTACACCGGAAATACATGTTTTGAGGCACCTTAGTTCAAAACTATTTACTTTCTCTTCCACGTTCTACCTAGGAGATTACACCGGAAATACATGTTTTGAGGCACGTTAGTTCAAAACTATTTACTTTCTCTTCCACCTACTACCTAAGAGATTACACCGGAAGTACATGTTTTGAGGCACCTTAGTTCAAAACTGTTTACTTTCTCTACCACGTACTACCTAAGAGATTCCACCGGAAATACATGTTTTGAGGCACCTTAGTTCAAAACTATTTACTTTCTCTTCCATCTACTACCTAAGAGATTACACCGGAAGTACATGTTTTGAGGTCTTAGTTCAAAACTATTTACTTTCTCTTCCACGTTCTACCTAGCAGATTCCAGGGGAAATACATGTTTTGAGGTCTTAGTTCAAAACTATTTACTTTCTCTTCCACCTACTACCTAGGAGATTACACCGGTAATACATGTTTTGAGGCACCTTAGTTCACAACTATTTACTTTCTCTTCCACCTACTACCTAAGAGATTCCACCGGAAATACATGTTTTGAGGCACCTTAGTTCAAAACTATTTACTTTCTCTTCCACGTACTACCTAAGAGATTCCACCGGAATTACATGTTTTGAGGCACCTTACTCCAAAACTATTTACTTTCTCTACCACGTACTACCTAAGAGATTACACCGGAAATACATGTTTTGAGGCACCTTAGTCCAAAACTATTTACTTTCTCTACCACCTACTACCTAAGAGATTCCACCGGAAATACATGTTTTGAGGTCTCTTAGTCCAAAACTATTTACTTCTCTTCCACGTACTACCTAGGAGATTACACCGGAAGTACATGTTTTGAGGTCTTAGTCCAAAACTATTTACTTTCTCTACCACGTACTACCTAAGAGATTACACCGGAAATACATGTTTTGAGGTCTCTTAGTCCAAAACTATTTACTTCTCTTCCACGTACTACCTAGGAGATTACACCGGAAATACATGTTTTGAGGTCTCTTAGTCCAAAACTATTTACTTCTCTTCCACGTACTACCTAGGAGATTCCACCAGAAGTACATGTTTTGAGATCTCTTAGACCAAAACTATTTGCTTTCTCTACGTACTACCTAGGAGATTCCACCGGAAATACATGTTTTGAGGTCTCTTAGTCCAAAACTATTTACTTCTCTTCCATGTACTACCTAGGAGATTACACCGGAAATACATGTTTTGAGGCACCTTACTCCAAAACTATTTACTTCTCTTCCACGTACTACCTAAAAGATTACACCGGAAATACATGTTTTGAGGCACCTTACTCCAAAACTATTTACTTCTCTTCCACGTACTACCTAAGAGATTCCACCGGAAATACATGTTTTGAGGCACCTTACTCCAAAACTATTTACTTCTCTTCCACGTACTACCTAAGAGATTCCACCGGAAATACATGTTTTGAGGCACCTTACTCCAAAACTATTTACTTCTCTTCCACGTACTACCTAAGAGATTACACCGGAAATACATGTTTTGAGGTCTCTTAGACCAAAACTATTTGCTTTCTCTTCCACGTACTACCTAGGAGATTCCACCGGAAATACATGTTTTGAGGTCTCTTAGTCCAAAACTATTTACTTCTCTTCCATGTACTACCTAGGAGATTACACCGGAAATACATGTTTTGAGGCACCTTACTCCAAAACTATTTACTTCTCTTCCATGTACTACCTAGGAGATTACACCAGAAATACATGTTTTGAGATCTCTTAGACCAAAACTATTTGCTTTCTCTACCACGTACTACCTAGGAGATTCCACCGGAAATACATGTTTTGAGGCACCTTAGTTCAAAACTATTTACCTTCTCTTCCACGTACTACCTAAGAGATTCCACCGGAAATACATGTTTTGAGGCACCTTAGTTCAAAACTATTTACTTTCTCTTCCACCTACTACCTAAGAGATTCCACCTGAATTACATGTTTTGAGGCACCTTAGTTCAAAACTATTTACTTTCTCTTCCACGTACTACCTAAGAGATTACACCGGAAATACATGTTTTGAGGCACCTTAGTTCAAAACTATTTACTTTCTCTTCCACGTACTACCTAAGAGATTACACCGGAAATACATGTTTTGAGGCACCTTAGTTCAAAACTATTTACTTTCTCTTCCACGTACTACCTAAGAGATTACACCGGAAATACATGTTTTGAGGCACCTTAGTTCAAAACTATTTACCTTCTCTTCCACCTACTACCTAAGAGATTAAACCGGAAATACATGTTTTGAGGCACCTTAGTTCAAAACTATTTACCTTCTCTTCCACGTACTACCTAAGAGATTCCACCGGAAATACATGTTTTGAGGCACCTTAGTTCAAAACTATTTACTTTCTCTTCCACGTACTACCTAAGAGATTCCACCGGAAATACATGTTTTGAGGCACCTTACTCCAAAACTATTTACTTTCTCTTCCACATACTACCTAAGAGATTCCACCGGAAATACATGTTTTGAGGCACCTAAGTTCAAAACTATTTACTTTCTCTTCCACGTACTACCTAAGAGATTCCACCGGAAATACATGTTTTGAGGCACCTTAGTTCAGAACTATTTACTTTCTCTTCCACATACTACCTAAGAGATTCCACCGGAAATACATGTTTTGAGGCACCTTAGTTCAAAACTATTTACTTTCTCTTCCACGTACTACCTAAGAGATTCCACCGGAAATACATGTTTTGAGGCACCTTAGTTCAAAACTATTTACTTTCTCTTCCAGGTACTACCTAAGAGATTCCACCGGAAATACATGTTTTGAGGCACCTTAGTTCAAAACTATTTACCTTCTCTTCCACCTACTACCTAAGAGATTCCACCGGAAATACATGTTTTGAGGCACCTTAGTTCAAAACTATTTACCTTCTCTTCCACCTACTACCTAAGAGATTCCACCGGAATTACATGTTTTGAGGCACCTTAGTTCAAAACTATTTACCTTCTCTTCCACCTACTACCTAAGAGATTACACCGGAAGTACATGTTTTGAGGCACCTTAGTTCAAAACTATTTACTTTCTCTACCACGTACTACCTAAGAGATTACACCGGAAGTACATGTTTTGAGGCACCTTACTCCAAAACTATTTACCTTCTCTTCCACCTACTACCTAAGAGATTACACCGGAAATACATGTTTTGAGGCACCTTACTCCAAAACTATTTACTTCTCTTCCACGTACTACCTAAGAGATTACACCGGAAATACATGTTTTGAGGTCTCTTAGACCAAAACTATTTGCTTTCTCGTCCACGTACTACCTAGGAGATTCCACCGGAAATACATGTTTTGAGTTCTCTTAGTCCAAAACTATTTACTTCTCTTCCATGTACTACCTAGAAGATTACACCGGAAATACATGTTTTGAGGCACCTTAGTTCAAAACTATTTACTTCTCTTCCATGTACTACCTAGGAGATTACACCGGAAATACATGTTTTGAGGCACCTTACTCCAAAACTATTTACTTTCTCTTCCACGTACTACCTAAGAGATTACACCGGAATTACATGTTTTGAGGCACCTTACTCCAAAACTATTTACTTTCTCTTCCACCTACTACCTAAGAGATTCCACCGGAATTACATGTTTTGAGGCACCTTACTCCAAAACTATTTACTTTCTCTTCCACGTACTACCTAAGAGATTCCACCGGAATTACATGTTTTGAGGCACCTTACTCCAAAACTATTTACGTTCTCTTCCACCTACTGCCTAAGAGATTACACCGGAAGTACATGTTTTGAGGTCTTAGTTCAAAACTATTTACTTTCTCTTCCACCTACTACCTAAGAGATTCAACCGGAAATACATGTTTTGAGGCACCTTACTCCAAAACTATTTACTTTCTCTTCCACGTACTACCTAAGAGATTCCACCGGAAGTACATGTTTTGAGGCACCTTACTCCAAAACTATTTACTTTCTCTTCCACCTACTACCTAAGAGATTACACCGGAAGTACATGTTTTGAGGCACCTTACTCCAAAACTATTTACTTTCTCTTCCACGTACTACCTAAGAGATTACACCGGAAATACATGTTTTGAGGCACCTTAGTTCAAAACTATTTACTTTCTCTTCCACGTTCTACCTAGGAGATTACACCGGAAATACATGTTTTGAGGCACCTTAGTTCAAAACTATTTACTTTCTCTTCCACCTACTACCTAAGAGATTACACCGGAAGTACATGTTTTGAGGCACCTTAGTTCAAAACTATTTACTTTCTCTACCACGTACTACCTAAGAGATTCCACCGGAAATACATGTTTTGAGGCACCTAAGTTCAAAACTATTTACTTTCTCTTCCATCTACTACCTAAGAGATTACACCGGAAGTACATGTTTTGAGGTCTTAGTTCAAAACTATTTACTTTCTCTTCCACGTTCTACCTAGCAGATTCCAGGGTAAATACATGTTTTGAGGTCTTAGTTCAAAACTATTTACTTTCTCTTCCACCTACTACCTAGGAGATTACACCGGAAATACATGTTTTGAGGCACCTTAGTTCACAACTATTTACTTTCTCTTCCACCTACTACCTAAGAGATTCCACCGGAAATACATGTTTTGAGGCACCTTAGTTCAAAACTATTTACTTTCTCTTCCACCTACTACCTAAGAGATTACACCGGAAATACATGTTTTGAGGCACCTTAGTTCAAAACTATTTAGTTTCTCTACCACGTACTACCTAGGAGATTACACCGGAAATACATGTTTTGAGGCACCTTAGTTCAAAACTATTTACTTTCTCTTCCACCTACTACCTAAGAGATTACACCGGAAATACATGTTTTGAGGCACCTTAGTTCAAAACTATTTACTTTCTCTTCCACCTACTACCTAAGAGATTATACCGGAAATACATGTTTTGAGGCACCTTAGTTCAAAACTATTTAGTTTCTCTTCCACCTACTACCTAAGAGATTACACCGGAAGTACATGTTTTGAGGCACCTTAGTTCAAAACTATTTACTTTCTCTACCACGTACTACCTAAGAGATTCCACCGGAAATACATGTTTTGAGGCACCTTAGTTCAAAACTATTTACTTTCTCTTCCATCTACTACCTAAGAGATTACACCGGAAATACATGTTTTGAGGCACCTTAGTTCAAAACTATTTACTTTCTCTTCCACGTACTACCTAAGAGATTACACCGGAAGTACATGTTTTGAGGCACCTTACTCCAAAACTATTTACTTTCTCTTCCATCTACTACCTAAGAGATTACACCGGAAATACATGTTTTGAGGCACCTTACTCCAAAACTATTTACTTTCTCTTCCATCTACTACCTAAGAGATTACACCGGAAATACATGTTTTGAGGCACCTTAGTTCAAAACTATTTACTTTCTCTTCCATCTACTACCTAAGAGATTACACCGGAAATACATGTTTTGAGGCACCTTAGTTCAAAACTATTTACTTTCTCTTCCATCTACTACCTAAGAGATTACACCGGAAATACACGTTTTGAGGCACCTTAGTTCAAAACTATTTACTTTCTCTTCCACGTACTACCTAAGAGATTACACCGGAAGTACATGTTTTGAGGCACCTTACTCCAAAACTATTTACTTTCTCTTCCACCTACTACCTAAGAGATTAAACCGGAAGTACATGTTTTGAGGCACCTTACTCCAAAACTATTTACTTTCTCTTCCATCTACTACCTAAGAGATTAAACCGGAAGTACATGTTTTGAGGCACCTTAGTTCAAAACTATTTACTTTCTCTTCCACCTACTACCTAAGAGATTACACCGGAAGTACATGTTTTGAGGCACCTTAGTTCAAAACTATTTACTTTCTCTTCCACCTACTACCTAAGAGATTACACCGGAAATACATGTTTTGAGGCACCTTAGTTCAAAACTATTTACTTTCTCTTCCACCTACTACCTAAGAGATTCCACCGTATATACATGTTTTGAGGCACCTTAGTTCAAAACTATTTACTTTCTCTTCCACGTACTACCTAAGAGATTCCACCGGAAATACATGTTTTGAGGCACCTTACTCCAAAACTATTTACTTTCTCTTCCACGTACTACCTAAGAGATTCCACCGGAAATACATGTTTTGAGGCACCTTAGTTCAAAACTATTTACCTTCTCTTCCACCTACTACCTAAGAGATTCCACCGGAAATACATGTTTTGAGGCACCTTAGTTCAAAACTATTTACCTTCTCTTCCACCTACTACCTAAGAGATTCCACCGGAATTACATGTTTTGAGGCACCTTAGTTCAAAACTATTTACTTTCTCTACCACGTACTACCTAAGAGATTACACCGGAAGTACATGTTTTGAGGCACCTTACTCCAAAACTATTTACCTTCTCTTCCACCTACTACCTAAGAGATTACACCGGAAATACATGTTTTGAGGCACCTTACTCCAAAACTATTTACTTCTCTTCCACGTACTACCTAAGAGATTACACCGGAAATACATGTTTTGAGGTCTCTTAGACCAAAACTATTTGCTTTCTCTTCCACGTACTACCTAGGAGATTCCACCGGAAATACATGTTTTGAGGTCTCTTAGTCCAAAACTATTTACTTCTCTTCCATGTACTACCTAGGAGATTACACCGGAAATACATGTTTTGAGGCACCTTACTCCAAAACTATTTACTTCTCTTCCATGTACTACCTAGGAGATTACACCGGAAATACATGTTTTGAGGCACCTTACTCCAAAACTATTTACTTCTCTTCCATGTACTACCTAGGAGATTACACCGGAAATACATGTTTTGAGGCACCTTACTCCAAAACTATTTACTTTCTCTTCCACGTACTACCTAAGAGATTACACCGGAATTACATGTTTTGAGGCACCTTACTCCAAAACTATTTACTTTCTCTTCCACCTACTACCTAAGAGATTCCACCGGAATTACATGTTTTGAGGCACCTTACTCCAAAACTATTTACTTTCTCTTCCACGTACTACCTAAGAGATTCCACCGGAATTACATGTTTTGAGGCACCTTACTCCAAAACTATTTACGCTCTCTTCCACCTACTGCCTAAGAGATTACACCGGAAGTACATGTTTTGAGGTCTTAGTTCAAAACTATTTACTTTCTCTTCCACCTACTACCTAAGAGATTCAACCGGAAATACATGTTTTGAGGCACCTTACTCCAAAACTATTTACTTTCTCTTCCACGTACTACCTAAGAGATTCCACCGGAAGTACATGTTTTGAGGCACCTTACTCCAAAACTATTTACTTTCTCTTCCACCTACTACCTAAGAGATTACACCGGAAGTACATGTTTTGAGGCACCTTACTCCAAAACTATTTACTTTCTCTTCCACGTACTACCTAAGAGATTACACCGGAAATACATGTTTTGAGGCACCTTAGTTCAAAACTATTTACTTTCTCTTCCACGTTCTACCTAGGAGATTACACCGGAAATACATGTTTTGAGGCACCTTAGTTCAAAACTATTTACTTTCTCTACCACGTACTACCTAAGAGATTCCAACGGAAATACATGTTTTGAGGCACCTTAGTTCAAAACTATTTACTTTCTCTTCCATCTACTACCTAAGAGATTACACCGGAAGTACATGTTTTGAGGTCTTAGTTCAAAACTATTTACTTTCTCTTCCACGTTCTACCTAGCAGATTCCAGGGGAAATACATGTTTTGAGGTCTTAGTTCAAAACTATTTACTTTCTCTTCCACCTACTACCTAGGAGATTACACCGGAAATACATGTTTTGAGGCACCTTAGTTCACAACTATTTACTTTCTCTTCCACCTACTACCTAAGAGATTCCACCGGAAATACATGTTTTGAGGCACCTTAGTTCAAAACTATTTACTTTCTCTTCCACGTACTACCTAAGAGATTCCACCGGAATTACATGTTTTGAGGCACCTTACTCCAAAACTATTTACTTTCTCTACCACGTACTACCTAAGAGATTACACCGGAAATACATGTTTTGAGGCACCTTAGTCCAAAACTATTTACTTTCTCTACCACCTACTACCTAAGAGATTCCACCGGAAATACATGTTTTGAGGTCTCTTAGTCCAAAACTATTTACTTCTCTTCCACGTACTACCTAGGAGATTACACCGGAAGTACATGTTTTGAGGTCTTAGTCCAAAACTATTTACTTTCTCTACCACGTACTACCTAAGAGATTACACCGGAAATACATGTTTTGAGGTCTCTTAGTCCAAAACTATTTACTTCTCTTCCACGTACTACCTAGGAGATTACACCGGAAATACATGTTTTGAGGTCTCTTAGTCCAAAACTATTTACTTCTCTTCCACGTACTACCTAGGAGATTCCACCAGAAGTACATGTTTTGAGATCTCTTAGACCAAAACTATTTGCTTTCTCTACGTACTACCTAGGAGATTCCACCGGAAATACATGTTTTGAGGTCTCTTAGTCCAAAACTATTTACTTCTCTTCCATGTACTACCTAGGAGATTACACCGGAAATACATGTTTTGAGGCACCTTACTCCAAAACTATTTACTTCTCTTCCACGTACTACCTAAAAGATTACACCGGAAATACATGTTTTGAGGCACCTTACTCCAAAACTATTTACTTCTCTTCCACGTACTACCTAAGAGATTCCACCGGAAATACATGTTTTGAGGCACCTTACTCCAAAACTATTTACTTCTCTTCCACGTACTACCTAAGAGATTCCACCGGAAATACATGTTTTGAGGCACCTTACTCCAAAACTATTTACTTCTCTTCCACGTACTACCTAAGAGATTACACCGGAAATATATGTTTTGAGGTCCCTAAGTCCAAAACTATTTACTTCTCTTCCATGTACTACCTAGGAGATTACACCGGAAATACATGTTTTGAGGCACCTTACTCCAAAACTATTTACTTCTCTTCCATGTACTACCTAGGAGATTACACCAGAAATACATGTTTTGAGATCTCTTAGACCAAAACTATTTGCTTTCTCTACCACGTACTACCTAGGAGATTCCACCGGAAATACATGTTTTGAGGCACCTTAGTTCAAAACTATTTACCTTCTCTTCCACGTACTACCTAAGAGATTCCACCGGAAATACATGTTTTGAGGCACCTTAGTTCAAAACTATTTACTTTCTCTTCCACCTACTACCTAAGAGATTCCACCGGAATTACATGTTTTGAGGCACCTTAGTTCAAAACTATTTACTTTCTCTTCCACGTACTACCTAAGAGATTACACCGGAAATACATGTTTTGAGGCACCTTAGTTCAAAACTATTTACTTTCTCTTCCACGTACTACCTAAGAGATTACACCGGAAATACATGTTTTGAGGCACCTTAGTTCAAAACTATTTACTTTCTCTTCCACGTACTACCTAAGAGATTACACCGGAAATACATGTTTTGAGGCACCTTAGTTCAAAACTATTTACCTTCTCTTCCACCTACTACCTAAGAGATTTAACCGGAAATACATGTTTTGAGGCACCTTAGTTCAAAACTATTTACCTTCTCTTCCACGTACTACCTAAGAGATTCCACCGGAAATACATGTTTTGAGGCACCTTAGTTCAAAACTATTTACTTTCTCTTCCACGTACTACCTAAGAGATTCCACCGGAAATACATGTTTTGAGGCACCTTACTCCAAAACTATTTACTTTCTCTTCCACATACTACCTAAGAGATTCCACCGGAAATACATGTTTTGAGGCACCTAAGTTCAAAACTATTTACTTTCTCTTCCACGTACTACCTAAGAGATTCCACCGGAAATACATGTTTTGAGGCACCTTAGTTCAGAACTATTTACTTTCTCTTCCACATACTACCTAAGAGATTCCACCGGAAATACATGTTTTGAGGCACCTTAGTTCAAAACTATTTACTTTCTCTTCCACGTACTACCTAAGAGATTCCACCGGAAATACATGTTTTGAGGCACCTTAGTTCAAAACTATTTACTTTCTCTTCCACGTACTACCTAAGAGATTCCACCGGAAATACATGTTTTGAGGCACCTTAGTTCAAAACTATTTACCTTCTCTTCCACCTACTACCTAAGAGATTCCACCGGAAATACATGTTTTGAGGCACCTTAGTTCAAAACTATTTACCTTCTCTTCCACCTACTACCTAAGAGATTCCACCGGAATTACATGTTTTGAGGCACCTTAGTTCAAAACTATTTACCTTCTCTTCCACCTACTACCTAAGAGATTACACCGGAAGTACATGTTTTGAGGCACCTTAGTTCAAAACTATTTACTTTCTCTACCACGTACTACCTAAGAGATTACACCGGAAGTACATGTTTTGAGGCACCTTACTCCAAAACTATTTACCTTCTCTTCCACCTACTACCTAAGAGATTACACCGGAAATACATGTTTTGAGGCACCTTACTCCAAAACTATTTACTTCTCTTCCACGTACTACCTAAGAGATTACACCGGAAATACATGTTTTGAGGTCTCTTAGACCAAAACTATTTGCTTTCTCTTCCACGTACTACCTAGGAGATTCCACCGGAAATACATGTTTTGAGGTCTCTTAGTCCAAAACTATTTACTTCTCTTCCATGTACTACCTAGGAGATTACACCGGAAATACATGTTTTGAGGCACCTTACTCCAAAACTATTTACTTCTCTTCCATGTACTACCTAGGAGATTACACCGGAAATACATGTTTTGAGGCACCTTACTCCAAAACTATTTACTTTCTCTTCCACGTACTACCTAAGAGATTACACCGGAATTACATGTTTTGAGGCACCTTACTCCAAAACTATTTACTTTCTCTTCCACCTACTACCTAAGAGATTCCACCGGAATTACATGTTTTGAGGCACCTTACTCCAAAACTATTTACTTTCTCTTCCACGTACTACCTAAGAGATTCCACCGGAATTACATGTTTTGAGGCACCTTACTCCAAAACTATTTACGTTCTCTTCCACCTACTGCCTAAGAGATTACACCGGAAGTACATGTTTTGAGGTCTTAGTTCAAAACTATTTACTTTCTCTTCCACCTACTACCTAAGAGATTCAACCGGAAATACATGTTTTGAGGCACCTTACTCCAAAACTATTTACTTTCTCTTCCACGTACTACCTAAGAGATTCCACCGGAAGTACATGTTTTGAGGCACCTTACTCCAAAACTATTTACTTTCTCTTCCACCTACTACCTAAGAGATTACACCGGAAGTACATGTTTTGAGGCACCTTACTCCAAAACTATTTACTTTCTCTTCCACGTACTACCTAAGAGATTACACCGGAAATACATGTTTTGAGGCACCTTAGTTCAAAACTATTTACTTTCTCTTCCACGTTCTACCTAGGAGATTACACCGGAAATACATGTTTTGAGGCACCTTAGTTCAAAACTATTTACTTTCTCTTCCACCTACTACCTAAGAGATTACACCGGAAGTACATGTTTTGAGGCACCTTAGTTCAAAACTATTTACTTTCTCTACCACGTACTACCTAAGAGATTCCACCGGAAATACATGTTTTGAAGCACCTTAGTTCAAAACTATTTACTTTCTCTTCCATCTACTACCTAAGATATTACACCGGAAGTACATGTTTTGAGGTCTTAGTTCAAAACTATTTACTTTCTCTTCCACGTTCTACCTAGCAGATTCCAGGGGAAATACATGTTTTGAGGCACCTTAGTTCAAAACTATTTACTTTCTCTTCCACCTACTACCTAAGAGATTACACCGGAAATACATGTTTTGAGGCACCTTAGTTCAAAACTATTTAGTTTCTCTACCACGTACTACCTAGGAGATTACACCGGAAATACATGTTTTGAGGCAACTTAGTTCAAAACTATTTACTTTCTCTTCCACCTACTACCTAAGAGATTACACCGGAAATACATGTTTTGAGGCACCTTAGTTCAAAACTATTTACTTTCTCTTCCACCTACTACCTAAGAGATTATACCGGAAATACATGTTTTGAGGCACCTTAGTTCAAAACTATTTAGTTTCTCTTCCACCTACTACCTAAGAGATTACACCGGAAGTACATGTTTTGAGGCACCTTAGTTCAAAACTATTTACTTTCTCTACCACGTACTACCTAAGAGATTCCACCGGAAATACATGTTTTGAGGCACCTTAGTTCAAAACTATTTACTTTCTCTTCCATCTACTACCTAAGAGATTACACCGGAAATACATGTTTTGAGGCACCTTAGTTCAAAACTATTTACTTTCTCTTCCACGTACTACCTAAGAGATTACACCGGAAATACATGTTTTGAGGCACCTTAGTTCAAAACTATTTACTTTCTCTTCCACGTACTACCTAAGAGATTCCACCGGAAATACATGTTTTGAGGCACCTTAGTTCAAAACTATTTACCTTCTCTTCCACCTACTACCTAAGAGATTCCACCGGAAATACATGTTTTGAGGCACCTTAGTTCAAAACTATTTACCTTCTCTTCCACCTACTACCTAAGAGATTCCACCGGAATTACATGTTTTGAGGCACCTTAGTTCAAAACTATTTACCTTCTCTTCCACCTACTACCTAAGAGATTACACCGGAAGTACATGTTTTGAGGCACCTTAGTTCAAAACTATTTACTTTCTCTACCACGTACTACCTAAGAGATTACACCGGAAGTACATGTTTTGAGGCACCTTACTCCAAAACTATTTACCTTCTCTTCCACCTACTTCCAAGAGATTACACCGGAAATACATGTTTTGAGGCACCTTACTCCAAAACTATTTACTTCTCTTCCACGTACTACCTAAGAGATTACACCGGAAATACATGTTTTGAGGTCTCTTAGACCAAAACTATTTGCTTTCTCTTCCACGTACTACCTAGGAGATTCCACCGGAAATACATGTTTTGAGGTCTCTTAGTCCAAAACTATTTACTTCTCTTCCATGTACTACCTAGGAGATTACACCGGAAATACATGTTTTGAGGCACCTTACTCCAAAACTATTTACTTCTCTTCCATGTACTACCTAGGAGATTACACCGGAAATACATGTTTTGAGGCACCTTACTCCAAAACTATTTACTTCTCTTCCATGTACTACCTAGGAGATTACACCGGAAATACATGTTTTGAGGCACCTTACTCCAAAACTATTTACTTTCTCTTCCACGTACTACCTAAGAGATTACACCGGAATTACATGTTTTGAGGCACCTTACTCCAAAACTATTTACTTTCTCTTCCACCTACTACCTAAGAGATTCCACCGGAATTACATGTTTTGAGGCACCTTACTCCAAAACTATTTACTTTCTCATCCACGTACTACCTAAGAGATTCCGCCGGAATTACATGTTTTGAGGCACCTTACTCCAAAACTATTTACGTTCTCTTCCACCTACTGCCTAAGAGATTACACCGGAAGTACATGTTTTGAGGTCTTAGTTCAAAACCATTTACATTCTCTTCCACCTACTACCTAAGAGATTCAACCGGAAATACATGTTTTGAGGCACCTTACTCCAAAACTATTTACTTTCTCTTCCACGTACTACCTAAGAGATTCCACCGGAAGTACATGTTTTGAGGCACCTTACTCCAAAACTATTTACTTTCTCTTCCACCTACTACCTAAGAGATTACACCGGAAGTACATGTTTTGAGGCACCTTACTCCAAAACTATTTACTTTCTCTTCCACGTACTACCTAAGAGATTACACCGGAAATACATGTTTTGAGGCACCTTAGTTCAAAACTATTTACTTTCTCTTCCACGTTCTACCTAGGAGATTACACCGGAAATACATGTTTTGAGGCACCTTAGTTCAAAACTATTTACTTTCTCTTCCACCTACTACCTAAGAGATTACACCGGAAGTACATGTTTTGAGGCACCTTAGTTCAAAACTATTTACTTTCTCTACCACGTACTACCTAAGAGATTCCACCGGAAATACATGTTTTGAGGCACCTTAGTTCAAAACTATTTACTTTCTCTTCCATCTACTACCTAAGAGATTACACCGGAAGTACATGTTTTGAGGTCTTAGTTCAAAACTATTTACTTTCTCTTCCACGTTCTACCTAGCAGATTCCAGGGGAAATACATGTTTTGAGGTCTTAGTTCAAAACTATTTACTTTCTCTTCCACCTACTACCTAGGAGATTACACCGGAAATACATGTTTTGAGGCACCTTAGTTCACAACTATTTACTTTCTCTTCCACCTACTACCTAAGAGATTCCACCGGAAATACATGTTTTGAGGCACCTTAGTTCAAAACTATTTACTTTCTCTTCCACGTACTACCTAAGAGATTCCACCGGAATTACATGTTTTGAGGCACCTTACTCCAAAACTATTTACTTTCTCTACCACGTACTACCTAAGAGATTACACCGGAAATACATGTTTTGAGGCACCTTAGTCCAAAACTATTTACTTTCTCTACCACCTACTACCTAAGAGATTCCACCGGAAATACGTGTTTTGAGGTCTCTTAGTCCAAAACTATTTACTTCTCTTCCACGTACTACCTAGGAGATTACACCGGAAGTACATGTTTTGAGGTCTTAGTCCAAAACTATTTACTTTCTCTACCACGTACTACCTAAGAGATTACACCGGAAATACATGTTTGAGGTCTCTTAGTCCAAAACTATTTACTTCTCTTCCACGTACTACCTAGGAGATTACACCGGAAATACATGTTTTGAGGTCTCTTAGTCCAAAACTATTTACTTCTCTTCCACGTACTACCTAGGAGATTCCACCAGAAGTACATGTTTTGAGATCTCTTAGACCAAAACTATTTGCTTTCTCTACGTACTACCTAGGAGATTCCACCGGAAATACATGTTTTGAGGTCTCTTAGTCCAAAACTATTTACTTCTCTTCCATGTACTACCTAGGAGATTACACCGGAAATACATGTTTTGAGGCACCTTACTCCAAAACTATTTACTTCTCTTCCACGTACTACCTAAAAGATTACACCGGAAATACATGTTTTGAGGCACCTTACTCCAAAACTATTTACTTCTCTTCCACGTACTACCTAAGAGATTCCACCGGAAATACATGTTTTGAGGCACCTTACTCCAAAACTATTTACTTCTCTTCCCCGTACTACCTAAGAGATTCCACCGGAAATACATGTTTTGAGGCACCTTACTCCAAAACTATTTACTTCTCTTCCACGTACTACCTAAGAGATTACACCGGAAATACATGTTTTGAGGTCTCTTAGACCAAAACTATTTGCTTTCTCTTCCACGTACTACCTAGGAGATTCCACCGGAAATACATGTTTTGAGGTCTCTTAGTCCAAAACTATTTACTTCTCTTCCATGTACTACCTAGGAGATTACACCGGAAATACATGTTTTGAGGCACCTTACTCCAAAACTATTTACTTCTCTTCCATGTACTACCTAGGAGATTACACCAGAAATACATGTTTTGAGATCTCTTAGACCAAAACTATTTGCTTTCTCTACCACTTACTACCTAGGAGATTCCACCGGAAATACATGTTTTGAGGCACCTTAGTTCAAAACTATTTACCTTCTCTTCCACGTACTACCTAAGAGATTCCACCGGAAATACATGTTTTGAGGCACCTTAGTTCAAAACTATTTACTTTCTCTTCCACCTACTACCTAAGAGATTCCACCGGAATTACATGTTTTGAGGCACCTTAGTTCAAAACTATTTACTTTCTCTTCCACGTACTACCTAAGAGATTACACCGGAAATACATGTTTTGAGGCACCTTAGTTCAAAACTATTTACTTTCTCTTCCACGTACTACCTAAGAGATTACACCGGAAATACATGTTTTGAGGCACCTTAGTTCAAAACTATTTACTTTCTCTTCCACGTACTACCTAAGAGATTACACCGGAAATACATGTTTTGAGGCACCTTAGTTCAAAACTATTTACCTTCTCTTCCACCTACTACCTAAGAGATTAAACCGGAAATACATGTTTTGAGGCACCTTAGTTCAAAACTATTTACCTTCTCTTCCACGTACTACCTAAGAGATTCCTCCGGAAATACATGTTTTGAGGCACCTTAGTTCAAAACTATTTACTTTCTCTTCCACGTACTACCTAAGAGATTCCACCGGAAATACATGTTTTGAGGCACCTTACTCCAAAACTATTTACTTTCTCTTCCACATACTACCTAAGAGATTCCACCGGAAATACATGTTTTGAGGCACCTAAGTTCAAAACTATTTACTTTCTCTTCCACGTACTACCTAAGAGATTCCACCGGAAATACATGTTTTGAGGCACCTTAGTTCAGAACTATTTACTTTCTCTTCCACATACTACCTAAGAGATTCCACCGGAAATACATGTTTTGAGGCACCTTAGTTCAAAACTATTTACTTTCTCTTCCACGTACTACCTAAGAGATTCCACCGGAAATACATGTTTTGAGGCACCTTAGTTCAAAACTATTTACCTTCTCTTCCACCTACTACCTAAGAGATTCCACCGGAAATACATGTTTTGAGGCACCTTAGTTCAAAACTATTTACCTTCTCTTCCACCTACTACCTAAGAGATTCCACCGGAATTACATGTTTTGAGGCACCTTAGTTCAAAACTATTTACCTTCTCTTCCACCTACTACCTAAGAGATTACACCGGAAGTACATGTTTTGAGGCACCTTAGTTCAAAACTATTTACTTTCTCTACCACGTACTACCTAAGAGATTACAACGGAAGTACATGTTTTGAGGCACCTTACTCCAAAACTATTTACCTTCTCTTCCACCTACTACCTAAGAGATTACACCGGAAATACATGTTTTGAGGCACCTTACTCCAAAACTATTTACTTCTCTTCCACGTACTACCTAAGAGATTACACCGGAAATACATGTTTTGAGGTCTCTTAGACCAAAACTATTTGCTTTCTCGTCCACGTACTACCTAGGAGATTCCACCGGAAATACATGTTTTGAGGTCTCTTAGTCCAAAACTATTTACTTCTCTTCCATGTACTACCTAGGAGATTACACCGGAAATACATGTTTTGAGGCACCTTACTCCAAAACTATTTACTTCTCTTCCATGTACTACCTAGGAGATTACACCGGAAATACATGTTTTGAGGCACCTTACTCCAAAACTATTTACTTTCTCTTCCACGTACTACCTAAGAGATTACACCGGAATTACATGTTTTGAGGCACCTTACTCCAAAACTATTTACTTTCTCTTCCACCTACTACCTAAGAGATTCCACCGGAATTACATGTTTTGAGGCACCTTACTCCAAAACTATTTACTTTCTCTTCCACGTACTACCTAAGAGATTCCACCGGAATTACATGTTTTGAGGCACCTTACTCCAAAACTATTTACGTTCTCTTCCACCTACTGCCTAAGAGATTACACCGGAAGTACATGTTTTGAGGTCTTAGTTCAAAACTATTTACTTTCTCTTCCACCTACTACCTAAGAGATTCAACCGGAAATACATGTTTTGAGGCACCTTACTCCAAAACTATTTACTTTCTCTTCCACGTACTACCTAAGAGATTCCACCGGAAGTACATGTTTTGAGGCACCTTACTCCAAAACTATTTACTTTCTCTTCCACCTACTACCTAAGAGATTACACCGGAAGTACATGTTTTGAGGCACCTTACTCCAAAACTATTTACTTTCTCTTCCACGTACTACCTAAGAGATTACACCGGAAATACATGTTTTGAGGCACCTTAGTTCAAAACTATTTACTTTCTCTTCCACGTTCTACCTAGGAGATTACACCGGAAATACATGTTTTGAGGCACCTTAGTTCAAAACTATTTACTTTCTCTTCCACCTACTACCTAAGAGATTACACCGGAAGTAAATGTTTTGAGGCACCTTAGTTCAAAACTATTTACTTTCTCTACCACGTACTACCTAAGAGATTCCACCGGAAATACATGTTTTGAGGCACCTTAGTTCAAAACTATTTACTTTCTCTTCCATCTACTACCTAAGAGATTACACCGGAAGTACATGTTTTGAGGTCTTAGTTCAAAACTATTTACTTTCTCTTCCACGTTCTACCTAGCAGATTCCAGGGGAAATACATGTTTTGAGGTCTTAGTTCAAAACTATTTACTTTCTCTTCCACCTACTACCTAGGAGATTACACCGGAAATACATGTTTTGAGGCACCTTAGTTCACAACTATTTACTTTCTCTTCCACCTACTACCTAAGAGATTCCACCGGAAATACATGTTTTGAGGCACCTTAGTTCAAAACTATTTACTTTCTCTTCCACCTACTACCTAAGAGATTACACCGGAAATACATGTTTTGAGGCACCTTAGTTCAAAACTATTTAGTTTCTCTACCACGTACTACCTAGGAGATTACACCGGAAATACATGTTTTGAGGCACCTTAGTTCAAAACTATTTACTTTCTCTTCCACCTACTACCTAAGAGATTACACCGGAAATACATGTTTTGAGGCACCTTAGTTCAAAACTATTTAGTTTCTCTACCACGTACTACCTAGGAGATTACACCGGAAATACATGTTTTGAGGCACCTTAGTTCAAAACTATTTACTTTCTCTTCCACCTACTACCTAAGAGATTACACCGGAAATACATGTTTTGAGGCACCTTAGTTCAAAACTATTTACTTTCTCTTCCACCTACTACCTAAGAGATTATACCGGAAATACATGTTTTGAGGCACCTTAGTTCAAAACTATTTAGTTTCTCTTCCACCTACTACCTAAGAGATTACACCGGAAGTACATGTTTTGAGGCACCTTAGTTCAAAACTATTTACTTTCTCTACCACGTACTACCTAAGAGATTCCACCGGAAATACATGTTTTGAGGCACCTTAGTTCAAAACTATTTACTTTCTCTTCCATCTACTACCTAAGAGATTACACCGGAAATACATGTTTTGAGGCACCTTAGTTCAAAACTATTTACTTTCTCTTCCACGTACTACCTAAGAGATTACACCGGAAGTACATGTTTTGAGGCACCTTACTCCAAAACTATTTACTTTCTCTTCCATCTACTACCTAAGAGATTACACCGGAAATACATGTTTTGAGGCACCTTACTCCAAAACTATTTACTTTCTCTTCCATCTACTACCTAAGAGATTACACCGGAAATACATGTTTTGAGGCACCTTAGTTCAAAACTATTTACTTTCTCTTCCATCTACTACCTAAGAGATTACACCGGAAATACATGTTTTGAGGCACCTTAGTTCAAAACTATTTACTTTCTCTTCCATCTACTACCTAAGAGATTACACCGGAAATACACGTTTTGAGGCACCTTACTCCAAAACTATTTACTTTCTCTTCCACCTACTACCTAAGAGATTAAACCGGAAGTACATGTTTTGAGGCACCTTACTCCAAAACTATTTACTTTCTCTTCCATCTACTACCTAAGAGATTAAACCGGAAGTACATGTTTTGAGGCACCTTAGTTCAAAACTATTTACTTTCTCTTCCACCTACTACCTAAGAGATTACACCGGAAGTACATGTTTTGAGGCACCTTAGTTCAAAACTATTTACTTTCTCTTCCACCTACTACCTAAGAGATTACACCGGAAATACATGTTTTGAGGCACCTTAGTTCAAAACTATTTACTTTCTCTTCCACCTACTACCTAAGAGATTCCACCGGAATTACATGTTTTGAGGCACCTTAGTTCAAAACTATTTACCTTCTCTTCCACCTACTACCTAAGAGATTCCACCGTATATACATGTTTTGAGGCACCTTAGTTCAAAACTATTTACTTTCTCTTCCACGTACTACCTAAGAGATTCCACCGGAATTACATGTTTTGAGGCACCTTACTCCAAAACTATTTACTTTCTCTACCACGTACTACCTAAGAGATTACACCGGAAATACATGTTTTGAGGCACCTTAGTTCAAAACTATTTACTTTCTCTTCCACCTACTACCTAAGAGATTATACCGGAAATACATGTTTTGAGGCACCTTAGTTCAAAACTATTTAGTTTCTCTTCCACCTACTACCTAAGAGATTCCACCGGAATTACATGTTTTGAGGCACCTTACTCCAAAACTATTTACTTTCTCTACCACGTACTACCTAAGAGATTACACCGGAAATACATGTTTTGAGGCACCTTAGTCCAAAACTATTTACTTTCTCTACCACCTACTACCTAAGAGATTCCACCGGAAATACATGTTTTGAGGTCTCTTAGTCCAAAACTATTTACTTCTCTTCCACGTACTACCTAGGAGATTACACCGGAAGTACATGTTTTGAGGTCTTAGTCCAAAACTATTTACTTTCTCTACCACGTACTACCTAAGAGATTACACCGGAAATACATGTTTTGAGGTCTCTTAGTCCAAAACTATTTACTTCTCTTCCACGTACTACCTAGGAGATTACACCGGAAATACATGTTTTGAGGTCTCTTAGTCCAAAACTATTTACTTCTCTTCCACGTACTACCTAGGAGATTCCACCAGAAGTACATGTTTTGAGGCACCTTACTCCAAAACTATTTACTTTCTCTACCACGTACTACCTAAGAGATTCCACCGGAATTACATGTTTTGAGGCACCTTACTCCAAAACTATTTACGTTCTCTTCCACCTACTGCCTAAGAGATTACACCGGAAGTACATGTTTTGAGGTCTTAGTTCAAAACTATTTACTTTCTCTTCCACCTACTACCTAAGAGATTCAACCGGAAATACATGTTTTGAGGCACCTTACTCCAAAACTATTTACTTTCTCTTCCACGTACTACCTAAGAGATTCCACCGGAAGTACATGTTTTGAGGCACCTTACTCCAAAACTATTTACTTTCTCTTCCACCTACTACCTAAGAGATTACACCGGAAGTACATGTTTTGAGGCACCTTACTCCAAAACTATTTACTTTCTCTTCCACGTACTACCTAAGAGATTACACCGGAAATACATGTTTTGAGGCACCTTAGTTCAAAACTATTTACTTTCTCTTCCACGTTCTACCTAGGAGATTACACCGGAAATACATGTTTTGAGGCACCTTAGTTCAAAACTATTTACTTTCTCTTCCACCTACTACCTAAGAGATTACACCGGAAGTACATGTTTTGAGGCACCTTAGTTCAAAACTATTTACTTTCTCTACCACGTACTACCTAAGAGATTCCACCGGAAATACATGTTTTGAGGCACCTTAGTTCAAAACTATTTACTTTCTCTTCCATCTACTACCTAAGAGATTACACCGGAAGTACATGTTTTGAGGTCTTAGTTCAAAACTATTTACTTTCTCTTCCACGTTCTACCTAGCAGATTCCAGGGGAAATACATGTTTTGAGGTCTTAGTTCAAAACTATTTACTTTCTCTTCCACCTACTACCTAGGAGATTACACCTGAAATACATGTTTTGAGGCACCTTAGTTCACAACTATTTACTTTCTCTTCCACCTACTACCTAAGAGATTCCACCGGAAATACATGTTTTGAGGCACCTTAGTTCAAAACTAATTACTTTCTCTTCCACGTACTACCTAAGAGATTCCACCGGAATTACATGCTTTGAGGCACCTTACTCCAAAACTATTTACTTTCTCTACCACGTACTACCTAAGAGATTACACCGGAAATACATGTTTTGAGGCACCTTAGTCCAAAACTATTTACTTTCTCTACCACCTACTACCTAAGAGATTCCACCGGAAATACATGTTTTGAGGTCTCTTAGTCCAAAACTATTTACTTCTCTTCCACGTACTACCTAGGAGATTACACCGGAAGTACATGTTTTGAGGTCTTGTCCAAAACTATTTACTTTCTCTACCACGTACTACCTAAGAGATTACACCGGAAATACATGTTTTGAGGTCTCTTAGTCCAAAACTATTTACTTCTCTTCCACGTACTACCTAGGAGATTACACCGGAAATACATGTTTTGCGGTCTCTTAGTCCAAAACTATTTACTTCTCTTCCACGTACTACCTAGGAGATTCCACCAGAAGTACATGTTTTGAGATCTCTTAGACCAAAACTATTTGCTTTCTCTACGTACTACCTAGGAGATTCCACCGGAAATACATGTTTTGAGGTCTCTTAGTCCAAAACTATTTACTTCTCTTCCATGTATTACCTAGGAGATTACACCGGAAATACATGTTTTGAGGCACCTTACTCCAAAACTATTTACTTCTCTTCCACGTACTACCTAAAAGATTACACCGGAAATACATGTTTTGAGGCACCTTACTCCAAAACTATTTACTTCTCTTCCACGTACTACCTAAGAGATTCCACCGGAAATACATGTTTTGAGGCACCTTACTCCAAAACTATTTACTTCTCTTCCACGTACTACCTAAGAGATTCCACCGGAAATACATGTTTTGAGGCACCTTACTCCAAAACTATTTACTTCTCTTCCACGTACTACCTAAGAGATTACACCGGAAATACATGTTTTGAGGTCTCTTAGACCAAAACTATTTGCTTTCTCTTCCACGTACTACCTAGGAGATTCCACCGGAAATACATGTTTTGAGGTCTCTTAGTCCAAAACTATTTACTTCTCTTCCATGTACTACCTAGGAGATTACACCGGAAATACATGTTTTGAGGCACCTTACTCCAAAACTATTTACTTCTCTTCCATGTACTACCTAGGAGATTACACCAGAAATACATGTTTTGAGATCTCTTAGACCAAAACTATTTGCTTTCTCTACCACGTACTACCTAGGAGATTCCACCGGCAATACATGTTTTGAGGCACCTTAGTTCAAAACTATTTACCTTCTCTTCCACGTACTACCTAAGAGATTCCACCGGAAATACATGTTTTGAGGCACCTTAGTTCAAAACTATTTACTTTCTCTTCCACCTACTACCTAAGAGATTCCACCGGAATTACATGTTTTGAGGCACCTTAGTTCAAAACTATTTACTTTCTCTTCCACGTACTACCTAAGAGATTACACCGGAAATACATGTTTTGAGGCACCTTAGTTCAAAACTATTTACTTTCTCTTCCACGTACTACCTAAGAGATTACACCGGAAATACATGTTTTGAGGCACCTTAGTTCAAAACTATTTACTTTCACTTCCACGTACTACCTAAGAGATTACACCGGAAATACATGTTTTGAGGCACCTTAGTTCAAAACTATTTACCTTCTCTTCCACCTACTACCTAAGAGATTAAACCGGAAATACATGTTTTGAGGCACCTTAGTTCAAAACTATTTACCTTCTCTTCCACGTACTACCTAAGAGATTCCACCGGAAATGCATGTTTTGAGGCACCTTAGTTCAAAACTATTTACTTTCTCTTCCACGTACTACCTAAGAGATTCCACCGGAAATACATGTTTTGAGGCACCTTACTCCAAAACTATTTACTTTCTCTTCCACATACTACCTAAGAGATTCCACCGGAAATACATGTTTTGAGGCACCTAAGTTCAAAACTATTTACTTTCTCTTCCACGTACTACCTAAGAGATTCCACCGGAAATACATGTTTTGAGGCACCTTAGTTCAGAACTATTTACTTTCTCTTCCACATACTACCTAAGAGATTCCACCGGAAATACATGTTTTGAGGCACCTTAGTTCAAAACTATTTACTTTCTCTTCCACGTACTACCTAAGAGATTCCACCGGAAATACATGTTTTGAGGCACCTTAGTTCAAAACTATTTACTTTCTCTTCCACGTACTACCTAAGAGATTCCACCGGAAATACATGTTTTGAGGCACCTTAGTTCAAAACTATTTACCTTCTCTTCCACCTACTACCTAAGAGATTCCACCGGAAATACATGTTTTGAGGCACCTTAGTTCAAAACTATTTACCTTCTCTTCCACCTACTACCTAAGAGATTCCACCGGAATTACATGTTTTGAGGCACCTTAGTTCAAAACTATTTACCTTCTCTTCCACCTACTACCTAAGAGATTACACCGGAAGTACATGTTTTGAGGCACCTTAGTTCAAAACTATTTACTTTCTCTACCACGTACTACCTAAGAGATTACACCGGAAGTACATGTTTTGAGGCACCTTACTCCAAAACTATTTACCTTCTCTTCCACCTACTACCTAAGAGATTACACCGGAAATACATGTTTTGAGGCACCTTACTCCAAAACTATTTACTTCTCTTCCACGTACTACCTAAGAGATTACACCGGAAATACATGTTTTGAGGTCTCTTAGACCAAAACTATTTGCTTTCTCTTCCACGTACTACCTAGGAGATTCCACCGGAAATACATGTTTTGAGGTCTCTTAGTCCAAAACTATTTACTTCTCTTCCATGTACTACCTAGGAGATTACACCGGAAATACATGTTTTGAGGCACCTTACTCCAAAACTATTTACTTCTCTTCCATGTACTACCTAGGAGATTACACCGGAAATACATTTTTGAGGCACCTTACTCCAAAACTATTTACTTTCTCTTCCACGTACTACCTAAGAGATTACACCGGAATTACATGTTTTGAGGCACCTTACTCCAAAACTATTTACTTTCTCTTCCACCTACTACCTAAGAGATTCCACCGGAATTACATGTTTTGAGGCACCTTACTCCAAAACTATTTACTTTCTCTTCCACGTACTACCTAAGAGATTCCACCGGAATTACATGTTTTGAGGCACCTTACTCCAAAACTATTTACGTTCTCTTCCACCTACTGCCTAAGAGATTACACCGGAAGTACATGTTTTGAGGTCTTAGTTCAAAACTATTTACTTTCTCTTCCACCTACTACCTAAGAGATTCAACCGGAAATACATGTTTTGAGGCACCTTACTCCAAAACTATTTACTTTCTCTTCCACGTACTACCTAAGAGATTCCACCGGAAGTACATGTTTTGAGGCACCTTACTCCAAAACTATTTACTTTCTCTTCCACCTACTACCTAAGAGATTACACCGGAAGTACATGTTTTGAGGCACCTTACTCCAAAACTATTTACTTTCTCTTCCACGTACTACCTAAGAGATTACACCGGAAATACATGTTTTGAGGCACCTTAGTTCAAAACTATTTACTTTCTCTTCCACGTTCTACCTAGGAGATTACACCGGAAATACATGTTTTGAGGCACCTTAGTTCAAAACTATTTACTTTCTCTTCCACCTACTACCTAAGAGATTACACCGGAAGTACATGTTTTGAGGCACCTTAGTTCAAAACTATTTACTTTCTCTACCACGTACTAACTAAGAGATTCCACCGGAAATACATGTTTTGAGGCACCTTAGTTCAAAACTATTTACTTTCTCTTCCATCTACTACCTAAGAGATTACACCGGAAGTACATGTTTTGAGGTCTTAGTTCAAAACTATTTACTTTCTCTTCCACGTTCTACCTAGCAGATTCCAGGGGAAATACATGTTTTGAGGTCTTAGTTCAAAACTATTTACTTTCTCTTCCACCTACTACCTAGGAGATTACACCGGAAATACATGTTTTGAGGCACCTTAGTTCACAACTATTTACTTTCTCTTCCACCTACTACCTAAGAGATTCCACCGGAAATACATGTTTTGAGGCACCTTAGTTCAAAACTATTTACTTTCTCTTCCACCTACTACCTAAGAGATTACACCGGAAATACATGTTTTGAGGCACCTTAGTTCAAAACTATTTAGTTTCTCTACCACGTACTACCTAGGAGATTACACCGGAAATACATGTTTTGAGGCACCTTAGTTCAAAACTATTTACTTTCTCTTCCACCTACTACCTAAGAGATTACACCGGAAATACATGTTTTGAGGCACCTTAGTTCAAAACTATTTAGTTTCTCTACCACGTACTACCTAGGAGATTACACCGGAAAAACATGTTTTGAGGCACCTTAGTTCAAAACTATTTACTTTCTCTTCCATCTACTACCTAAGAGATTACACCGGAAATACATGTTTTGAGGCACCTTAGTTCAAAACTATTTACTTTCTCTTCCACGTACTACCTAAGAGATTACACCGGAAGTACATGTTTTGAGGCACCTTACTCCAAAACTATTTACTTTCTCTTCCATCTACTACCTAAGAGATTACACCGGAAATACATGTTTTGAGGCACCTTACTCCAAAACTATTTACTTTCTCTTCCATCTACTACCTAAGAGATTACACCGGAAATACATGTTTTGAGGCACCTTAGTTCAAAACTATTTACTTTCTCTTCCATCTACTACCTAAGAGATTACACCGGAAATACATGTTTTGAGGCACCTTAGTTCAAAACTATTTACTTTCTCTTCCATCTACTACCTAAGAGATTACACCGGAAATACACGTTTGGAGGCACCTTAGTTCAAAACTATTTACTTTCTCTTCCACGTACTACCTAAGAGATTACACCGGAAGTACATGTTTTGAGGCACCTTACTCCAAAACTATTTACTTTCTCTTCCACCTACTACCTAAGAGATTAAACCGGAAGTACATGTTTTGAGGCACCTTACTCCAAAACTATTTACTTTCTCTTCCATCTACTACCTAAGAGATTAAACCGGAAGTACATGTTTTGAGGCACCTTAGTTCAAAACTATTTACTTTCTCTTCCACCTACTACCTAAGAGATTACACCGGAAGTACATGTTTTGAGGCACCTTAGTTCAAAACTATTTACTTTCTCTTCCACCTACTACCTAAGAGATTACACCGGAAATACATGTTTTGAGGCACCTTAGTTCAAAACTATTTACTTTCTCTTCCACCTACTACCTAAGAGATTCCACCGTATATACATGTTTTGAGGCACCTTAGTTCAAAACTATTTACTTTCTCTTCCACGTACTACCTAAGAGATTCCACCGGAAATACATGTTTTGAGGCACCTTACTCCAAAACTATTTACTTTCTCTTCCACGTACTACCTAAGAGATTCCACCGGAAATACATGTTTTGAGGCACCTTAGTTCAAAACTATTTACCTTCTCTTCCACCTACTACCTAAGAGATTCCACCGGAAATACATGTTTTGAGGCACCTTAGTTCAAAACTATTTACCTTCTCTTCCACCTACTACCTAAGAGATTCCACCGGAAGTACATGTTTTGAGGCACCTTACTCCAAAACTATTTACTTTCTCTTCCACCTACTACCTAAGAGATTCCACCGGAATTACATGTTTTGAGGCACCTTACTCCAAAACTATTTACTTTCTCTTCCACGTACTACCTAAGAGATTCCACCGGAATTACATGTTTTGAGGCACCTTACTCCAAAACTATTTACGTTCTCTTCCACCTACTGCCTAAGAGATTACACCGGAAGTACATGTTTTGAGGTCTTAGTTCAAAACTATTTACTTTCTCTTCCACCTACTACCTAAGAGATTCAACCGGAAATACATGTTTTGAGGCACCTTACTCCAAAACTATTTACTTTCTCTTCCACGTACTACCTAAGAGATTCCACCGGAAGTACATGTTTTGAGGCACCTTACTCCAAAACTATTTACTTTCTCTTCCACCTACTACCTAAGAGATTACACCGGAAGTACATGTTTTGAGGCACCTTACTCCAAAACTATTTACTTTCTCTTCCACGTACTACCTAAGAGATTACACCGGAAATACATGTTTTGAGGCACCTTAGTTCAAAACTATTTACTTTCTCTTCCACGTTCTACCTAGGAGATTACACCGGAAATACATGTTTTGAGGCACCTTAGTTCAAAACTATTTACTTTCTCTACCACGTACTACCTAAGAGATTCCAACGGAAATACATGTTTTGAGGCACCTTAGTTCAAAACTATTTACTTTCTCTTCCATCTACTACCTAAGAGATTACACCGGAAGTACATGTTTTGAGGTCTTAGTTCAAAACTATTTACTTTCTCTTCCACGTTCTACCTAGCAGATTCCAGGGGAAATACATGTTTTGAGGTCTTAGTTCAAAACTATTTACTTTCTCTTCCACCTACTACCTAGGAGATTACACCGGAAATACATGTTTTGAGGCACCTTAGTTCACAACTATTTACTTTCTCTTCCACCTACTACCTAAGAGATTCCACCGGAAATACATGTTTTGAGGCACCTTAGTTCAAAACTATTTACTTTCTCTTCCACGTACTACCTAAGAGATTCCACCGGAATTACATGTATTGAGGCACCTTACTCCAAAACTATTTACTTTCTCTACCACGTACTACCTAAGAGATTACACCGGAAATACATGTTTTGAGGCACCTTAGTCCAAAACTATTTACTTTCTCTACCACCTACTACCTAAGAGATTCCACCGGAAATACATGTTTTGAGGTCTCTTAGTCCAAAACTATTTACTTCTCTTCCACGTACTACCTAGGAGATTACACCGGAAGTACATGTTTTGAGGTCTTAGTCCAAAACTATTTACTTTCTCTACCACGTACTACCTAAGAGATTACACCGGAAATACATGTTTTGAGGTCTCTTAGTCCAAAACTATTTACTTCTCTTCCACGTACTACCTAGGAGATTACACCGGAAATACATGTTTTGAGGTCTCTTAGTCCAAAACTATTTACTTCTCTTCCACGTACTACCTAGGAGATTCCACCAGAAGTACATGTTTTGAGATCTCTTAGACCAAAACTATTTGCTTTCTCTACGTACTACCTAGGAGATTCCACCGGAAATACATGTTTTGAGGTCTCTTAGTCCAAAACTATTTACTTCTCTTCCATGTACTACCTAGGAGATTACACCGGAAATACATGTTTTGAGGCACCTTACTCCAAAACTATTTACTTCTCTTCCACGTACTACCTAAAAGATTACACCGGAAATACATGTTTTGAGGCACCTTACTCCAAAACTATTTACTTCTCTTCCACGTACTACCTAAGAGATTCCACCGGAAATACATGTTTTGAGGCACCTTACTCCAAAACTATTTACTTCTCTTCCACGTACTACCTAAGAGATTCCACCGGAAATACATGTTTTGAGGCACCTTACTCCAAAACTATTTACTTCTCTTCCACGTACTACCTAAGAGATTACACCGGAAATATATGTTTTGAGGTCTCTAAGTCCAAAACTATTTACTTCTCTTCCATGTACTACCTAGGAGATTACACCGGAAATACATGTTTTGAGGCACCTTACTCCAAAACTATTTACTTCTCTTCCATGTACTACCTAGGAGATTACACCAGAAATACATGTTTTGAGATCTCTTAGACCAAAACTATTTGCTTTCTCTACCACGTACTACCTAGGAGATTCCACCGGAAATACATGTTTTGAGGCACCTTAGTTCAAAACTATTTACCTTCTCTTCCACGTACTACCTAAGAGATTCCACCGGAAATACATGTTTTGAGGCACCTTAGTTCAAAACTATTTACTTTCTCTTCCACCTACTACCTAAGAGATTCCACCGGAATTACATGTTTTGAGGCACCTTAGTTCAAAACTATTTACTTTCTCTTCCACGTACTACCTAAGAGATTACACCGGAAATACATGTTTTGAGGCACCTTAGTTCAAAACTATTTACTTTCTCTTCCACGTACTACCTAAGAGATTACACCGGAAATACATGTTTTGAGGCACCTTAGTTCAAAACTATTTACTTTCTCTTCCACGTACTACCTAAGAGATTACACCGGAAATACATGTTTTGAGGCACCTTAGTTCAAAACTATTTACCTTCTCTTCCACCTACTACCTAAGAGATTAAACCGGAAATACATGTTTTGAGGCACCTTAGTTCAAAACTATTTACCTTCTCTTCCACGTACTACCTAAGAGATTCCACCGGAAATACATGTTTTGAGGCACCTTAGTTCAAAACTATTTACTTTCTCTTCCACGTACTACCTAAGAGATTCCACCGGAAATACATGTTTTGAGGCACCTTACTCCAAAACTATTTACTTTCTCTTCCACATACTACCTAAGAGATTCCACCGGAAATACATGTTTTGAGGCACCTAAGTTCAAAACTATTTACTTTCTCTTCCACGTACTACCTAAGAGATTCCACCGGAAATACATGTTTTGAGGCACCTTAGTTCAGAACTATTTACTTTCTCTTCCACATACTACCTAAGAGATTCCACCGGAAATACATGTTTTGAGGCACCTTAGTTCAAAACTATTTACTTTCTCTTCCACGTACTACCTAAGAGATTCCACCGGAAATACATGTTTTGAGGCACCTTAGTTCAAAACTATTTACTTTCTCTTCCACGTACTACCTAAGAGATTCCACCGGAAATACATGTTTTGAGGCACCTTAGTTCAAAACTATTTACCTTCTCTTCCACCTACTACCTAAGAGATTCCACCGGAAATACATGTTTTGAGGCACCTTAGTTCAAAACTATTTACCTTCTCTTCCACCTACTACCTAAGAGATTCCACCGGAATTACATGTTTTGAGGCACCTTAGTTCAAAACTATTTACCTTCTCTTCCACCTACTACCTAAGAGATTACACCGGAAGTACATGTTTTGAGGCACCTTAGTTCAAAACTATTTACTTTCTCTACCACGTACTACCTAAGAGATTACACCGGAAGTACATGTTTTGAGGCACCTTACTCCAAAACTATTTACCTTCTCTTCCACCTACTACCTAAGAGATTACACCGGAAATACATGTTTTGAGGCACCTTACTCCAAAACTATTTACTTCTCTTCCACGTACTACCTAAGAGATTACACCGGAAATACATGTTTTGAGGTCTCTTAGACCAAAACTATTTGCTTTCTCTTCCACGTACTACCTAGGAGATTCCACCGGAAATACATGTTTTGAGGTCTCTTAGTCCAAAACTATTTACTTCTCTTCCATGTACTACCTAGGAGATTACACCGGAAATACATGTTTTGAGGCACCTTACTCCAAAACCTATTTACTTCTCTTCCATGTACTACCTAGGAGATTACACCGGAAATACATGTTTTGAGGCACCTTACTCCAAAACTATTTACTTTCTCTTCCACGTACTACCTAAGAGATTACACCGGAATTACATGTTTTGAGGCACCTTACTCCAAAACTATTTACTTTCTCTTCCACCTACTACCTAAGAGATTCCACCGGAATTACATGTTTTGAGGCACCTTACTCCAAAACTATTTACTTTCTCTTCCACGTACTACCTAAGAGATTCCACCGGAATTACATGTTTTGAGGCACCTTACTCCAAAACTGTTTACGTTCTCTTCCACCTACTGCCTAAGAGATTACACCGGAAGTACATGTTTTGAGGTCTTAGTTCAAAACTATTTACTTTCTCTTCCACCTACTACCTAAGAGATTCAACCGGAAATACATGTTTTGAGGCACCTTACTCCAAAACTATTTACTTTCTCTTCCACGTACTACCTAAGAGATTCCACCGGAAGTACATGTTTTGAGGCACCTTACTCCAAAACTATTTACTTTCTCTTCCACCTACTACCTAAGAGATTACACCGGAAGTACATGTTTTGAGGCACCTTACTCCAAAACTATTTACTTTCTCTTCCACGTACTACCTAAGAGATTACACCGGAAATACATGTTTTGAGGCACCTTAGTTCAAAACTATTTACTTTCTCTTCCACGTTCTACCTAGGAGATTACACCGGAAATACATGTTTTGAGGCACCTTAGTTCAAAACTATTTACTTTCTCTTCCACCTACTACCTAAGAGATTACACCGGAAGTACATGTTTTGAGGCACCTTAGTTCAAAACTATTTACTTTCTCTACCACGTACTACCTAAGAGATTCCACCGGAAATACATGTTTTGAGGCACCTTAGTTCAAAACTATTTACTTTCTCTTCCATCTACTACCTAAGATATTACACCGGAAGTACATGTTTTGAGGTCTTAGTTCAAAACTATTTACTTTCTCTTCCACGTTCTACCTAGCAGATTCCAGGGGAAATACATGTTTTGAGGCACCTTAGTTCAAAACTATTTACTTTCTCTTCCACCTACTACCTAAGAGATTACACCGGAAATACATGTTTTGAGGCACCTTAGTTCAAAACTATTTAGTTTCTCTACCACGTACTACCTAGGAGATTACACCGGAAATACATGTTTTGAGGCACCTTAGTTCAAAACTATTTACTTTCTCTTCCACCTACTACCTAAGAGATTACACCGGAAATACATGTTTTGAGGCACCTTACTCCAAAACTATTTACTTTCTCTTCCACCTACTACCTAAGAGATTATACCGGAAATACATGTTTTGAGGCACCTTAGTTCAAAACTATTTACCTTCTCTTCCACCTACTACCTAAGAGATTCCACCGGAATTACATGTTTTGAGGCACCTTAGTTCAAAACTATTTACCTTCTCTTCCACCTACTACCTAAGAGATTACACCGGAAGTACATGTTTTGAGGCACCTTAGTTCAAAACTATTTACTTTCTCTACCACGTACTACCTAAGAGATTACACCGGAAGTACATGTTTTGAGGCACCTTACTCCAAAACTATTTACCTTCTCTTCCACCTACTTCCAAGAGATTACACCGGAAATACATGTTTTGAGGCACCTTACTCCAAAACTATTTACTTCTCTTCCACGTACTACCTAAGAGATTACACCGGAAATACATGTTTTGAGGTCTCTTAGACCAAAACTATTTGCTTTCTCTTCCACGTACTACCTAGGAGATTCCACCGGAAATACATGTTTTGAGGTCTCTTAGTCCAAAACTATTTACTTCTCTTCCATGTACTACCTAGGAGATTACACCGGAAATACATGTTTTGAGGCACCTTACTCCAAAACTATTTACTTCTCTTCCATGTACTACCTAGGAGATTACACCGGAAATACATGTTTTGAGGCACCTTACTCCAAAACTATTTACTTCTCTTCCATGTACTACCTAGGAGATTACACCGGAAATACATGTTTTGAGGCACCTTACTCCAAAACTATTTACTTTCTCTTCCACGTACTACCTAAGAGATTACACCGGAATTACATGTTTTGAGGCACCTTACTCCAAAACTATTTACTTTCTCTTCCACCTACTACCTAAGAGATTCCACCGGAATTACATGTTTTGAGGCACCTTACTCCAAAACTATTTACTTTCTCATCCACGTACTACCTAAGAGATTCCACCGGAATTACATGTTTTGAGGCACCTTACTCCAAAACTATTTACGTTCTCTTCCACCTACTGCCTAAGAGATTACACCGGAAGTACATGTTTTGAGGTCTTAGTTCAAAACTATTTACATTCTCTTCCACCTACTACCTAAGAGATTCAACCGGAAATACATGTTTTGAGGCACCTTACTCCAAAACTATTTACTTTCTCTTCCACGTACTACCTAAGAGATTCCACCGGAAGTACATGTTTTGAGGCACCTTACTCCAAAACTATTTACTTTCTCTTCCACCTACTACCTAAGAGATTACACCGGAAGTACATGTTTTGAGGCACCTTACTCCAAAACTATTTACTTTCTCTTCCACGTACTACCTAAGAGATTACACCGGAAATACATGTTTTGAGGCACCTTAGTTCAAAACTATTTACTTTCTCTTCCACGTTCTACCTAGGAGATTACACCGGAAATACATGTTTTGAGGCACCTTAGTTCAAAACTATTTACTTTCTCTTCCACCTACTACCTAAGAGATTCCACCGGAAATACATGTTTTGAGGTCTCTTAGTCCAAAACTATTTACTTCTCTTCCACGTACTACCTAGGAGATTACACCGGAAGTACATGTTTTGAGGTCTTAGTCCAAAACTATTTACTTTCTCTACCACGTACTACCTAAGAGATTACACCGGAAATACATGTTTTGAGGTCTCTTAGTCCAAAACTATTTACTTCTCTTCCACGTACTACCTAGGAGATTACACCGGAAATACATGTTTTGAGGTCTCTTAGTCCAAAACTATTTACTTCTCTTCCACGTACTACCTAGGAGATTCCACCAGAAGTACATGTTTTGAGATCTCTTAGACCAAAACTATTTGCTTTCTCTACGTACTACCTAGGAGATTCCACCGGAAATACATGTTTTGAGGTCTCTTAGTCCAAAACTATTTACTTCTCTTCCATGTACTACCTAGGAGATTACACCGGAAATACATGTTTTGAGGCACCTTACTCACAAAACTATTTACTTCTCTTCCACGTACTACCTAAAAGATTACACCGGAAATACATGTTTTGAGGCACCTTACTCCAAAACTATTTACTTCTCTTGAACGTACTACCTAAGAGATTCCACCGAAATACATGTTTTGAGGCACCTTACTCCAAAACTATTTACTTCTCTTCCACGTACTACCTAAGAGATTCCACCGGGAATACATGTTTTGAGGCACCTTACTCCAAAACTATTTACTTCTCTTCCACGTACTACCTAAGAGATTACACCGGAAATACATGTTTTGAGGTCTCTTAGACCAAAACTATTTGCTTTCTCTTCCACGTACTACCTAGGAGATTCCACCGGAAATACATGTTTTGAGGTCTCTTAGTCCAAAACTATTTACTTCTCTTCCATGTACTACCTAGGAGATTACACCGGAAATACATGTTTTGAGGCACCTTACTCCAAAACTATTTACTTCTCTTCCATGTACTACCTAGGAGATTACACCAGAAATACATGTTTTGAGATCTCTTAGACCAAAACTATTTGCTTTCTCTACCACGTACAACCTAGGAGATTCCACCGGAAATACATGTTTTGAGGCACCTTAGTTCAAAACTATTTACCTTCTCTTCCACGTACTACCTAAGAGATTCCACCGGAAATACATGTTTTGAGGCACCTTAGTTCAAAACTATTTACTTTCTCTTCCACCTACTACCTAAGAGATTCCACCGGAATTACATGTTTTGAGGCACCTTAGTTCAAAACTATTTACTTTCTCTTCCACGTACTACCTAAGAGATTACACCGGAAATACATGTTTTGAGGCACCTTAGTTCAAAACTATTTACTTTCTCTTCCACGTACTACCTAAGAGATTACACCGGAAATACATGTTTTGAGGCACCTTAGTTCAAAACTATTTACTTTCTCTTCCACGTACTACCTAAGAGATTACACCGGAAATACATGTTTTGAGGCACCTTAGTTCAAAACTATTTACCTTCTCTTCCACCTACTACCTAAGAGATTAAACCGGAAATACATGTTTTGAGGCACCTTAGTTCAAAACTATTTACCTTCTCTTCCACGTACTACCTAAGAGATTCCACCGGAAATACATGTTTTGAGGCACCTTAGTTCAAAACTATTTACTTTCTCTTCCACGTACTACCTAAGAGATTCCACCGGAAATACATGTTTTGAGGCACCTTACTCCAAAACTATTTACTTTCTCTTCCACATACTACCTAAGAGATTCCACCGGAAATACATGTTTTGAGGCACCTAAGTTCAAAACTATTTACTTTCTCTTCCACGTACTACCTAAGAGATTCCACCGGAAATACATGTTTTGAGGCACCTTAGTTCAAAACTATTTACTTTCTCTTCCACGTACTACCTAAGAGATTCCACCGGAAATACATGTTTTGAGGCACCTTAGTTCAAAACTATTTACCTTCTCTTCCACCTACTACCTAAGAGATTCCACCGGAAATACATGTTTTGAGGCACCTTAGTTCAAAACTATTTACCTTCTCTTCCACCTACTACCTAAGAGATTCCACCGGAATTACATGTTTTGAGGCACCTTAGTTCAAAACTATTTACCTTCTCTTCCACCTACTACCTAAGAGATTACACCGGAAGTACATGTTTTGAGGCACCTTAGTTCAAAACTATTTACTTTCTCTACCACGTACTACCTAAGAGATTACACCGGAAGTACATGTTTTGAGGCACCTTACTCCAAAACTATTTACCTTCTCTTCCACCTACTACCTAAGAGATTACACCGGAAATACATGTTTTGAGGCACCTTACTCCAAAACTATTTACTTCTCTTCCACGTACTACCTAAGAGATTACACCGGAAATACATGTTTTGAGGTCTCTTAGACCAAAACTATTTGCTTTCTCTTCCACGTACTACCTAGGAGATTCCACCGGAAATACATGTTTTGAGGTCTCTTAGTCCAAAACTATTTACTTCTCTTCCATGTACTACCTAGGAGATTACACCGGAAATACATGTTTTGAGGCACCTTACTCCAAAACTATTTACTTCTCTTCCATGTACTACCTAGGAGATTACACCGGAAATACATGTTTTGAGGCACCTTACTCCAAAACTATTTACTTTCTCTTCCACGTACTACCTAAGAGATTACACCGGAATTACATGTTTTGAGGCACCTTACTCCAAAACTATTTACTTTCTCTTCCACCTACTACCTAAGAGATTCCACCGGAATTACATGTTTTGAGGCACCTTACTCCAAAACTATTTACTTTCTCTTCCACGTACTACCTAAGAGATTCCACCGGAATTACATGTTTTGAGGCACCTTACTCCAAAACTATTTACGTTCTCTTCCACCTACTGCCTAAGAGATTACACCGGAAGTACATGTTTTGAGGTCTTAGTTCAAAACTATTTACTTTCTCTTCCACCTACTACCTAAGAGATTCAACCGGAAATACATGTTTTGAGGCACCTTACTCCAAAACTATTTACTTTCTCTTCCACGTACTACCTAAGAGATTCCACCGGAAGTACATGTTTTGAGGCACCTTACTCCAAAACTATTTACTTTCTCTTCCACCTACTACCTAAGAGATTACACCGGAAGTACATGTTTTGAGGCACCTTACTCCAAAACTATTTACTTTCTCTTCCACGTACTACCTAAGAGATTACACCGGAAATACATGTTTTGAGGCACCTTAGTTCAAAACTATTTACTTTCTCTTCCACGTTCTACCTAGGAGATTACACCGGAAATACATGTTTTGAGGCACCTTAGTTCAAAACTATTTACTTTCTCTTCCACCTACTACCTAAGAGATTACACCGGAAGTACATGTTTTGAGGCACCTTAGTTCAAAACTATTTACTTTCTCTACCACGTACTACCTAAGAGATTCCACCGGAAATACATGTTTTGAGGCACCTTAGTTCAAAACTATTTACTTTCTCTTCCATCTACTACCTAAGATATTACACCGGAAGTACATGTTTTGAGGTCTTAGTTCAAAACTATTTACTTTCTCTTCCACGTTCTACCTAGCAGATTCCAGGGGAAATACATGTTTTGAGGCACCTTAGTTCAAAACTATTTACTTTCTCTTCCACCTACTACCTAAGAGATTACACCGGAAATACATGTTTTGAGGCACCTTAGTTCAAAACTATTTAGTTTCTCTACCACGTACTACCTAGGAGATTACACCGGAAATACATGTTTTGAGGCACCTTAGTTCAAAACTATTTACTTTCTCTTCCACCTACTACCTAAGAGATTACACCGGAAATACATGTTTTGAGGCACCTTACTCCAAAACTATTTACTTTCTCTTCCACCTACTACCTAAGAGATTATACCGGAAATACATGTTTTGAGGCACCTTAGTTCAAAACTATTTAGTTTCTCTTCCACCTACTACCTAAGAGATTACACCGGAAGTACATGTTTTGAGGCACCTTAGTTCAAAACTATTTACTTTCTCTACCACGTACTACCTAAGAGATTCCACCGGAAATACATGTTTTGAGGCACCTTAGTTCAAAACTATTTACTTTCTCTTCCATCTACTACCTAAGAGATTACACCGGAAATACATGTTTTGAGGCACCTTAGTTCAAAACTATTTACTTTCTCTTCCACGTACTACCTAAGAGATTACACCGGAAATACATGTTTTGAGGCACCTTAGTTCAAAACTATTTACTTTCTCTTCCACGTACTACCTAAGAGATTCCACCGGAAATACATGTTTTGAGGCACCTTAGTTCAAAACTATTTACCTTCTCTTCCACCTACTACCTAAGAGATTCCACCGGAAATACATGTTTTGAGGCACCTTAGTTCAAAACTATTTACCTTCTCTTCCACCTACTACCTAAGAGATTCCACCGGAATTACATGTTTTGAGGCACCTTAGTTCAAAACTATTTACCTTCTCTTCCACCTACTACCTAAGAGATTACACCGGAAGTACATGTTTTGAGGCACCTTAGTTCAAAACTATTTACTTTCTCTACCACGTACTACCTAAGAGATTACACCGGAAGTACATGTTTTGAGGCACCTTACTCCAAAACTATTTACCTTCTCTTCCACCTACTTCCAAGAGATTACACCGGAAATACATGTTTTGAGGCACCTTACTCCAAAACTATTTACTTCTCTTCCACGTACTACCTAAGAGATTACACCGGAAATACATGTTTTGAGGTCTCTTAGACCAAAACTATTTGCTTTCTCTTCCACGTACTACCTAGGAGATTCCACCGGAAATACATGTTTTGAGGTCTCTTAGTCCAAAACTATTTACTTCTCTTCCATGTACTACCTAGGAGATTACACCGGAAATACATGTTTTGAGGCACCTTACTCCAAAACTATTTACTTCTCTTCCATGTACTACCTAGGAGATTACACCGGAAATACATGTTTTGAGGCACCTTACTCCAAAACTATTTACTTCTCTTCCATGTACTACCTAGGAGATTACACCGGAAATACATGTTTTGAGGCACCTTACTCCAAAACTATTTACTTTCTCTTCCACGTACTACCTAAGAGATTACACCGGAATTACATGTTTTGAGGCACCTTACTCCAAAACTATTTACTTTCTCTTCCACCTACTACCTAAGAGATTCCACCGGAATTACATGTTTTGAGGCACCTTACTCCAAAACTATTTACTTTCTCATCCACGTACTACCTAAGAGATTCCACCGGAATTACATGTTTTGAGGCACCTTACTCCAAAACTATTTACGTTCTCTTCCACCTACTGCCTAAGAGATTACACCGGAAGTACATGTTTTGAGGTCTTAGTTCAAAACTATTTACATTCTCTTCCACCTACTACCTAAGAGATTCAACCGGAAATACATGTTTTGAGGCACCTTACTCCAAAACTATTTACTTTCTCTTCCACGTACTACCTAAGAGATTCCACCGGAAGTACATGTTTTGAGGCACCTTACTCCAAAACTATTTACTTTCTCTTCCACCTACTACCTAAGAGATTACACCGGAAGTACATGTTTTGAGGCACCTTACTCCAAAACTATTTACTTTCTCTTCCACGTACTACCTAAGAGATTCCACCGGAAGTACATGTTTTGAGGCACCTTACTCCAAAACTATTTACTTTCTCTTCCACCTACTACCTAAGAGATTACACCGGAAGTACATGTTTTGAGGCACCTTACTCCAAAACTATTTACTTTCTCTTCCACGTACTACCTAAGAGATTACACCGGAAATACATGTTTTGAGGCACCTTAGTTCAAAACTATTTACTTTCTCTTCCACGTTCTACCTAGGAGATTACACCGGAAATACATGTTTTGAGGCACCTTAGTTCAAAACTATTTACTTTCTCTTCCACCTACTACCTAAGAGATTACACCGGAAGTACATGTTTTGAGGCACCTTAGTTCAAAACTATTTACTTTCTCTACCACGTACTACCTAAGAGATTCCACCGGAAATACATGTTTTGAGGCACCTTAGTTCAAAACTATTTACTTTCTCTTCCATCTACTACCTAAGATATTACACCGGAAGTACATGTTTTGAGGTCTTAGTTCAAAACTATTTACTTTCTCTTCCACGTTCTACCTAGCAGATTCCAGGGGAAATACATGTTTTGAGGCACCTTAGTTCAAAACTATTTACTTTCTCTTCCACCTACTACCTAAGAGATTACACCGGAAATACATGTTTTGAGGCACCTTAGTTCAAAACTATTTAGTTTCTCTACCACGTACTACCTAGGAGATTACACCGGAAATACATGTTTTGAGGCACCTTAGTTCAAAACTATTTACTTTCTCTTCCACCTACTACCTAAGAGATTACACCGGAAATACATGTTTTGAGGCACCTTACTCCAAAACTATTTACTTTCTCTTCCACCTACTACCTAAGAGATTATACCGGAAATACATGTTTTGAGGCACCTTAGTTCAAAACTATTTAGTTTCTCTTCCACCTACTACCTAAGAGATTACACCGGAAGTACATGTTTTGAGGCACCTTAGTTCAAAACTATTTACTTTCTCTACCACGTACTACCTAAGAGATTCCACCGGAAATACATGTTTTGAGGCACCTTAGTTCAAAACTATTTACTTTCTCTTCCATCTACTACCTAAGAGATTACACCGGAAATACATGTTTTGAGGCACCTTAGTTCAAAACTATTTACCTTCTCTTCCACCTACTACCTAAGAGATTAAACCGGAAATACATGTTTTGAGGCACCTTAGTTCAAAACTATTTACTTTCTCTTCCACGTACTACCTAAGAGATTCCACCGGAAATACATGTTTTGAGGCACCTTAGTTCAAAACTATTTACCTTCTCTTCCACCTACTACCTAAGAGATTCCACCGGAAATACATGTTTTGAGGCACCTTAGTTCAAAACTATTTACCTTCTCTTCCACCTACTACCTAAGAGATTCCACCGGAATTACATGTTTTGAGGCACCTTAGTTCAAAACTATTTACCTTCTCTTCCACCTACTACCTAAGAGATTACACCGGAAGTACATGTTTTGAGGCACCTTAGTTCAAAACTATTTACTTTCTCTACCACGTACTACCTAAGAGATTACACCGGAAGTACATGTTTTGAGGCACCTTACTCCAAAACTATTTACCTTCTCTTCCACCTACTTCCAAGAGATTACACCGGAAATACATGTTTTGAGGCACCTTACTCCAAAACTATTTACTTCTCTTCCACGTACTACCTAAGAGATTACACCGGAAATACATGTTTTGAGGTCTCTTAGACCAAAACTATTTGCTTTCTCTTCCACGTACTACCTAGGAGATTCCACCGGAAATACATGTTTTGAGGTCTCTTAGTCCAAAACTATTTACTTCTCTTCCATGTACTACCTAGGAGATTACACCGGAAATACATGTTTTGAGGCACCTTACTCCAAAACTATTTACTTCTCTTCCATGTACTACCTAGGAGATTACACCGGAAATACATGTTTTGAGGCACCTTACTCCAAAACTATTTACTTCTCTTCCATGTACTACCTAGGAGATTACACCGGAAATACATGTTTTGAGGCACCTTACTCCAAAACTATTTACTTTCTCTTCCACGTACTACCTAAGAGATTACACCGGAATTACATGTTTTGAGGCACCTTACTCCAAAACTATTTACTTTCTCTTCCACCTACTACCTAAGAGATTCCACCGGAATTACATGTTTTGAGGCACCTTACTCCAAAACTATTTACTTTCTCATCCACGTACTACCTAAGAGATTCCACCGGAATTACATGTTTTGAGGCACCTTACTCCAAAACTATTTACGTTCTCTTCCACCTACTGCCTAAGAGATTACACCGGAAGTACATGTTTTGAGGTCTTAGTTCAAAACTATTTACATTCTCTTCCACCTACTACCTAAGAGATTCAACCGGAAATACATGTTTTGAGGCACCTTACTCCAAAACTATTTACTTTCTCTTCCACGTACTACCTAAGAGATTCCACCGGAAGTACATGTTTTGAGGCACCTTACTCCAAAACTATTTACTTTCTCTTCCACCTACTACCTAAGAGATTACACCGGAAGTACATGTTTTGAGGCACCTTACTCCAAAACTATTTACTTTCTCTTCCACGTACTACCTAAGAGATTACACCGGAAATACATGTTTTGAGGCACCTTAGTTCAAAACTATTTACTTTCTCTTCCACGTTCTACCTAGGAGATTACACCGGAAATACATGTTTTGAGGCACCTTAGTTCAAAACTATTTACTTTCTCTTCCACCTACTACCTAAGAGATTCCACCGGAAATACATGTTTTGAGGTCTCTTAGTCCAAAACTATTTACTTCTCTTCCACGTACTACCTAGGAGATTACACCGGAAGTACATGTTTTGAGGTCTTAGTCCAAAACTATTTACTTTCTCTACCACGTACTACCTAAGAGATTACACCGGAAATACATGTTTTGAGGTCTCTTAGTCCAAAACTATTTACTTCTCTTCCACGTACTACCTAGGAGATTACACCGGAAATACATGTTTTGAGGTCTCTTAGTCCAAAACTATTTACTTCTCTTCCACGTACTACCTAGGAGATTCCACCAGAAGTACATGTTTTGAGATCTCTTAGACCAAAACTATTTGCTTTCTCTACGTACTACCTAGGAGATTCCACCGGAAATACATGTTTTGAGGTCTCTTAGTCCAAAACTATTTACTTCTCTTCCATGTACTACCTAGGAGATTACACCGGAAATACATGTTTTGAGGCACCTTACTCACAAAACTATTTACTTCTCTTCCACGTACTACCTAAAAGATTACACCGGAAATACATGTTTTGAGGCACCTTACTCCAAAACTATTTACTTCTCTTGAACGTACTACCTAAGAGATTCCACCGGAAATACATGTTTTGAGGCACCTTACTCCAAAACTATTTACTTCTCTTCCACGTACTACCTAAGAGATTCCACCGGGAATACATGTTTTGAGGCACCTTACTCCAAAACTATTTACTTCTCTTCCACGTACTACCTAAGAGATTACACCGGAAATACATGTTTTGAGGTCTCTTAGACCAAAACTATTTGCTTTCTCTTCCACGTACTACCTAGGAGATTCCACCGGAAATACATGTTTTGAGGTCTCTTAGTCCAAAACTATTTACTTCTCTTCCATGTACTACCTAGGAGATTACACCGGAAATACATGTTTTGAGGCACCTTACTCCAAAACTATTTACTTCTCTTCCATGTACTACCTAGGAGATTACACCAGAAATACATGTTTTGAGATCTCTTAGACCAAAACTATTTGCTTTCTCTACCACGTACAACCTAGGAGATTCCACCGGAAATACATGTTTTGAGGCACCTTAGTTCAAAACTATTTACCTTCTCTTCCACGTACTACCTAAGAGATTCCACCGGAAATACATGTTTTGAGGCACCTTAGTTCAAAACTATTTACTTTCTCTTCCACCTACTACCTAAGAGATTCCACCGGAATTACATGTTTTGAGGCACCTTAGTTCAAAACTATTTACTTTCTCTTCCACGTACTACCTAAGAGATTACACCGGAAATACATGTTTTGAGGCACCTTAGTTCAAAACTATTTACTTTCTCTTCCACGTACTACCTAAGAGATTACACCGGAAATACATGTTTTGAGGCACCTTAGTTCAAAACTATTTACTTTCTCTTCCACGTACTACCTAAGAGATTACACCGGAAATACATGTTTTGAGGCACCTTAGTTCAAAACTATTTACCTTCTCTTCCACCTACTACCTAAGAGATTAAACCGGAAATACATGTTTTGAGGCACCTTAGTTCAAAACTATTTACCTTCTCTTCCACGTACTACCTAAGAGATTCCACCGGAAATACATGTTTTGAGGCACCTTAGTTCAAAACTATTTACTTTCTCTTCCACGTACTACCTAAGAGATTCCACCGGAAATACATGTTTTGAGGCACCTTACTCCAAAACTATTTACTTTCTCTTCCACATACTACCTAAGAGATTCCACCGGAAATACATGTTTTGAGGCACCTAAGTTCAAAACTATTTACTTTCTCTTCCACGTACTACCTAAGAGATTCCACCGGAAATACATGTTTTGAGGCACCTTAGTTCAAAACTATTTACTTTCTCTTCCACGTACTACCTAAGAGATTCCACCGGAAATACATGTTTTGAGGCACCTTAGTTCAAAACTATTTACCTTCTCTTCCACCTACTACCTAAGAGATTCCACCGGAAATACATGTTTTGAGGCACCTTAGTTCAAAACTATTTACCTTCTCTTCCACCTACTACCTAAGAGATTCCACCGGAATTACATGTTTTGAGGCACCTTAGTTCAAAACTATTTACCTTCTCTTCCACCTACTACCTAAGAGATTACACCGGAAGTACATGTTTTGAGGCACCTTAGTTCAAAACTATTTACTTTCTCTACCACGTACTACCTAAGAGATTACACCGGAAGTACATGTTTTGAGGCACCTTACTCCAAAACTATTTACCTTCTCTTCCACCTACTACCTAAGAGATTACACCGGAAATACATGTTTTGAGGCACCTTACTCCAAAACTATTTACTTCTCTTCCACGTACTACCTAAGAGATTACACCGGAAATACATGTTTTGAGGTCTCTTAGACCAAAACTATTTGCTTTCTCTTCCACGTACTACCTAGGAGATTCCACCGGAAATACATGTTTTGAGGTCTCTTAGTCCAAAACTATTTACTTCTCTTCCATGTACTACCTAGGAGATTACACCGGAAATACATGTTTTGAGGCACCTTACTCCAAAACTATTTACTTCTCTTCCATGTACTACCTAGGAGATTACACCGGAAATACATGTTTTGAGGCACCTTACTCCAAAACTATTTACTTTCTCTTCCACGTACTACCTAAGAGATTACACCGGAATTACATGTTTTGAGGCACCTTACTCCAAAACTATTTACTTTCTCTTCCACCTACTACCTAAGAGATTCCACCGGAATTACATGTTTTGAGGCACCTTACTCCAAAACTATTTACTTTCTCTTCCACGTACTACCTAAGAGATTCCACCGGAATTACATGTTTTGAGGCACCTTACTCCAAAACTATTTACGTTCTCTTCCACCTACTGCCTAAGAGATTACACCGGAAGTACATGTTTTGAGGTCTTAGTTCAAAACTATTTACTTTCTCTTCCACCTACTACCTAAGAGATTCAACCGGAAATACATGTTTTGAGGCACCTTACTCCAAAACTATTTACTTTCTCTTCCACGTACTACCTAAGAGATTCCACCGGAAGTACATGTTTTGAGGCACCTTACTCCAAAACTATTTACTTTCTCTTCCACCTACTACCTAAGAGATTACACCGGAAGTACATGTTTTGAGGCACCTTACTCCAAAACTATTTACTTTCTCTTCCACGTACTACCTAAGAGATTACACCGGAAATACATGTTTTGAGGCACCTTAGTTCAAAACTATTTACTTTCTCTTCCACGTTCTACCTAGGAGATTACACCGGAAATACATGTTTTGAGGCACCTTAGTTCAAAACTATTTACTTTCTCTTCCACCTACTACCTAAGAGATTACACCGGAAGTACATGTTTTGAGGCACCTTAGTTCAAAACTATTTACTTTCTCTACCACGTACTACCTAAGAGATTCCACCGGAAATACATGTTTTGAGGCACCTTAGTTCAAAACTATTTACTTTCTCTTCCATCTACTACCTAAGATATTACACCGGAAGTACATGTTTTGAGGTCTTAGTTCAAAACTATTTACTTTCTCTTCCACGTTCTACCTAGCAGATTCCAGGGGAAATACATGTTTTGAGGCACCTTAGTTCAAAACTATTTACTTTCTCTTCCACCTACTACCTAAGAGATTACACCGGAAATACATGTTTTGAGGCACCTTAGTTCAAAACTATTTAGTTTCTCTACCACGTACTACCTAGGAGATTACACCGGAAATACATGTTTTGAGGCACCTTAGTTCAAAACTATTTACTTTCTCTTCCACCTACTACCTAAGAGATTACACCGGAAATACATGTTTTGAGGCACCTTACTCCAAAACTATTTACTTTCTCTTCCACCTACTACCTAAGAGATTATACCGGAAATACATGTTTTGAGGCACCTTAGTTCAAAACTATTTAGTTTCTCTTCCACCTACTACCTAAGAGATTACACCGGAAGTACATGTTTTGAGGCACCTTAGTTCAAAACTATTTACTTTCTCTACCACGTACTACCTAAGAGATTCCACCGGAAATACATGTTTTGAGGCACCTTAGTTCAAAACTATTTACTTTCTCTTCCATCTACTACCTAAGAGATTACACCGGAAATACATGTTTTGAGGCACCTTAGTTCAAAACTATTTACTTTCTCTTCCACGTACTACCTAAGAGATTACACCGGAAATACATGTTTTGAGGCACCTTAGTTCAAAACTATTTACTTTCTCTTCCACGTACTACCTAAGAGATTCCACCGGAAATACATGTTTTGAGGCACCTTAGTTCAAAACTATTTACCTTCTCTTCCACCTACTACCTAAGAGATTCCACCGGAAATACATGTTTTGAGGCACCTTAGTTCAAAACTATTTACCTTCTCTTCCACCTACTACCTAAGAGATTCCACCGGAATTACATGTTTTGAGGCACCTTAGTTCAAAACTATTTACCTTCTCTTCCACCTACTACCTAAGAGATTACACCGGAAGTACATGTTTTGAGGCACCTTAGTTCAAAACTATTTACTTTCTCTACCACGTACTACCTAAGAGATTACACCGGAAGTACATGTTTTGAGGCACCTTACTCCAAAACTATTTACCTTCTCTTCCACCTACTTCCAAGAGATTACACCGGAAATACATGTTTTGAGGCACCTTACTCCAAAACTATTTACTTCTCTTCCACGTACTACCTAAGAGATTACACCGGAAATACATGTTTTGAGGTCTCTTAGACCAAAACTATTTGCTTTCTCTTCCACGTACTACCTAGGAGATTCCACCGGAAATACATGTTTTGAGGTCTCTTAGTCCAAAACTATTTACTTCTCTTCCATGTACTACCTAGGAGATTACACCGGAAATACATGTTTTGAGGCACCTTACTCCAAAACTATTTACTTCTCTTCCATGTACTACCTAGGAGATTACACCGGAAATACATGTTTTGAGGCACCTTACTCCAAAACTATTTACTTCTCTTCCATGTACTACCTAGGAGATTACACCGGAAATACATGTTTTGAGGCACCTTACTCCAAAACTATTTACTTTCTCTTCCACGTACTACCTAAGAGATTACACCGGAATTACATGTTTTGAGGCACCTTACTCCAAAACTATTTACTTTCTCTTCCACCTACTACCTAAGAGATTCCACCGGAATTACATGTTTTGAGGCACCTTACTCCAAAACTATTTACTTTCTCATCCACGTACTACCTAAGAGATTCCACCGGAATTACATGTTTTGAGGCACCTTACTCCAAAACTATTTACGTTCTCTTCCACCTACTGCCTAAGAGATTACACCGGAAGTACATGTTTTGAGGTCTTAGTTCAAAACTATTTACATTCTCTTCCACCTACTACCTAAGAGATTCAACCGGAAATACATGTTTTGAGGCACCTTACTCCAAAACTATTTACTTTCTCTTCCACGTACTACCTAAGAGATTCCACCGGAAGTACATGTTTTGAGGCACCTTACTCCAAAACTATTTACTTTCTCTTCCACCTACTACCTAAGAGATTACACCGGAAGTACATGTTTTGAGGCACCTTACTCCAAAACTATTTACTTTCTCTTCCACGTACTACCTAAGAGATTACACCGGAAATACATGTTTTGAGGCACCTTAGTTCAAAACTATTTACTTTCTCTTCCACGTTCTACCTAGGAGATTACACCGGAAATACATGTTTTGAGGCACCTTAGTTCAAAACTATTTACTTTCTCTTCCACCTACTACCTAAGAGATTCCACCGGAAATACATGTTTTGAGGTCTCTTAGTCCAAAACTATTTACTTCTCTTCCACGTACTACCTAGGAGATTACACCGGAAGTACATGTTTTGAGGTCTTAGTCCAAAACTATTTACTTTCTCTACCACGTACTACCTAAGAGATTACACCGGAAATACATGTTTTGAGGTCTCTTAGTCCAAAACTATTTACTTCTCTTCCACGTACTACCTAGGAGATTACACCGGAAATACATGTTTTGAGGTCTCTTAGTCCAAAACTATTTACTTCTCTTCCACGTACTACCTAGGAGATTCCACCAGAAGTACATGTTTTGAGATCTCTTAGACCAAAACTATTTGCTTTCTCTACGTACTACCTAGGAGATTCCACCGGAAATACATGTTTTGAGGTCTCTTAGTCCAAAACTATTTACTTCTCTTCCATGTACTACCTAGGAGATTACACCGGAAATACATGTTTTGAGGCACCTTACTCACAAAACTATTTACTTCTCTTCCACGTACTACCTAAAAGATTACACCGGAAATACATGTTTTGAGGCACCTTACTCCAAAACTATTTACTTCTCTTGAACGTACTACCTAAGAGATTCCACCGGAAATACATGTTTTGAGGCACCTTACTCCAAAACTATTTACTTCTCTTCCACGTACTACCTAAGAGATTCCACCGGGAATACATGTTTTGAGGCACCTTACTCCAAAACTATTTACTTCTCTTCCACGTACTACCTAAGAGATTACACCGGAAATACATGTTTTGAGGTCTCTTAGACCAAAACTATTTGCTTTCTCTTCCACGTACTACCTAGGAGATTCCACCGGAAATACATGTTTTGAGGTCTCTTAGTCCAAAACTATTTACTTCTCTTCCATGTACTACCTAGGAGATTACACCGGAAATACATGTTTTGAGGCACCTTACTCCAAAACTATTTACTTCTCTTCCATGTACTACCTAGGAGATTACACCAGAAATACATGTTTTGAGATCTCTTAGACCAAAACTATTTGCTTTCTCTACCACGTACAACCTAGGAGATTCCACCGGAAATACATGTTTTGAGGCACCTTAGTTCAAAACTATTTACCTTCTCTTCCACGTACTACCTAAGAGATTCCACCGGAAATACATGTTTTGAGGCACCTTAGTTCAAAACTATTTACTTTCTCTTCCACCTACTACCTAAGAGATTCCACCGGAATTACATGTTTTGAGGCACCTTAGTTCAAAACTATTTACTTTCTCTTCCACGTACTACCTAAGAGATTACACCGGAAATACATGTTTTGAGGCACCTTAGTTCAAAACTATTTACTTTCTCTTCCACGTACTACCTAAGAGATTACACCGGAAATACATGTTTTGAGGCACCTTAGTTCAAAACTATTTACTTTCTCTTCCACGTACTACCTAAGAGATTACACCGGAAATACATGTTTTGAGGCACCTTAGTTCAAAACTATTTACCTTCTCTTCCACCTACTACCTAAGAGATTAAACCGGAAATACATGTTTTGAGGCACCTTAGTTCAAAACTATTTACCTTCTCTTCCACGTACTACCTAAGAGATTCCACCGGAAATACATGTTTTGAGGCACCTTAGTTCAAAACTATTTACTTTCTCTTCCACGTACTACCTAAGAGATTCCACCGGAAATACATGTTTTGAGGCACCTTACTCCAAAACTATTTACTTTCTCTTCCACATACTACCTAAGAGATTCCACCGGAAATACATGTTTTGAGGCACCTAAGTTCAAAACTATTTACTTTCTCTTCCACGTACTACCTAAGAGATTCCACCGGAAATACATGTTTTGAGGCACCTTAGTTCAGAACTATTTACTTTCTCTTCCACATACTACCTAAGAGATTCCACCGGAAATACATGTTTTGAGGCACCTTAGTTCAAAACTATTTACTTTCTCTTCCACGTACTACCTAAGAGATTCCTCCGGAAATACATGTTTTGAGGCACCTTAGTTCAAAACTATTTACTTTCTCTTCCACGTACTACCTAAGAGATTCCACCGGAAATACATGTTTTGAGGCACCTTAGTTCAAAACTATTTACCTTCTCTTCCACCTACTACCTAAGAGATTCCACCGGAAATACATGTTTTGAGGCACCTTAGTTCAAAACTATTTACCTTCTCTTCCACCTACTACCTAAGAGATTCCACCGGAATTACATGTTTTGAGGCACCTTAGTTCAAAACTATTTACCTTCTCTTCCACCTACTACCTAAGAGATTACACCGGAAGTACATGTTTTGAGGCACCTTAGTTCAAAACTATTTACTTTCTCTACCACGTACTACCTAAGAGATTACACCGGAAGTACATGTTTTGAGGCACCTTACTCCAAAACTATTTACCTTCTCTTCCACCTACTACCTAAGAGATTACACCGGAAATACATGTTTTGAGGCACCTTACTCCAAAACTATTTACTTCTCTTCCACGTACTACCTAAGAGATTACACCGGAAATACATGTTTTGAGGTCTCTTAGACCAAAACTATTTGCTTTCTCTTCCACGTACTACCTAAGAGATTACACCGGAAATACATGTTTTGAGGTCTCTTAGTCCAAAACTATTTACTTCTCTTCCATGTACTACCTAGGAGATTACACCGGAAATACATGTTTTGAGGCACCTTACTCCAAAACTATTTACTTCTCTTCCATGTACTACCTAGGAGATTACACCGGAAATACATGTTTTGAGGCACCTTACTCCAAAACTATTTACTTTCTCTTCCACGTACTACCTAAGAGATTACACCGGAATTACATGTTTTGAGGCACCTTACTCCAAAACTATTTACTTTCTCTTCCACCTACTACCTAAGAGATTCCACCGGAATTACATGTTTTGAGGCACCTTACTCCAAAACTATTTACTTTCTCTTCCACGTACTACCTAAGAGATTCCACCGGAATTACATGTTTTGAGGCACCTTACTCCAAAACTATTTACGTTCTCTTCCACCTACTGCCTAAGAGATTACACCGGAAGTACATGTTTTGAGGTCTTAGTTCAAAACTATTTACTTTCTCTTCCACCTACTACCTAAGAGATTCAACCGGAAATACATGTTTTGAGGCACCTTACTCCAAAACTATTTACTTTCTCTTCCACGTACTACCTAAGAGATTCCACCGGAAGTACATGTTTTGAGGCACCTTACTCCAAAACTATTTACTTTCTCTTCCACCTACTACCTAAGAGATTACACCGGAAGTACATGTTTTGAGGCACCTTACTCCAAAACTATTTACTTTCTCTTCCACGTACTACCTAAGAGATTACACCGGAAATACATGTTTTGAGGCACCTTAGTTCAAAACTATTTACTTTCTCTTCCACGTTCTACCTAGGAGATTACACCGGAAATACATGTTTTGAGGCACCTTAGTTCAAAACTATTTACTTTCTCTTCCACCTACTACCTAAGAGATTCCACCGGAAATACATGTTTTGAGGTCTCTTAGTCCAAAACTATTTACTTCTCTTCCACGTACTACCTAGGAGATTACACCGGAAGTACATGTTTTGAGGTCTTAGTCCAAAACTATTTACTTTCTCTACCACGTACTACCTAAGAGATTACACCGGAAATACATGTTTTGAGGTCTCTTAGTCCAAAACTATTTACTTCTCTTCCACGTACTACCTAGGAGATTACACCGGAAATACATGTTTTGAGGTCTCTTAGTCCAAAACTATTTACTTCTCTTCCACGTACTACCTAGGAGATTCCACCAGAAGTACATGTTTTGAGATCTCTTAGACCAAAACTATTTGCTTTCTCTACGTACTACCTAGGAGATTCCACCGGAAATACATGTTTTGAGGTCTCTTAGTCCAAAACTATTTACTTCTCTTCCATGTACTACCTAGGAGATTACACCGGAAATACATGTTTTGAGGCACCTTACTCACAAAACTATTTACTTCTCTTCCACGTACTACCTAAAAGATTACACCGGAAATACATGTTTTGAGGCACCTTACTCCAAAACTATTTACTTCTCTTGAACGTACTACCTAAGAGATTCCACCGGAAATACATGTTTTGAGGCACCTTACTCCAAAACTATTTACTTCTCTTCCACGTACTACCTAAGAGATTCCACCGGGAATACATGTTTTGAGGCACCTTACTCCAAAACTATTTACTTCTCTTCCACGTACTACCTAAGAGATTACACCGGAAATACATGTTTTGAGGTCTCTTAGACCAAAACTATTTGCTTTCTCTTCCACGTACTACCTAGGAGATTCCACCGGAAATACATGTTTTGAGGTCTCTTAGTCCAAAACTATTTACTTCTCTTCCATGTACTACCTAGGAGATTACACCGGAAATACATGTTTTGAGGCACCTTACTCCAAAACTATTTACTTCTCTTCCATGTACTACCTAGGAGATTACACCAGAAATACATGTTTTGAGATCTCTTAGACCAAAACTATTTGCTTTCTCTACCACGTACAACCTAGGAGATTCCACCGGAAATACATGTTTTGAGGCACCTTAGTTCAAAACTATTTACCTTCTCTTCCACGTACTACCTAAGAGATTCCACCGGAAATACATGTTTTGAGGCACCTTAGTTCAAAACTATTTACTTTCTCTTCCACCTACTACCTAAGAGATTCCACCGGAATTACATGTTTTGAGGCACCTTAGTTCAAAACTATTTACTTTCTCTTCCACGTACTACCTAAGAGATTACACCGGAAATACATGTTTTGAGGCACCTTAGTTCAAAACTATTTACTTTCTCTTCCACGTACTACCTAAGAGATTACACCGGAAATACATGTTTTGAGGCACCTTAGTTCAAAACTATTTACTTTCTCTTCCACGTACTACCTAAGAGATTACACCGGAAATACATGTTTTGAGGCACCTTAGTTCAAAACTATTTACCTTCTCTTCCACCTACTACCTAAGAGATTAAACCGGAAATACATGTTTTGAGGCACCTTAGTTCAAAACTATTTACCTTCTCTTCCACGTACTACCTAAGAGATTCCACCGGAAATACATGTTTTGAGGCACCTTAGTTCAAAACTATTTACTTTCTCTTCCACGTACTACCTAAGAGATTCCACCGGAAATACATGTTTTGAGGCACCTTACTCCAAAACTATTTACTTTCTCTTCCACATACTACCTAAGAGATTCCACCGGAAATACATGTTTTGAGGCACCTAAGTTCAAAACTATTTACTTTCTCTTCCACGTACTACCTAAGAGATTCCACCGGAAATACATGTTTTGAGGCACCTTAGTTCAGAACTATTTACTTTCTCTTCCACATACTACCTAAGAGATTCCACCGGAAATACATGTTTTGAGGCACCTTAGTTCAAAACTATTTACTTTCTCTTCCACGTACTACCTAAGAGATTCCTCCGGAAATACATGTTTTGAGGCACCTTAGTTCAAAACTATTTACTTTCTCTTCCACGTACTACCTAAGAGATTCCACCGGAAATACATGTTTTGAGGCACCTTAGTTCAAAACTATTTACCTTCTCTTCCACCTACTACCTAAGAGATTCCACCGGAAATACATGTTTTGAGGCACCTTAGTTCAAAACTATTTACCTTCTCTTCCACCTACTACCTAAGAGATTCCACCGGAATTACATGTTTTGAGGCACCTTAGTTCAAAACTATTTACCTTCTCTTCCACCTACTACCTAAGAGATTACACCGGAAGTACATGTTTTGAGGCACCTTAGTTCAAAACTATTTACTTTCTCTACCACGTACTACCTAAGAGATTACACCGGAAGTACATGTTTTGAGGCACCTTACTCCAAAACTATTTACCTTCTCTTCCACCTACTACCTAAGAGATTACACCGGAAATACATGTTTTGAGGCACCTTACTCCAAAACTATTTACTTCTCTTCCACGTACTACCTAAGAGATTACACCGGAAATACATGTTTTGAGGTCTCTTAGACCAAAACTATTTGCTTTCTCTTCCACGTACTACCTAAGAGATTACACCGGAAATACATGTTTTGAGGTCTCTTAGTCCAAAACTATTTACTTCTCTTCCATGTACTACCTAGGAGATTACACCGGAAATACATGTTTTGAGGCACCTTACTCCAAAACTATTTACTTCTCTTCCATGTACTACCTAGGAGATTACACCGGAAATACATGTTTTGAGGCACCTTACTCCAAAACTATTTACTTTCTCTTCCACGTACTACCTAAGAGATTACACCGGAATTACATGTTTTGAGGCACCTTACTCCAAAACTATTTACTTTCTCTTCCACCTACTACCTAAGAGATTCCACCGGAATTACATGTTTTGAGGCACCTTACTCCAAAACTATTTACTTTCTCTTCCACGTACTACCTAAGAGATTCCACCGGAATTACATGTTTTGAGGCACCTTACTCCAAAACTATTTACGTTCTCTTCCACCTACTGCCTAAGAGATTACACCGGAAGTACATGTTTTGAGGTCTTAGTTCAAAACTATTTACTTTCTCTTCCACCTACTACCTAAGAGATTCAACCGGAAATACATGTTTTGAGGCACCTTACTCCAAAACTATTTACTTTCTCTTCCACGTACTACCTAAGAGATTCCACCGGAAGTACATGTTTTGAGGCACCTTACTCCAAAACTATTTACTTTCTCTTCCACCTACTACCTAAGAGATTACACCGGAAGTACATGTTTTGAGGCACCTTACTCCAAAACTATTTACTTTCTCTTCCACGTACTACCTAAGAGATTACACCGGAAATACATGTTTTGAGGCACCTTAGTTCAAAACTATTTACTTTCTCTTCCACGTTCTACCTAGGAGATTACACCGGAAATACATGTTTTGAGGCACCTTAGTTCAAAACTATTTACTTTCTCTTCCACCTACTACCTAAGAGATTACACCGGAAGTACATGTTTTGAGGCACCTTAGTTCAAAACTATTTACTTTCTCTACCACGTACTACCTAAGAGATTCCACCGGAAATACATGTTTTGAGGCACCTTAGTTCAAAACTATTTACTTTCTCTTCCATCTACTACCTAAGAGATTACACCGGAAGTACATGTTTTGAGGTCTTAGTTCAAAACTATTTACTTTCTCTTCCACGTTCTACCTAGCAGATTCCAGGGGAAATACATGTTTTGAGGTCTTAGTTCAAAACTATTTACTTTCTCTTCCACCTACTACCTAGGAGATTACACCTGAAATACATGTTTTGAGGCACCTTAGTTCACAACTATTTACTTTCTCTTCCACCTACTACCTAAGAGATTCCACCGGAAATACATGTTTTGAGGCACCTTAGTTCAAAACTATTTACTTTCTCTTCCACGTACTACCTAAGAGATTCCACCGGAATTACATGTTTTGAGGCACCTTACTCCAAAACTATTTACTTTCTCTACCACGTACTACCTAAGAGATTACACCGGAAATACATGTTTTGAGGCACCTTAGTCCAAAACTATTTACTTTCTCTACCACCTACTACCTAAGAGATTCCACCGGAAATACATGTTTTGAGGTCTCTTAGTCCAAAACTATTTACTTCTCTTCCACGTACTACCTAGGAGATTACACCGGAAGTACATGTTTTGAGGTCTTGTCCAAAACTATTTACTTTCTCTACCACGTACTACCTAAGAGATTACACCGGAAATACATGTTTTGAGGTCTCTTAGTCCAAAACTATTTACTTCTCTTCCACGTACTACCTAGGAGATTACACCGGAAATACATGTTTTGCGGTCTCTTAGTCCAAAACTATTTACTTCTCTTCCACGTACTACCTAGGAGATTCCACCAGAAGTACATGTTTTGAGATCTCTTAGACCAAAACTATTTGCTTTCTCTACGTACTACCTAGGAGATTCCACCGGAAATACATGTTTTGAGGTCTCTTAGTCCAAAACTATTTACTTCTCTTCCATGTATTACCTAGGAGATTACACCGGAAATACATGTTTTGAGGCACCTTACTCCAAAACTATTTACTTCTCTTCCACGTACTACCTAAAAGATTACACCGGAAATACATGTTTTGAGGCACCTTACTCCAAAACTATTTACTTCTCTTCCACGTACTACCTAAGAGATTCCACCGGAAATACATGTTTTGAGGCACCTTACTCCAAAACTATTTACTTCTCTTCCACGTACTACCTAAGAGATTCCACCGGAAATACATGTTTTGAGGCACCTTACTCCAAAACTATTTACTTCTCTTCCACGTACTACCTAAGAGATTACACCGGAAATACATGTTTTGAGGTCTCTTAGACCAAAACTATTTGCTTTCTCTTCCACGTACTACCTAGGAGATTCCACCGGAAATACATGTTTTGAGGTCTCTTAGTCCAAAACTATTTACTTCCCTTCCATGTACTACCTAGGAGATTACACCGGAAATACATGTTTTGAGGCACCTTACTCCAAAACTATTTACTTCTCTTCCATGTACTACCTAGGAGATTACACCAGAAATACATGTTTTGAGATCTCTTAGACCAAAACTATTTGCTTTCTCTACCACGTACTACCTAGGAGATTCCACCGGCAATACATGTTTTGAGGCACCTTAGTTCAAAACTATTTACCTTCTCTTCCACGTACTACCTAAGAGATTCCACCGGAAATACATGTTTTGAGGCACCTTAGTTCAAAACTATTTACTTTCCTTTCCACCTACTACCTAAGAGATTCCACCGGAATTACATGTTTTGAGGCACCTTAGTTCAAAACTATTTACTTTCTCTTCCACGTACTACCTAAGAGATTACACCGGAAATACATGTTTTGAGGCACCTTAGTTCAAAACTATTTACTTTCTCTTCCACGTACTACCTAAGAGATTACACCGGAAATACATGTTTTGAGGCACCTTAGTTCAAAACTATTTACTTTCACTTCCACGTACTACCTAAGAGATTACACCGGAAATACATGTTTTGAGGCACCTTAGTTCAAAACTATTTACCTTCTCTTCCACCTACTACCTAAGAGATTAAACCGGAAATACATGTTTTGAGGCACCTTAGTTCAAAACTATTTACCTTCTCTTCCACGTACTACCTAAGAGATTCCACCGGAAATACATGTTTTGAGGCACCTTAGTTCAAAACTATTTACTTTCTCTTCCACGTACTACCTAAGAGATTCCACCGGAAATACATGTTTTGAGGCACCTTACTCCAAAACTATTTACTTTCTCTTCCACATACTACCTAAGAGATTCCACCGGAAATACATGTTTTGAGGCACCTAAGTTCAAAACTATTTACTTTCTCTTCCACGTACTACCTAAGAGATTCCACCGGAAATACATGTTTTGAGGCACCTTAGTTCAGAACTATTTACTTTCTCTTCCACATACTACCTAAGAGATTCCACCGGAAATACATGTTTTGAGGCACCTTAGTTCAAAACTATTTACTTTCTCTTCCACGTACTACCTAAGAGATTCCACCGGAAATACATGTTTTGAGGCACCTTAGTTCAAAACTATTTACTTTCTCTTCCACGTACTACCTAAGAGATTCCACCGGAAATACATGTTTTGAGGCACCTTAGTTCAAAACTATTTACCTTCTCTTCCACCTACTACCTAAGAGATTCCACCGGAAATACATGTTTTGAGGCACCTTAGTTCAAAACTATTTACCTTCTCTTCCACCTACTACCTAAGAGATTCCACCGGAATTACATGTTTTGAGGCACCTTAGTTCAAAACTATTTACCTTCTCTTCCACCTACTACCTAAGAGATTACACCGGAAGTACATGTTTTGAGGCACCTTAGTTCAAAACTATTTACTTTCTCTACCACGTACTACCTAAGAGATTACACCGGAAGTACATGTTTTGAGGCACCTTACTCCAAAACTATTTACCTTCTCTTCCACCTACTACCTAAGAGATTACACCGGAAATACATGTTTTGAGGCACCTTACTCCAAAACTATTTACTTCTCTTCCACGTACTACCTAAGAGATTACACCGGAAATACATGTTTTGAGGTCTCTTAGACCAAAACTATTTGCTTTCTCTTCCACGTACTACCTAGGAGATTCCACCGGAAATACATGTTTTGAGGTCTCTTAGTCCAAAACTATTTACTTCTCTTCCATGTACTACCTAGGAGATTACACCGGAAATACATGTTTTGAGGCACCTTACTCCAAAACTATTTACTTCTCTTCCATGTACTACCTAGGAGATTACACCGGAAATACATGTTTTGAGGCACCTTACTCCAAAACTATTTACTTTCTCTTCCACGTACTACCTAAGAGATTACACCGGAATTACATGTTTTGAGGCACCTTACTCCAAAACTATTTACTTTCTCTTCCACCTACTACCTAAGAGATTCCACCGGAATTACATGTTTTGAGGCACCTTACTCCAAAACTATTTACTTTCTCTTCCACGTACTACCTAAGAGATTCCACCGGAATTACATGTTTTGAGGCACCTTACTCCAAAACTATTTACGTTCTCTTCCACCTACTGCCTAAGAGATTACACCGGAAGTACATGTTTTGAGGTCTTAGTTCAAAACTATTTACTTTCTCTTCCACCTACTACCTAAGAGATTCAACCGGAAATACATGTTTTGAGGCACCTTACTCCAAAACTATTTACTTTCTCTTCCACGTACTACCTAAGAGATTCCACCGGAAGTACATGTTTTGAGGCACCTTACTCCAAAACTATTTACTTTCTCTTTCACCTACTACCTAAGAGATTACACCGGAAGTACATGTTTTGAGGCACCTTACTCCAAAACTATTTACTTTCTCTTCCACGTACTACCTAAGAGATTACACCGGAAATACATGTTTTGAGGCACCTTAGTTCAAAACTATTTACTTTCTCTTCCACGTTCTACCTAGGAGATTACACCGGAAATACATGTTTTGAGGCACCTTAGTTCAAAACTATTTACTTTCTCTTCCACCTACTACCTAAGAGATTACACCGGAAGTACATGTTTTGAGGCACCTTAGTTCAAAACTATTTACTTTCTCTACCACGTACTAACTAAGAGATTCCACCGGAAATACATGTTTTGAGGCACCTTAGTTCAAAACTATTTACTTTCTCTTCCATCTACTACCTAAGAGATTACACCGGAAGTACATGTTTTGAGGTCTTAGTTCAAAACTATTTACTTTCTCTTCCACGTTCTACCTAGCAGATTCCAGGGGAAATACATGTTTTGAGGTCTTAGTTCAAAACTATTTACTTTCTCTTCCACCTACTACCTAGGAGATTACACCGGAAATACATGTTTTGAGGCACCTTAGTTCACAACTATTTACTTTCTCTTCCACCTACTACCTAAGAGATTCCACCGGAAATACATGTTTTGAGGCACCTTAGTTCAAAACTATTTACTTTCTCTTCCACCTACTACCTAAGAGATTACACCGGAAATACATGTTTTGAGGCACCTTAGTTCAAAACTATTTAGTTTCTCTACCACGTACTACCTAGGAGATTACACCGGAAATACATGTTTTGAGGCACCTTAGTTCAAAACTATTTACTTTCTCTTCCACCTACTACCTAAGAGATTACACCGGAAATACATGTTTTGAGGCACCTTAGTTCAAAACTATTTAGTTTCTCTACCACGTACTACCTAGGAGATTACACCGGAAATACATGTTTTGAGGCACCTTAGTTCAAAACTATTTACTTTCTCTTCCACCTACTACCTAAGAGATTACACCGGAAATACATGTTTTGAGGCACCTTAGTTCAAAACTATTTACTTTCTCTTCCACCTACTACCTAAGAGATTATACCGGAAATACATGTTTTGAGGCACCTTAGTTCAAAACTATTTAGTTTCTCTTCCACCTACTACCTAAGAGATTACACCGGAAGTACATGTTTTGAGGCACCTTAGTTCAAAACTATTTACTTTCTCTACCACGTACTACCTAAGAGATTCCACCGGAAATACATGTTTTGAGGCACCTTAGTTCAAAACTATTTACTTTCTCTTCCATCTACTACCTAAGAGATTACACCGGAAATACATGTTTTGAGGCACCTTAGTTCAAAACTATTTACTTTCTCTTCCACGTACTACCTAAGAGATTACACCGGAAGTACATGTTTTGAGGCACCTTACTCCAAAACTATTTACTTTCTCTTCCATCTACTACCTAAGAGATTACACCGGAAATACATGTTTTGAGGCACCTTACTCCAAAACTATTTACTTTCTCTTCCATCTACTACCTAAGAGATTACACCGGAAATACATGTTTTGAGGCACCTTAGTTCAAAACTATTTACTTTCTCTTCCATCTACTACCTAAGAGATTACACCGGAAATACATGTTTTGAGGCACCTTAGTTCAAAACTATTTACTTTCTCTTCCATCTACTACCTAAGAGATTACACCGGAAATACATGTTTTGAGGCACCTTAGTTCAAAACTATTTACTTTCTCTTCCACGTACTAGCTAAGAGATTACACCGGAAGTACATGTTTTGAGGCACCTTACTCCAAAACTATTTACTTTCTCTTCCACCTACTACCTAAGAGATTAAACCGGAAGTACATGTTTTGAGGCACCTTACTCCAAAACTATTTACTTTCTCTTCCATCTACTACCTAAGAGATTAAACCGGAAGTACATGTTTTGAGGCACCTTAGTTCAAAACTATTTACTTTCTCTTCCACCTACTACCTAAGAGATTACACCGGAAATACATGTTTTGAGGCACCTTAGTTCAAAACTATTTACTTTCTCTTCCACCTACTACCTAAGAGATTCCACCGGAATTACATGTTTTGAGGCACCTTAGTTCAAAACTATTTACCTTCTCTTCCACCTACTACCTAAGAGATTCCACCGTATATACATGTTTTGAGGCACCTTAGTTCAAAACTATTTACTTTCTCTTCCACGTACTACCTAAGAGATTCCACCGGAATTACATGTTTTGAGGCACCTTACTCCAAAACTATTTACTTTCTCTACCACGTACTACCTAAGAGATTACACCGGAAATACATGTTTTGAGGCACCTAGTTCAAAACTATTTACTTTCTCTTCCACCTACTACCTAAGAGATTATACCGGAAATACATGTTTTGAGGCACCTTAGTTCAAAACTATTTAGTTTCTCTTCCACCTACTACCTAAGAGATTACACCGGAAGTACATGTTTTGAGGCACCTTAGTTCAAAACTATTTACTTTCTCTACCACGTACTACCTAAGAGATTCCACCGGAAATACATGTTTTGAGGCACCTTAGTTCAAAACTATTTACTTTCTCTTCCATCTACTACCTAAGAGATTACACCGGAAATACATGTTTTGAGGCACCTTAGTTCAAAACTATTTACTTTCTCTTCCACGTACTACCTAAGAGATTACACCGGAAGTACATGTTTTGAGGCACCTTACTCCAAAACTATTTACTTTCTCTTCCATCTACTACCTAAGAGATTACACCGGAAATACATGTTTTGAGGCACCTTACTCCAAAACTATTTACTTTCTCTTCCATCTACTACCTAAGAGATTACACCGGAAATACATGTTTTGAGGCACCTTAGTTCAAAACTATTTACTTTCTCTTCCATCTACTACCTAAGAGATTACACCGGAAATACATGTTTTGAGGCACCTTAGTTCAAAACTATTTACTTTCTCTTCCATCTACTACCTAAGAGATTACACCGGAAATACATGTTTTGAGGCACCTTAGTTCAAAACTATTTACTTTCTCTTCCACCTACTACCTAAGAGATTCCACCGGAAATTACATGTTTTGAGGCACCTTAGTTCAAAACTATTTACCTTCTCTTCCACCTACTACCTAAGAGATTCCACCGTATATACATGTTTTGAGGCACCTTACTCCAAAAACTATTTACTTTCTCTTCCACGTACTACCTAAGAGATTCCACCGGAATTACATGTTTTGAGGCACCTTACTCCAAAACTATTTACTTTCTCTACCACGTACTACCTAAGAGATTACACCGGAAATACATGTTTTGAGGCACCTTAGTCCAAAACTATTTACTTTCTCTACCACCTACTACCTAAGAGATTCCACCGAAATACATGTTTTGAGGTCTCTTAGTCCAAAACTATTTACTTCTCTTCCCACGTACTACCTAGGAGATTACACCGGAAGTACATGTTTTGAGGTCTTAGTCCAAAACTATTTACTTTCTCTACCACGTACTACCTAAGAGATTACACCGGAAATACATGTTTTGAGGTCTCTTAGTCCAAAACTATTTACTTCTCTTCCACGTACTACCTAGGAGATTACACCGGAAATACATGTTTTGAGGTCTCTTGGTCCAAAACTATTTACTTCTCTTCCACGTACTACCTAGGAGATTCCACCAGAAGTACATGTTTTGAGATCTCTTAGACCAAAACTATTTGCTTTCTCTACGTACTACCTAGGAGATTCCACCGGAAATACATGTTTTGAGGTCTCTTAGTCCAAAAACTATTTACTTCTCTTCCATGTACTACCTAGGAGATTACACCGGAAATACATGTTTTGAGGCACCTTACTCCAAAACTATTTACTTCTCTTCCACGTACTACCTAAGAGATTACACCGGAAATACATGTTTTGAGGCACCTTACTCCAAAACTATTTACTTCTCTTCCACGTAATACCTAAAAGATTCCACCGGAAATACATGTTTTGAGGCACCTTACTCCAAAACTATTTACTTCTCTTCCACGTACTACCTAAGAGATTCCACCGGAAATACATGTTTTGAGGCACCTTACTCCAAAACTATTTACTTCTCTTCCACGTACTACCTAAGAGATTACACCGGAAATACATGTTTTGAGGTCTCTTAGACCAAAACTATTTGCTTTCTCTTCCACGTACTACCTAGGAGATTCCACCGGAAATACATGTTTTGAGGTCTCTTAGTCCAAAACTATTTACTTCTCTTCCATGTACTACCTAGGAGATTACACCGGAAATACATGTTTTGAGGCACCTTACTCCAAAACTATTTACTTCTCTTCCATGCACTACCTAGGAGTTTACACCAGAAATACATGTTTTGAGATCTCTTAGACCAAAACTATTTGCTTTCTCTACCACGTACTACCTAGGAGATTCCACCGGAAATACATGTTTTGAGGCACCTTAGTTCAAAACTATTTACCTTCTCTTCCACCTACTACCTAAGAGATTACACCGGAAATACATGTTTTGAGGCACCTTAGTTCAAAACTATTTACTTTCTCTTCCACCTACTACCTAAGAGATTCCACCGGAATTACATGTTTTGAGGCACCTTAGTTCAAAACTATTTACCTTCTCTTCCACCTACTACCTAAGAGATTCCACCGTATATACATGTTTTGAGGCACCTTAGTTCAAAACTATTTACTTTCTCTTCCACGTACTACCTAAGAGATTCCACCGGAATTACATGTTTTGAGGCACCTTACTCCAAAACTATTTACTTTCTCTACCACGTACTACCTAAGAGATTACACCGGAAATACATGTTTTGACGCACCTTAGTCCAAAACTATTTACTTTCTCTACCACCTACTACCTAAGAGATTCCACCGGAAATACATGTTTTGAGGTCTCTTAGTCCAAAACTATTTACTTCTCTTCCACGTACTACCTAGGAGATTACACCGGAAGTACATGTTTTGAGGTCTCTTAGTCCAAAACTATTTAATTTCTCTACCACGTACTACCTAAGAGATTACACCGGAAATACATGTTTTGAGGTCTCTTAGTCCAAAACTATTTACTTCTCTTCCACGTCCTACCTAGGAGATTACACCGGAAATACATGTTTTGAGGTCTCTTAGTCCAAAACTATTTACTTCTCTTCCACGTACTACCTAGGAGATTCCACCAGAAGTACATGTTTTGAGATCTCTTAGACCAAAACTATTTGCTTTCTCTACGTACTACCTAGGAGATTCCACCGGAAATACATGTTTTGAGGTCTCTTAGTCCAAAACTATTTACTTCTCTTCCATGTACTACCTAGGAGATTACACCGGAAATACATGTTTTGAGGCACCTTACTCCAAAACTATTTACTTCTCTTCCACGTACTACCTAAGAGATTACACCGGAAATACATGTTTTGAGGCACCTTACTCCAAAACTATTTACTTCTCTTCCACGTACTACCTAAAAGATTCCACCGGAAATACATGTTTTGAGGCACCTTACTCCAAAACTATTTACTTCTCTTCCACGTACTACCTAATAGATTCCACCGGAAATACATGTTTTGAGGCACCTTACTCCAAAACTATTTACTTCTCTTCCACGTACTACCTAAGAGATTACACCGGAAATACATGTTTTGAGGTCTCTTAGACCAAAACTATTTGCTTTCTCTTCCACGTACTACCTAGGAGATTCCACCGGAAATACATGTTTTGAGGTCTCTTAGTCCAAAACTATTTACTTCTCTTCCATGTACTACCTAGGAGATTACACCGGAAATACATGTTTTGAGGCACCTTACTCCAAAACTATTTACTTCTCTTCCATGTACTACCTAGGAGATTACACCAGAAATACATGTTTTGAGATCTCTTAGACCAAAACTATTTGCTTTCTCTACCACGTACTACCTAGGAGATTCCACCGGAAATACATGTTTTGAGGCACCTTAGTTCAAAACTATTTACCTTCTCTTCCACGTACTACCTAAGAGATTCCACCGGAAATACATGTTTTGAGGCACCTTAGTTCAAAACTATTTACTTTCTCTTCCACCTACTACCTAAGAGATTCCACCGGAATTACATGTTTTGAGGCACCTTAGTTCAAAACTATTTACTTTCTCTTCCACGTACTACCTAAGAGATTACACCGGAAATACATGTTTTGAGGCACCTTAGTTCAAAACTATTTACGTTCTCTTCCACCTACTGCCTAAGAGATTACACCGGAAGTACATGTTTTGAGGTCTTAGTTCAAAACTATTTACTTTCTCTTCCACCTACTACCTAAGAGATTCAACCGGAAATACATGTTTTGAGGCACCTTACTCCAAAACTATTTACTTTCTCTTCCACGTACTACCTAAGAGATTCCACCGGAAGTACATGTTTTGAGGCACCTTACTCCAAAACTATTTACTTTCTCTTCCACCTACTACCTAAGAGATTACACCGGAAGTACATGTTTTGAGGCACCTTACTCCAAAACTATTTACTTTCTCTTCCACGTACTACCTAAGAGATTACACCGGAAATACATGTTTTGAGGCACCTTAGTTCAAAACTATTTACTTTCTCTTCCACGTTCTACCTAGGAGATTACACCGGAAATACATGTTTTGAGGCACCTTAGTTCAAAACTATTTACTTTCTCTTCCACCTACTACCTAAGAGATTACACCGGAAGTACATGTTTTGAGGCACCTTAGTTCAAAACTATTTACTTTCTCTACCACGTACTACCTAAGAGATTCCACCGGAAATACATGTTTTGAGGCACCTTAGTTCAAAACTATTTACTTTCTCTTCCATCTACTACCTAAGAGATTACACCGGAAGTACATGTTTTGAGGTCTTAGTTCAAAACTATTTACTTTCTCTTCCACGTTCTACCTAGCAGATTCCAGGGGAAATACATGTTTTGAGGTCTTAGTTCAAAACTATTTACTTTCTCTTCCACCTACTACCTAGGAGATTACACCGGAAATACATGTTTTGAGGCACCTTAGTTCACAACTATTTACTTTCTCTTCCACCTACTACCTAAGAGATTCCACCGGAAATACATGTTTTGAGGCACCTTAGTTCAAAACTATTTACTTTCTCTTCCACCTACTACCTAAGAGATCACACCGGAAATACATGTTTTGAGGCACCTTAGTTCAAAACTATTTAGTTTCTCTACCACGTACTACCTAGGAGATTACACCGGAAATACATGTTTTGAGGCACCTTAGTTCAAAACTATTTACTTTCTCTTCCACCTACTACCTAAGAGATTACACCGGAAATACATGTTTTGAGGCACCTTAGTTCAAAACTATTTAGTTTCTCTACCACGTACTACCTAGGAGATTACACCGGAAATACATGTTTTGAGGCACCTTAGTTCAAAACTATTTACTTTCTCTTCCACCTACTACCTAAGAGATTACACCGGAAATACATGTTTTGAGGCACCTTAGTTCAAAACTATTTACTTTCTCTTCCACCTACTACCTAAGAGATTATACCGGAAATACATGTTTTGAGGCACCTTAGTTCAAAACTATTTAGTTTCTCTTCCACCTACTACCTAAGAGATTACACCGGAAGTACATGTTTTGAGGCACCTTAGTTCAAAACTATTTACTTTCTCTACCACGTACTACCTAAGAGATTCCACCGGAAATACATGTTTTGAGGCACCTTAGTTCAAAACTATTTACTTTCTCTTCGATCTACTACCTAAGAGATTACACCGGAAATACATGTTTTGAGGCACCTTAGTTCAAAACTATTTACTTTCTCTTCCACGTACTACCTAAGAGATTACACCGGAAGTACATGTTTTGAGGCACCTTACTCCAAAACTATTTACTTTCTCTTCCATCTACTACCTAAGAGATTACACCGGAAATACATGTTTTGAGGCACCTTAGTTCAAAACTATTTACTTTCTCTTCCATCTACTACCTAAGAGATTACACCGGAAATACATGTTTTGAGGCACCTTAGTTCAAAACTATTTACTTTCTCTTCCATCTACTACCTAAGAGATTACACCGGAAATACATGTTTTGAGGCACCTTAGTTCAAAACTATTTACTTTCTCTTCCACGTACTACCTAAGAGATTACACCGGAAGTACATGTTTTGAGGCACCTTACTCCAAAACTATTTACTTTCTCTTCCACCTACTACCTAAGAGATTAAACCGGAAGTACATGTTTTGAGGCACCTTACTCCAAAACTATTTACTTTCTCTTCCATCTACTACCTAAGAGATTAAACCGGAAGTACATGTTTTGAGGCACCTTAGTTCAAAACTATTTACTTTCTCTTCCACGTACTACCTAAGAGATTCCACCGGAAGTACATGTTTTGAGGCACCTTAGTTCAAAACTATTTACTTTCTCTTCCACGTACTACCTAAGAGATTACACCGGAATTACATGTTTTGAGGCACCGTAGTTCAAAACTATTTACTTTCTCTTCCACGTACTACCTAAGAGATTCCACCGGAAGTACATGTTTTGAGGCACCTTAGTTCAAAACTATTTACCTTCTCTTCCACCTACTACCTAAGAGATTCCACCGGAAATACATGTTTTGAGGCACCTTAGTTCAAAACTATTTACTTTCTCTTCCACCTACTACCTAAGAGATTACACCGGAAGTACATGTTTTGAGACACCTTAGTTCAAAACTATTTACTTTCTCTTCCACCTACTACCTAAGAGATTACACCGGAAATACATGTTTTGAGGCACCTTAGTTCAAAACTATTTACTTTCTCTTCCACCTACTACCTAAGAGATTCCACCGGAATTACATGTTTTGAGGCACCTTAGTTCAAAACTATTTACCTTCTCTTCCACCTACTACCTAAGAGATTCCACCGTATATACATGTTTTGAGGCACCTTAGTTCAAAACTATTTACTTTCTCTTCCACGTACTACCTAAGAGATTCCACCGGAATTACATGTTTTGAGGCACCTTACTCCAAAACTATTTACTTTCTCTACCACCTACTACCTAAGAGATTCCACCGGAAATACATGTTTTGAGGTCTCTTAGTCCAAAACTATTTACTTCTCTTCCACGTACTACCTAGGAGATTACACCGGAAGTACATGTTTTGAGGTCTTAGTCCAAAACTATTTACTTTCTCTACCACGTACTACCTAAGAGATTACACCGGAAATACATGTTTTGAGGTCTCTTAGTCCAAAACTATTTACTTCTCTTCCACGTACTACCTAGGAGATTACACCGGAAATACATGTTTTGAGGTCTGTTAGTCCAAAACTATTTACTTCTCTTCCACGTCCTACCTAGGAGATTCCACCAGAAGTACATGTTTTGAGATCTCTTAGACCAAAACTATTTGCTTTCTCTACGTACTACCTAGGAGATTCCACCGGAAATACATGTTTTGAGGTCTCTTAGTCCTAAACTATTTACTTCTCTTCCATGTACTACCTAGGAGATTACACCGGAAATACATGTTTTGAGGCACCTTACTCCAAAACTATTTACTTCTCTTCCACGTACTACCTAAGAGATTACACCGGAAATACATGTTTTGAGGCACCTTACTCCAAAACTATTTACTTCTCTTCCACGTACTACCTAAAAGATTCCACCGGAAATACATGTTTTGAGGCACCTTACTCCAAAACTATTTACTTCTCTTCCACGTACTACCTAAGAGATTCCACCGGAAATACATGTTTTGAGGCACCTTACTCCAAAACTATTTACTTCTCTTCCACGTACTACCTAAGAGATTACACCGGAAATACATGTTTTGAGGTCTCTTAGACCAAAACTATTTGCTTTCTCTTCCACGTACTACCTAGGAGATTCCACCGGAAATACATGTTTTGAGGTCTCTTAGTCCAAAACTATTTACTTCTCTTCCATGTACTACCTAGGAGATTACACCGGAAATACATGTTTTGAGGCACCTTACTCCAAAATTATTTACTTCTCTTCCATGTACTACCTAGGAGATTACACCAGAAATACATGTTTTGAGATCTCTTAGACCAAAACTATTTGCTTTCTCTACCACGTACTACCTAGGAGATTCCACCGGAAATACATGTTTTGAGGCACCTTAGTTCAAAACTATTTACCTTCTCTTCCACGTACTACCTAAGAGATTCCACCGGAAATACATGTTTTGAGGCACCTTAGTTCAAAACTATTTACTTTCTCTTCCACCTACTACCTAAGAGATTCCACCGGAATTACATGTTTTGAGGCACCTTAGTTCAAAACTATTTACTTTCTCTTCCACCTACTACCTAGGAGATTCCACCGGAAATACATGTTTTGAGGCACCTTAGTTCAAAACTATTTACTTTCTCTTCCACGTACTACCTAAGAGATTACACCGGAAATACATGTTTTGAGGCACCTTAGTTCAAAACTATTTACTTTCTCTTCCACGTACTACCTAAGAGATTACACCGGAAATACATGTTTTGAGGCACCTTAGTTCAAAACTATTTACTTTCTCTTCCACGTACTACCTAAGAGATTACACCGGAAATACATGTTTTGAGGCACCTTAGTTCAAAACTATTTACCTTCTCTTCCACCTACTACCTAAGAGATTAAACCGGAAATACATGTTTTGAGGCACCTTAGTTCAAAACTATTTACCTTCTCTTCCACGTACTACCTAAGAGATTCCACCGGAAATACATGTTTTGAGGCACCTTAGTTCAAAACTATTTACTTTCTCTTCCACGTACTACCTAAGAGATTCCACCGGAAATACATGTTTTGAGGCACCTTACTCCAAAACTATTTACTTTCTCTTCCACATACTACCTAAGAGATTCCACCGGAAATACATGTTTTGAGGCACCTAAGTTCAAAACTATTTACTTTCTCTTCCACGTACTACCTAAGAGATTCCACCGGAAATACATGTTTTGAGGCACCTTAGTTCAGAACTATTTACTTTCTCTTCCACATACTACCTAAGAGATTCCACCGGAAATACATGTTTTGAGGCACCTTAGTTCAAAACTATTTACTTTCTCTTCCACGTACTACCTAAGAGATTCCACCGGAAATACATGTTTTGAGGCACCTTAGTTCAAAACTATTTACTTTCTCTTCCACGTACTACCTAAGAGATTCCACCGGAAATACATGTTTTGAGGCACCTTAGTTCAAAACTATTTACCTTCTCTTCCACCTACTACCTAAGAGATTCCACCGGAAATACATGTTTTGAGGCACCTTAGTTCAAAACTATTTACCTTCTCTTCCACCTACTACCTAAGAGATTCCACCGGAATTACATGTTTTGAGGCACCTTAGTTCAAAACTATTTACCTTCTCTTCCACCTACTACCTAAGAGATTACACCGGAAGTACATGTTTTGAGGCACCTTAGTTCAAAACTATTTACTTTCTCTACCACGTACTACCTAAGAGATTACACCGGAAGTACATGTTTTGAGGCACCTTACTCCAAAACTATTTACCTTCTCTTCCACCTACTACCTAAGAGATTACACCGGAAGTACATGTCTTGAGGCACCTTACTCCAAAACTATTTACTTTCTCTTCCACGTACTACCTAAGAGATTACACCGGAATTACATGTTTTGAGGCACCTTACTCCAAAACTATTTACTTTCTCTACCACCTACTACCTAAGAGATTACACCGGAATTACATGTTTTGAGGCACCTTAGTTCAAAACTATTCACCTTCTCTTCCACGTACTACCTAAGAGATTACACCGGAAGTACATGTTTTGAGGCACCTTAGTTCAAAACTATTTACCTTCTCTTCCACCTACTACCTAAGAGATTACACCGGAATTACATGTTTTGAGGCACCTTAGTTCAAAACTATTTACCTTCTCTTCCACCTACTACCTAAGAGATTACACCGGAATTACATGTTTTGAGGCACCTTAGTTCAAAACTATTTACCTTCTCTTCCACCTACTACCTAAGAGATTACACCGGAAGTACATGTTTTGAGGCACCTTAGTTCAAAACTATTTACCTTCTCTTCCACCTACTACCTAAGAGATTACACCGGAATTACATGTTTTGAGGCACCTTAGTTCAAAACTATTTACCTTCTCTTCCACCTACTACCTAAGAGATTACACCGGAATTACATGTTTTGAGGCACCTTAGTTCAAAACTATTTACCTTCTCTTCCACCTACTACCTAAGAGATTACACCGGAAGTACATGTTTTGAGGCACCTTAGTTCAAAACTATTTACTTTCTCTTCCACCTACTACCTAAGAGATTACACCGGAAGTACATGTTTTGAGGCACCTTACTCCAAAACTATTTACTTTCTCTTCCACCTACTACCTAAGAGATTACACCGGAAGTACATGTTTTGAGGCACCTTACTCCAAAACTATTTACCTTCTCTTCCACGTACTACCTAAGAGATTACACCGGAAGTACATGTTTTGAGGCACCTTACTCCAAAACTATTTACTTTCTCTTCCACGTACTACCTAAGAGATTAAACCGGAAGTACATGTTTTGAGGCACCTTACTCCAAAACTATTTACTTTCTCTTCCACCTACTACCTAAGAGATTCCACCGGAAGTACATGTTTTGAGGCACCTTAGTTCAAAACTATTTACTTTCTCTTCCACGTACTACCTAAGTGTTTCCACCGGAAGTACATGTTTTGAGGCACCTTAGTTCAAAACTATTTACTTTCTCTTCCACGTACTACCTAAGAGATTCCACCGGAAGAACATGTTTTGAGGCACCTTAGTTCAAAACTATTTACTTTCTCTTCCACCTACTACCTAAGAGATTCCACCGGAAATACATGTTTTGAGGCACCTTAGTTCAAAACTATTTACTTTCTCTTCCACCTACTACCTAAGAGATTCCACCGGAATTACATGTTTTGAGGCACCTTACTCCAAAACTATTTACTTTCTCTTCCACCTACTACCTAAGAGATTACACCGGAAGTACATGTTTTGAGGCACCTTACTCCAAAACTATTTACTTTCTCTTCCACGTACTACCTAAGAGATTCCACCGGAATTACATGTTTTGAGGCACCTTACTCCAAAACTATTTACTTTCTCTTCCACCTACTACCTAAGAGATTACACCGGAAGTACATGTTTTGAGGCACCTTACTCCAAAACTATTTACTTTCTCTTCCACGTACTACCTAAGAGATTCCACCGGAATTACATGTTTTGAGGCACCTTAGTTCAAAACTATTTACTTTCTCTTCCACGTACTACCTAAGAGATTACACCGGAAGTACATGTTTTGAGGTCTTAGTTCAAAACTATTTACTTTCTCTTCCACCTACTACCTAACAGATTCCACCGGAAATACATGTTTTGAGGCACCTTACTCCAAAACTATTTACTTTCTCTTCCACGTACTACCTAAGAGATTCCACCGGAAGTACATGTTTTGAGGCACCTTACTCCAAAACTATTTACTTTCTCTTCCACCTACTACCTAAGAGATTACACCGGAAGTACATGTTTTGAGGCACCTTACTCCAAAACTATTTACTTTCTCTTCCACGTACTACCTAAGAGATTACACCGGAAATACATGTTTTGAGGCACCTTAGTTCAAAACTATTTACTTTCTCTTCCACGTACTACCTAGGAGATTACACCGGAAATACATGTTTTGAGGCACCTTAGTTCAAAACTATTTACTTTCTCTTCCACGTACTACCTAAGAGATTACACCGGAAGTACATGTTTTGAGGCACCTTAGTTCAAAACTATTTAGTTTCTCTACCACGTACTACCTAGGAGATTACACCGGAAATACATGTTTTGAGGCACCTTAGTTCAAAACTATTTACTTTCTCTTCCACGTACTACCTAAGAGATTCCACCGGAATTACATGTTTTGAGGCACCTTAGTTCACAACTATTTACGTTCTCTTCCACGTACTACCTAAGAGATTCCACCGGAAATACATGTTTTGAGGCACCTTACTCCAAAACTATTTACTTTCTCTTCCACCTACTACCTAAGAGATTACACCGGAAGTACATGTTTTGAGGCACCTTAGTTCAAAACTATTTACTTTCTCTTCCACCTACTACCTAAGAGATTACACCGGAAGTACATGTTTTGAGGCACCTTACTCCAAAACTATTTACTTTCTCTTCCACGTACTACCTAAGAGATTCCACCGGAATTACATGTTTTGAGGCACCTTAGTTCAAAACTATTTACTTTCTCTTCCACGTACTACCTAAGAGATTACACCGGAAGTACATGTTTTGAGGCACCTTAGTTCAAAACTATTTACTTTCTCTTCCACCTACTACCTAAGAGATTAAACCGGAAATACATGTTTTGAGGCACCTTACTCCAAAACTATTTACCTTCTCTTCCACCTACTACCTAAGAGATTAAACCGGAAATACATGTTTTGAGGTCTTAGTTCAAAACTATTTACCTTCTCTTCCACCTACTACCTAAGAGATTCCACCGGAAGTACATGTTTTGAGGCACCTTACTCCAAAACTATTTACTTTCTCTTCCACCTACTACCTAAGAGATTCCACCGGAAGTACATGTTTTGAGGCACCTTACTCCAAAACTATTTACTTTCTCTTCCACCTACTACCTAAGAGATTCCACCGGAAGTACATGTTTTGAGGCACCTTACTCCAAAACTATTTACTTTCTCTTCCACCTACTACCTAAGAGATTCCACCGGAATTACATGTTTTGAGGCACCTTACTCCAAAACTATTTACCTTCTCTTCCACCTACTACCTAAGAGATTACACCGGAAGTACATGTCTTGAGGCACCTTACTCCAAAACTATTTACTTTCTCTTCCACCTACTACCTAAGAGATTCCACCGGAAGTACATGTTTTGAGGCACCTTAGTTCAAAACTATTTACTTTCTCTTCCACGTACTACCTAAGAGATTACACCGGCAGTACATGTTTTGAGGCACCTTAGTTCAAAACTATTTACTTTCTCTACCATGTACTACCTAGGAGATTGTACTCCACCCAAAATTCGATATGGAGAATCAACTGGAAACACATTTTGAGGCTCCCCAAATAAAAAAAGCATCTTTAGAAAAACAGGTCTGTGTATCTCAACAAAAAATAGGAATAAAACTTGTAATGCTAAACAAGAAATTAAAGCTTACTTTAGGAGGCTGTGGCAGGAAGTATGAGACTATTCATTTTTTAACAACATTAATGAAAGGCACAATTTTAAAATGTTATATATTATATTATTTTATAATTACTCTGTACAATTACTAAATTTAAAGTTGCAAATGTTTTTGAAATTGAATAAATAACAAGGTCGAATATAAGACCTGAAGTAAGAAATTGGTTGTCAGGGTTTACAGTGCTATGATGGACCAGAGCTTATCTGTGTGTCTATCCTTCATCATGAACAGTTCTTACTAATATCAAACATGTGATTGTTCAGTTGATAGTAATCTTGATCTAGTTACATAACAGTTCCTACTAATATCAAACATGTGATTGTTCAGTTGACAGTAACCTTGATCTAGTTACATAACAGTTCTTACTAATATCAAACATGTGATTGTTCAGTTGATAGTAATCTTGATCTAGTTACATAACAGTTCCTACTAATATCAAACATGTGATTGTTCAGTTGACATTAATCTTGATCTAGTTACATAACAGTTCTTACTAATATCAAACATGTGATTGTTCAGTTGATAGTAATCTTGATCTAGTTACATAACAGTTCTTACTAATATCAAACATGTGATTGTTCACTTGAAAGTAACCTTGATCTACTTACGTAACAGTTCTTACTAATATCAAACATGTGATTGTTCAGTTGACAGTAACCTTGATCTAGTTACGTAACAGTTCTTACTAATATCAAACATGTGATTGTTCAGTTGACAGTAATCTTGATCTAGTTACATAAAACTTGTTACTAATATCAAACATGTGATTGTTCAGTTGACATTAATCTTGATCTAGATACATAACAGTTCTTACTAATATCAAACATGTGATTGTTCAGTTGAAAGTAACCTTGATCTAGTTACATAACAGTTCTTACTAATATCAAACATGTGATTGTTCTGTTGATAGTAATCCTGATCTAGTTACATAATTGTTCCTACTAATATCAAACATGTGATTGTTCAGTTGATAGTAATCTTTATCTAGTTGCATAACATTTCTTACTAATATCAAACATGTGATTTTTCAGTTGACAGTAATCTTGACCTAGTTACATAACAGTTCTTACTAGTATCAAACATGTGATTGTTCAGTTGACAGTAACCTTGATCTAGTTACATAACACGTTTTACTAATATCAAACATGTGATTGTTCAGTTGACAGTAATCTTGACCTAGTTACATAACAGTTCTTACTAATATCAAACATGTGATTGTTCAGTTGACAGTAATCTTGATCTAGTTACATAACAGTTCTTACTAATATCAAACATGTGATTGTTCAGTTGACAGTAATCTTGATCTAGTTACATAACAGTTCTTACTAATATCAAACATGTGATTGTTCAGTTGACAGTAATCTTGATCTAGTTACATAACACGTTTTACTAATATCAAACATGTGATTGTTCAGTTGACAGTAACCTTGATCTAGTTACATAACACGTTTTACTAATATGAAACATGTGATTGTTCAGTTGACAGTAATCTTGATCTAGTTACATAACAGTTCTTACTAATATCAAACATGTGATTGTTCAGTTGACAGTAATCTTGATCTAGTTACATAACAGTTCTTACTAATATCAAACATGTGATTGTTCAGTTGACAATAATCTTGATCTAGTTAGGTAACACTTGTTACTAATATCAAACATGTGATTGTTCAGTTGATAGTAATCTTGATCTAGTTACATAACAGTTCTTACTAATATCAAACATGTGATTGTTCAGTTGACAATAATCTTGATCTAGTTAGGTAACACTTGTTACTAATATCAAACATGTGATTGTTTAGTTGACAGCAATGTTGATCTAGTTAGGTAACACTTGTTACTAATATCAAACATGTGATTGTTTAGTTGGCAGCAATGTTGATCTAGTTAGGTAACACTTGTTACTAATATCAAACATGTGATTGTTCAGTTGACAGTAATCTTGATCTAGGTAGGTAACACTTGTTACTAATATCAAACATGTGATTGTTCAGTTGACAATAATCTTGATCTAGTTAGGTAACACTTGTTACTAATATCAAACATGTGATTGTTAAGTCTACAGTAATCTTGATCTAGGTAGGTAACACTTGTTACTAATATCAAACATGTGATTGTTCAGTTGACAGTAATCTTGATCTAGTTAGGTAACACTTGTTACTAATATCAAACATCTGATTGTTCAGTTGACAGTAATCTTGATCTAGTTAGGTAACACTTGTTACTAATATCAAACATGTGATTGTTAAGTCTACAGTGATCTTGATCTAGGTAGGTAACACTTGTTACTAATATCAAACATGTGATTGTTAAGTCTACAGTAATCTTGATCTAGTTAGGTAACACTTGTTACTAATATCAAACATGTGATTGTTAAGTCTACAGTAATCTTGATCTAGGTAGGTAACACTTGTTACTAATATCAAACATGTGATTGTTCAGTTGACAGTAATCTTGATCTAGTTAGGTAACACTTGTTACTAATATCAAACATGTGATTGTTAAGTCTACAGTAATCTTGATCTAGTTAGGTAACACTTGTTACTAATATCAAACATGTGATTGTTAAGTCTACAGTAATCTTGATCTAGTTAGGTAACACTTGTTACTAATATCAAACATGTGATTGTTAAGTTGACAGTAATCTTGATCTAGTTAGGTAACACTTGTTACTAATATCAAACATGTGATTGTTAAGTCTACAGTAATCTTGATCTAGTTAGGTAACACGTGTTACTAATATCAAACATGTGATTGTTCAGTTGACAATAATCTTGATCTAGTTAGGTAACACTTGTTACTAATATCAAACATGTGATTGTTAAGTCTACAGTAATCTTGATCTAGTTAGGTAACACTGGTTACTAATATCAAACATGTGATTGTTCAGTTGACAGTAATCTTGATCTAGTTAGGTAACACTTGTTACTAATATCAAACATGTGATTGTTAAGTTGACAGTAATCTTGATCTAGTTAGGTAACACTTGTTACTAATATCAAACATGTGATTGTTAAGTTGACAGTAATCTTGATCTAGTTAGGTAACACTTGTTACTAATATCAAACATGTGATTGTTCAGTTGACAGTAATCTTGATCTAGTTAGGTAACACTTGTTACTAATATCAAACATGTGATTGTTAAGTTGACAGTAATCTTGATCTAGTTAGGTAACACTTGTTACTAATATCAAACATGTGATTGTTAAGTTGACAGTAATCTTGATCTAGTTAGGTAACACTTGTTACTAATATCAAACATGTGATTGTTCAGTTGACAATAATCTTGATCTAGTTAGGTAACACTTGTTACTAATATCAAACATGTGATTGTTCAGTTGACAGTAATCTTGATCTAGTTAGGTAACACTTGTTACTAATATCAAACATGTGATTGTTAAGTCTACAGTAATCTTGATCTAGTTAGGTAACACTTGTTACTAATATCAAACATGTGATTGTTAAGTTGACAGTAATCTTGAGCTAGTTAGGTAACACTTGTTACTAATATCAAACATGTGATTGTTAAGTTGACAGTAATCTTGATCTAGTTAGGTAACACTTGTTACTAATATCAAACATGTGATTGTTCAGTTGACAATAATCTTGATCTAGTTAGGTAACACTTGTTACTAATATCAAACATGTGATTGTTAAGTCTACAGTATTCTTGATCTAGTTAGGTAACACTTGTTACTAATATCAAACATGTGATTGTTAAGTTGACAGTAATCTTGATCTAGTTAGGTAACACTTGTTACTAATATCAAACATGTGATTGTTAAGTTGACAGTAATCTTGATCTAGTTAGGTAACACTTGTTACTAATATCAAACATGTGATTGTTAAGTTGACAGTAATCTTGATCTAGTTAGGTAACACTTGTTACTAATATCAAACATGTGATTGTTCAGTTGACAGTAATCTTGATCTAGTTAGGTAACACTTGTTACTAATATCAAACATGTGATTGTTAAGTTGACAGTAATCTTGATCTAGTTAGGTAACACTTGTTACTAATATCAAACATGTGATTGTTCAGTTGACAGTAATCTTGATCTAGTTAGGTAACACTTGTTACTAATATCAAACATGTGATTGTTAAGTCTACAATAATCTTGATCTAGTTAGGTAACACTTGTTACTAATATCAAACATGTGATTGTTCAGTTGACAGTAATCTTGATCTAGTTAGGTAACACTTGTTACTAATATCAAACATGTGATTGTTCAGTTGACAGTAATCTTGATCTAGTTAGGTAACACTTGTTACTAATATCAAACATGTGATTGTTCAGTTGACAGTAATCTTGATCTAGTTAGGTAACACTTGTTACTAATATCAAACATGTGATTGTTCAGTTGACAGTAATCTTGATCTAGTTAAGTAACATTTGTTACTAATATCAAACATGTGATTGTTCAGTTGACAGTAATCTTGATCTAGTTAGGTAACACTTGTTACTAATATCAAACATGTGATTGTTAAGTCTACAATAATCTTGATCTAGTTAGGTAACACTTGTTACTAATATCAAACATGTGATTGTTCAGTTGACAGTAATCTTGATCTAGTTAGGTAACACTTGTTACTAATATCAAACATGTGATTGTTCAGTTGACAGTAATCTTGATCTAGTTAAGTAACATTTGTTACTAATATCACACATGTGATTGTTTAGTTGACAGCAATGTTGATCTAGTTAAGTAACATTTGTTACTAATATCACACATGTGATTGTTCAGTTGACAGCAATGTTGATCTAGTTACATAAGAGTTCTTACTAATATGAAACATGTGATTGTTCAGTTGACGGCAATTTTGATCTAGTTACATAACACTTGTTACTAATATCACACATGTGATTGTTCAGTTGACAGCAATGTTGACCTAGTTACATAACACTTGTTACTTATATCAAACATGTGATTGTTCAGTTGACAGCAATGTTGACCTAGTTACATAACACTTGTTACTGATATCAAACATGTGATTGTTCAGTTGACAGCAATGTTGACCTAGTTACATAACACTTGTTACTGATATCAAACATGTGATTGTTCAGTTGACAGCAATGTTGACCTAGTTACATAACACTTGTTACTGATATGAAACATGTGATTGTTCAGTTGACAGCAATGTTGACCTAGTTACATAACACTTGTTACTAATATGAAACATGTGATTGTTCAGTTGACAGCAATGTTGATCTAGTTACATAACAGTTCTTACTAATATGAAACATGTGATTGTTCAGTTGACAGCAATGTTGACCTAGTTACATAACAGTTCTTACTAATATGAAACATGTGATTGTTCAGTTGACAGCAATGTTGATCTAGTTACATAACACTTGTTACTGATATCAAACATGTGATTGTTCAGTTGACAGCAATGTTGATCTAGTTACATAACAGTTCTTACTAATATCAAACATGTGATTGTTCAGTTGACAGCAATGTTGACCTAGTTACATAACACTTGTTACTGATATGAAACATGTGATTGTTCAGTTGACAGCAATGTTGACCTAGTTACATAACACTTGTTACTAATATGAAACATGTGATTGTTCAGTTGACAGCAATGTTGATCTAGTTACATAACAGTTCTTACTAATATGAAACATGTGATTGTTCAGTTGACAGCAATGTTGATCTAGTTACATAACACTTGTTACTGATATCAAACATGTGATTGTTCAGTTGACAGCAATGTTGATCTAGTAACATAACAGTTCTTACTAATATCAAACATGTGATTGTTCAGTTGACAGCAATGTTGACCTAGTTACATAACACTTGTTACTGATATCAAACATGTGATTGTTCAGTTGACAGCAATGTTGACCTAGTTACATAACACTTGTTACTAATATGAAACATGTGATTGTTCAGTTGACAGCAATGTTGATCTAGGTACATAACAGTTCTTACTAATATGAAACATGTGATTGTTCAGTTGACAGCAATGTTGATCTAGTTACATAACACTTGTTACTGATATCAAACATGTGATTGTTCAGTTGACAGCAATGTTGACCTAGTTACATAACACTGGTTACTGATATCAAACATGTGATTGTTCAGTTGACAGCAATGTTGACCTAGTTACATAACACTTGTTACTGATATCAAACATGTGATTGTTCAGTTGACAGCAATGTTGATCTAGTTACATAACAGTTCTTACTAATATCAAACATGTGATTGTTCAGTTGACAGCAATGTTGACCTAGTTACATAACACTTGTTACTGATATCAAACATGTGATTGTTCAGTTGACAGCAATGTTGACCTAGTTACATAACACTTGTTACTAATATGAAACATGTGATTGTTCAGTTGACAGCAATGTTGATCTAGTTACATAACAGTTCTTACTAATATGAAACATGTGATTGTTCAGTTGACAGCAATGTTGATCTAGTTACATAACACTTGTTACTGATATCAAACATGTGATTGTTCAGTTGACAGCAATGTTGATCTAGTTACATAACACTTGTTACTGATATCAAACATGTGATTGTTCAGTTGACAGCAATGTTGATCTAGTTACATAACACTTGTTACTGATATCAAACATGTGATTGTTCAGTTGACAGCAATGTTGACCTAGTTACATAACACTTGTTACTAATATCAAACATGTAATTGTTCAGTTGACAGCAATGTTGATCTAGTTACATAACAGTTCTTACTAATATCAAACATGTGATTGTTCAGTTGACAGCAATGTTGATCTAGTTACATAACACTTGTTACTAATATGAAACATGTGATTGTTCAGTTGACAGCAATGTTGATCTAGTTACATAACAGTTCTTACTAATATGAAACATGTGATTGTTCAGTTGACAGCAATGTTGATCTAGTTACATAACACTTGTTACTGATATCAAACATGTGATTGTTCAGTTGACAGCAATGTTGATCTAGTTACATAACACTTGTTACTGATATCAAACATGTGATTGTTCAGTTGACAGCTATGTTGATCTAGTTACATAACACTTGTTACTGATATCAAACATGTGATTGTTCAGTTGACAGCAATGTTGATCTAGTTACATAACACTTGTTACTGATATCAAACATGTGATTGTTCAGTTGACAGCAATGTTGATCTAGTTACATAACACTTGTTACTGATATCAAACATGTGATTGTTCAGTTGACAGCAATGTTGACCTAGTTACATAACACTTGTTACTAATATCAAACATGTGATTGTTCAGTTGACAGCAATGTTGACCTAGTTACATAACACTTGTTACTAATATCAAACATGTGATTGTTCAGTTGACAGCAATGTTGATCTAGTTACATAACACTTGTTACTGATATCAAACATGTGATTGTTCAGTTGACAGCAATGTTGATCTAGTTACATAACACTTGTTACTGATATCAAACATGTGATTGTTCAGTTGACAGCAATGTTGACCTAGTTACATAACACTTGTTACTAATATCAAACATGTGATTGTTCAGTTGACAGCAATGTTGATCTAGTTACATAACACTTGTTACTAATATGAAACATGTGATTGTTCAGTTGACAGCAATGTTGACCTAGTTACATAACACTTGTTACTGATATCAAACATGTGATTTTTATTTCAATAGTCATGTGACACATATGTATTTGACTTATATTGAGATGTTACCCTTAACTGAAAGGCGCGCGCGCACGCACATGTAACTTGTTTTGCACCAGTGATGTTACATTGCAGAAAGGGTTTGAAAGTGGGGGAGAGGTGGTGTTTGAATGTCAAATAATTTGTAGTTTCATCTAAAGCATAAGTGTTGTCCCAAATAGTGAGAGTTTGCACATAAGGGGCTGAAAACTGTGAGTACATGTAGTTTTTTGAGGTTGTATGGTATGGTTTAATTTCCGTCAAGTCCAAGTGCACAAACTTGTAGGCTGGTTGAAAAAGCTGGTTCATCTATGGTGGCTTGAAATTTTACCAAGGGCATCTTTAAAGGCTTTTGAATTTTATTTAGTTCAAAACAGGTTCAGCTGATTTTTGGAAGTTGTTACATATCTTATGATTTTTGCTAACTTCTATTCTATAATTGTGCAATTTTTGAACCATTTGCTTTAAGCAGTGCAGGTTTCTATATAAGGGGATGGAAATATGCAGGTGTAGTCTTTCAGAGTTGTAACATAGTGTCCTATAGTATAAGCGCTGCCATCTTGATAGGGCAAACAATGTTCATTTTTATGTTAGGGGTTAAAATCATGGTTGGAATGTAGGGGTAGCTTATGTCTTTTGTTAATTTTAGAATTAAAATGTACCCCGTTATGTGAGCATCATAGCAAAAATTATGTTTTATAAAACTTCAGCAGTAAAATATGTAGATACACACCCCATCTAACCCCGCTAAAATAACCCAATTTTAAAATATGTGAACTCGATGTTATCAAAACTCCACCGTATTTGCAATAAAGTGCCTCTGACACACATATTCAAAGTTGGTGACATGAACATAAAAAACAAACTCTTAAACTGCCATTTTTCAAATTTTTGGACATAAGCCTGTGAATATATGGAGAATAGGGCTTAGAATCGCTTTAGTGGTTTTTAAATTACATTACACACATTTTCTCACCAAGGGCGTGCAATCGGGATTGCCATCTCTGACGCATGGGTTTGTCGTCGTGGTTTCCTCAGGATCAATAGTCGAATGCTGGGTTCCTTTTTTTCCTGTCCCAGTGGTGCCGGACAAATAGCATGCTCCCTCAAGCAGTGCTAGGGTTACTTCATTTTCTGTCCCAGTGGTGCCGGACACATAGCATGCTCCCTCAAGCAGTGCTAGGGTTACTTCATTTTCTGTCCCAGTGGTGCCGGACACATAGCATGCTCCCTCAAGCAGTGCTAGGGTTACTTCATTTTCTGTCCCAGTCTTGCCGGACACATAGCATGCTCCCTCAAGCAGTGCTAGGGTTACTTCATTTTCTGTCCCAGTGGTGCCGGACATATAGCATGCTCCCTCAAGCAGTGCAAGGGTTACTTCATTTTCTGTCCCAGTGGTGCCGGACACATAGCATGCTCTCTCAAGCAGTGCTAGGGTTACTTCATTTTCTGTCCCAGTGGTGCCGGACACATAGCATGCTCCCTCAAGCAGTGCTAGGGTTACTTCATTTTCTGTCCCAGTGGTGCCGGACACATAGCATGCTCTCTCAAGCAGTGCTAGGGTTACTTCATTTTCTGTCCCAGTGGTGCCGGACATATAGCATGCTCCCTCAAGCAGTGCGAGGGTTACTTCATTTCCTGTCCCAGTCTTGCCGGACACATAGCATGCTCTCTCAAGCAGTGCTAGGGTTACTTCATTTTCTGTCCCAGTCTTGCCGGACACATAGCATGCTCTCTCAAGCAGTGCTAGGGTTACTTCATTTTCTGTCCCAGTCTTGCCGGACATATAGCATGCTCTCTCAAGCAGTGCTAGGGTTACTTCATTTTCTGTCCCAGTGGTGCCGGACACATAGCATGCTCTCTCAAGCAGTGCTAGGGTTACTTCATTTTCTGTCCCAGTGGTGCCGGACACATGGCATGCTCTCTCAAGCAGTGCTAGGGTTACTTCATTTTCTGTCCCAGTGGTGCCGGACACATAGCATGCTCCCTCAAGCAGTGCTAGGGTTACTACATTTTCTGTCCCAGTGGTGCCGGACACATGGCATGCTCTCTCAAGCAGTGCTAGGGTTACTACATTTTCTGTCCCAGTGGTGCCGGACATATAGCATGCTCTCTCAAGCAGTGCTAGGGTTACTACATTTTCTGTCCCAGTCTTGCCGGACACATGGCATGCTCTCTCAAGCAGTGCTAGGGTTACTTCATTTTCTGTCCCAGTGGTGCCGGACACATAGCATGCTCTCTCAAGCAGTGCTAGTGTTACTTCATTTTCTGTCCCAGTGGTGCCGGACATATAGCATGCTCCCTCAAGCAGTGCTAGGGTTACTACATTTTCTGTCCCAGTCTTGCCGGACACATAGCATGCTCCCTCAAGCAGTGCTAGGGTTACTTCATTTTCTGTCCCAGTGGTGCCGGACACATAGCATGCTCCCTCAAGCAGTGCTAGGGTTACTTCATTTTCTGTCCCAGTGGTGCCGGACACATAGCATGCTCTCTCACGCAGTGCTAGGGTTACTACATTTTCTGTCCCAGTGGTGCCGGACACATAGCATGCTCCCTCAAGCAGTGCTAGGGTTACTACATTTTCTGTCCCAGTGGTGCCGGACACATAGCATGCTCCCTCAAGCAGTGCTAGGGTTACTTCATTTTCTGTCCCAGTGGTGCCGGACACATAGCATGCTCCCTCAGGCAGTGCTAGGGTTACTTCATTTTCTGTCCCAGTGGTGCCGGACATATAGCATGCTCCCTGAAGCAGTGCTAGGGTTACTACATTTTCTGTCCCAGTGGTGCCGGACACATAGCATGCTCCCTCAAGCAGTGCTAGGGTTACTACATTTTCTGTCCCAGTCTTGCCGGACATATAGCATGCTCCCTCAAGCAGTGCTAGGGTTACTTCATTTTCTGTCCCAGTGGTGCCGGACACATAGCATGCTCTCTCAAGCAGTGCGAGGGTTACTTCATTTTCTGTCCCAGTGGTGCCGGACACATAGCATGCTCCCTCAAGCAGTGCTAGGGTTACTTCATTTTCTGTCCCAGTGGTGCCGGACACATAGCATGCTCCCTCAAGCAGTGCTAGGGTTACTACATTTTCTGTCCCAGTGGTGCCGGACACATAGCATGCTCCCTGAAGCAGTGCTAGGGTTACTTCATTTTCTGTCCCAGTCTTGCCGGACACATAGCATGCTCCCTCAAGCAGTGCTAGGGTTACTTCATTTTCTGTCCCAGTCTTGCCGGACACATGGCATGCTCTCTCAAGCAGTGCTAGGGTTACTACATTTTCTGTCCCAGTGCTGCCGGACACATAGCATGCTCCCTCAAGCAGTGCGAGGGTTACTACATTTTCTGTCCCAGTGGTGCCGGACACATAGCATGCTCCCTCAAGCAGTGCTAGGGTTACTTCATTTTCTGTCCCAGTCTTGCCGGACACATGGCATGCTCCCTCAAGCAGTGCTAGGGTTACTACATTTTCTGTCCCAGTGGTGCCGGACACATGGCATGCTCCCTCAGGCAGTGCTAGGGTTACTTCATTTTCTGTCCCAGTCTTGCCGGACACATAGCATGCTCCCTCAAGCAGTGCTAGGGTTACTTCATTTTCTGTCCCAGTCTTGCCGGACACATAGCATGCTCCCTCAAGCAGTGCAAGGGTTACTTCATTTTCTGTCCCAGTCTTGCCGGACACATGGCATGCTCCCTCAAGCAGTGCTAGTGTTACTACATTTTCTGTCCCAGTGGTGCCGGACACATGGCATGCTTCCTCAAGCAGTGCTAGGGTTACTTCATTTTCTGTCCCAGTGGTGCCGGACATATAGCATGCTCCCTGAAGCAGTGCTAGGGTTACTTCATTTTCTGTCCCAGTGGTGCCGGACACATAGCATGCTCCCTCAAGCAGTGCTAGGGTTACTTCATTTTCTGTCCCAGTCTTGCCGGACATATAGCATGCTCCCTCAAGCAGTGCTAGGGTTACTACATTTTCTGTCCCAGTCTTGCCGGACATATAGCATGCTCCCTGAAGCAGTGCTAGGGTTACTTCATTTTCTGTCCCAGTGGTGCCGGACATATAGCATGCTCCCTCAAGCAGTGCTAGGGTTACTTCATTTTCTGTCCCAGTCTTGCCGGACAAATAGCATGCTCCCTCAAGCAGTGCTAGGGTTACTTCATTTTCTGTCCCAGTCTTGCCGGACACATGGCATGCTCCCTCAAGCAGTGCTAGTGTTACTACATTTTCTGTCCCAGTGGTGCCGGACACATGGCATGCTCCCTCAAGCAGTGCTAGGGTTACTACATTTTCTGTCCCAGTCTTGCCGGACACATAGCATGCTCCCTCAAGCAGTGCTAGGGTTACTACATTTTCTGTCCCAGTCTTGCCGGACATATAGCATGCTCCCTGAAGCAGTGCTAGGGTTACTTCATTTTCTGTCCCAGTGGTGCCGGACATATAGCATGCTCCCTCAAGCAGTGCTAGGGTTACTTCATTTTCTGTCCCAGTCTTGCCGGACATATAGCATGCTCCCTCAAGCAGTGCTAGGGTTACTTCATTTTCTGTCCCAGTGGTGCCGGACATATAGAATGCTCCCTCAAGCAGTGCGAGGGTTACTACATTTTCTGTCCCAGTCTTGCCGGACACATGGCATGCTCTCTCAAGCAGTGCTAGGGTTACTACATTTTCTGTCCCAGTGGTGCCGGACACATGGCATGCTCCCTCAAGCAGTGCTAGGGTTACTACATTTTCTGTCCCAGTGGTGCCGGACACATGGCATGCTCCCTGAAGCAGTGCTAGGGTTACTTCATTTTCTGTCCCAGTGGTGCCGGACATATAGCATGCTCCCTGAAGCAGTGCTAGGGTTACTTCATTTTCTGTCCCAGTGGTGCCGGACACATAGCATGCTCCCTGAAGCAGTGCTAGGGTTACTTCATTTTCTGTCCCAGTGGTGCCGGACATATAGCATGCTCCCTCAAGCAGTGCTAGGGTTACTTCATTTTCTGTCCCAGTGGTGCCGGACACATGGCATGCTTCCTCAAGCAGTGCTAGGGTTACTTCATTTTCTGTCCCAGTGGTGCCGGACACATGGCATGCTCCCTCAAGCAGTGCTAGGGTTACTTCATTTTCTGTCCCAGTGGTGCCGGACAAATAGCATGCTCCCTCAAGCAGTGCTAGGGTTACTTCATTTTCTGTCCCAGTCTTGCCGGACACATGGCATGCTCCCTCAAGCAGTGCTAGTGTTACTACATTTTCTGTCCCAGTGGTGCCGGACACATGGCATGCTTCCTCAAGCAGTGCTAGGGTTACTTCATTTTCTGTCCCAGTGGTGCCGGACACATGGCATGCTCTCTCAAGCAGTGCGAGGGTTACTTCATTTTCTGTCCCAGTGGTGCCGGACACATAGCATGCTCCCTCAAGCAGTGCTAGGGTTACTTCATTTTCTGTCCCAGTCTTGCCGGACACATAGCATGCTCCCTCAAGCAGTGCTAGGGTTACTTCATTTTCTGTCCCAGTGGTGCCGGTCACATAGCATGCTCCCTCAAGCAGTGCTAGGGTTACTACATTTTCTGTCCCAGTCTTGCCGGACACATAGCATGCTCTCTCAAGCAGTGCTAGGGTTACTTCATTTTCTGTCCCAGTCTTGCCGGACACATAGCATGCTCCCTCAAGCAGTGCTAGGGTTACTTCATTTTCTGTCCCAGTCTTGCCGGACACATAGCATGCTCTCTCAAGCAGTGCTAGGGTTACTTCATTTTCTGTCCCAGTCTTGCCGGACACATAGCATGCTCCCTCAAGCAGTGCTAGGGTTACTTCATTTTCTGTCCCAGTGGTGCCGGACACATAGCACGCTCCCTCAAGCAGTGCTAGGGTTACTTCATTTTCTGTCCCAGTCCTGCCGGACATATAGCATGCTCCCTCAAGCAGTGCTAGGGTTACTTCATTTCCTGTCCCAGTCTTGCCGGACACATAGCATGCTCCCTCAAGCAGTGCTAGGGTTACTTCATTTTCTGTCCCAGTCTTGCCGGACACATAGCATGCTCTCTCAAGCAGTGCTAGGGTTACTTCATTTTCTGTCCCAGTGGTGCCGGACACATAGCATGCTCCCTCAAGCAGTGCGAGGGTTACTACATTTTCTGTCCCAGTCTTGCCGGACATATAGCATGCTCTCTCAAGCAGTGCGAGGGTTACTACATTTTCTGTCCCAGTCTTGCCGGACATATAGCATGCTCTCTCAAGCAGTGCGAGGGTTACTTCATTTTCTGTCCCAGTCTTGCCGGACACATAGCATGCTCCCTCAGGCAGTGCTAGGGTTACTTCATTTTCTGTCCCAGTAGTGCCGGACACATAGCATGCTCCCTCAAGCAGTGCTAGGGTTACTTCATTTTCTGTCCCAGTGGTGCCGGACACATAGCATGCTCCCTCAAGCAGTGCTAGGGTTACTTCATTTTCTGTCCCAGTGGTGCCGGACACATAGCATGCTCCCTCAAGCAGTACTAGGGTTACTTCATTTTCTGTCCCAGTGGTGCCGGACACATAGCATGCTCTCTCAAGCAGTGCTAGGGTTACTTCATTTTCTGTCCCAGTGGTGCCGGACACATAGCATGCTCCCTCAAGCAGTGCTAGGGTTACTTCATTTTCTGTCCCAGTGGTGCCGGACACATAGCATGCTCCCTCAAGCAGTACTAGGGTTACTTCATTTTCTGTCCCAGTAGTGCCGGACACATAGCATGCTCCCTCAAGCAGTGCTAGGGTTACTTCATTTTGTGTCCCAGTGGTGCCGGACACATAGCATGCTCCCTCAAGCAGTGCTAGGGTTACTTCATTTTCTGTCCCAGTGGTGCCGGACACATAGCATGCTCCCTCAAGCAGTGCTAGGGTTACTTCATTTTCTGTCCCAGTGGTGCCGGACACATAGCATGCTCCCTCAAGCAGTGCTAGGGTTACTTCATTTTCTGTCCCAGTCTTGCCGGACACATAGCATGCTCCCTCAAGCAGTGCTAGGGTTACTTCATTTTCTGTCCCAGTCTTGCCGGACACATAGCATGCTCCCTCAAGCAGTGCAAGGGTTACTTCATTTTCTGTCCCAGTCTTGCCGGACACATGGCATGCTCCCTCAAGCAGTGCTAGGGTTACTACATTTTCTGTCCCAGTCTTGCCGGACACATAGCATGCTCCCTCAAGCAGTGCTAGGGTTACTTCATTTTCTGTCCCAGTCTTGCCGGACATATAGCATGCTCCCTCAAGCAGTGCTAGGGTTACTACATTTTCTGTCCCAGTCTTGCCGGACATATAGCATGCTCCCTGAAGCAGTGCTAGGGTTACTTCATTTTCTGTCCCAGTGGTGCCGGACATATAGCATGCTCCCTCAAGCAGTGCTAGGGTTACTTCATTTTCTGTCCCAGTCTTGCCGGACATATAGCATGCTCCCTCAAGCAGTGCTAGGGTTACTTCATTTTCTGTCCCAGTGGTGCCGGACATATAGAATGCTCCCTCAAGCAGTGCTAGTGTTACTTCATTGTCTGTCCCAGTCTTGCCGGACACATGGCATGCTCTCTCAAGCAGTGCTAGGGTTACTACATTTTCTGTCCCAGTGGTGCCGGACACATGGCATGCTCTCTCAAGCAGTGCTAGGGTTACTTCATTTTCTGTCCCAGTGGTGCCGGACACATGGCATGCTCCCTCAAGCAGTGCTAGGGTTACTACATTTTCTGTCCCAGTGGTGCCGGACACATAGCATGCTCCCTCAAGCAGTGCGAGGGTTACTACATTTTCTGTCCCAGTCTTGCCGGACACATGGCATGCTCTCTCAAGCAGTGCTAGGGTTACTACATTTTCTGTCCCAGTGGTGCCGAACACATGGCATGCTCCCTCAAGCAGTGCTAGGGTTACTACATTTTCTGTCCCAGTGGTGCCGGACACATGGCATGCTCCCTGAAGCAGTGCTAGGGTTACTTCATTTTCTGTCCCAGTGGTGCCGGACATATAGCATGCTCCCTGAAGCAGTGCTAGGGTTACTTCATTTTCTGTCCCAGTGGTGCCGGACACATAGCATGCTCCCTGAAGCAGTGCTAGGGTTACTTCATTTTCTGTCCCAGTGGTGCCGGACACATGGCATGCTTCCTCAAGCAGTGCTAGGGTTACTTCATTTTCTGTCCCAGTGGTGCCGGACACATGGCATGCTCCCTCAAGCAGTGCTAGGGTTACTTCATTTTCTGTCCCAGTGGTGCCGGACAAATAGCATGCTCCCTCAAGCAGTGCTAGGGTTACTTCATTTTCTGTCCCAGTCTTGCCGGACACATGGCATGCTCCCTCAAGCAGTGCTAGTGTTACTACATTTTCTGTCCCAGTGGTGCCGGACACATGGCATGCTTCCTCAAGCAGTGCTAGGGTTACTTCATTTTCTGTCCCAGTGGTGCCGGACACATGGCATGCTCTCTCAAGCAGTGCGAGGGTTACTTCATTTTCTGTCCCAGTGGTGCCGGACACATAGCATGCTCCCTCAAGCAGTGCTAGGGTTACTTCATTTTCTGTCCCAGTCTTGCCGGACACATAGCATGCTCCCTCAAGCAGTGCTAGGGTTACTTCATTTTCTGTCCCAGTGGTGCCGGTCACATAGCATGCTCCCTCAAGCAGTGCTAGGGTTACTACATTTTCTGTCCCAGTCTTGCCGGACACATAGCATGCTCTCTCAAGCAGTGCTAGGGTTACTTCATTTTCTGTCCCAGTCTTGCCGGACACATAGCATGCTCCCTCAAGCAGTGCTAGGGTTACTTCATTTTCTGTCCCAGTCTTGCCGGACACATAGCATGCTCTCTCAAGCAGTGCTAGGGTTACTTCATTTTCTGTCCCAGTCTTGCCGGACACATAGCATGCTCCCTCAAGCAGTGCTAGGGTTACTTCATTTTCTGTCCCAGTGGTGCCGGACACATAGCACGCTCCCTCAAGCAGTGCTAGGGTTACTTCATTTTCTGTCCCAGTCCTGCCGGACATATAGCATGCTCCCTCAAGCAGTGCTAGGGTTACTTCATTTCCTGTCCCAGTCTTGCCGGACACATAGCATGCTCCCTCAAGCAGTGCTAGGGTTACTTCATTTTCTGTCCCAGTCTTGCCGGACACATAGCATGCTCTCTCAAGCAGTGCTAGGGTTACTTCATTTTCTGTCCCAGTGGTGCCGGACACATAGCATGCTCCCTCAAGCAGTGCGAGGGTTACTACATTTTCTGTCCCAGTCTTGCCGGACATATAGCATGCTCTCTCAAGCAGTGCGAGGGTTACTACATTTTCTGTCCCAGTCTTGCCGGACATATAGCATGCTCTCTCAAGCAGTGCGAGGGTTACTTCATTTTCTGTCCCAGTCTTGCCGGACACATAGCATGCTCCCTCAGGCAGTGCTAGGGTTACTTCATTTTCTGTCCCAGTAGTGCCGGACACATAGCATGCTCCCTCAAGCAGTGCTAGGGTTACTTCATTTTCTGTCCCAGTGGTGCCGGACACATAGCATGCTCCCTCAAGCAGTACTAGGGTTACTTCATTTTCTGTCCCAGTGGTGCCGGACACATAGCATGCTCTCTCAAGCAGTGCTAGGGTTACTTCATTTTCTGTCCCAGTGGTGCCGGACACATAGCATGCTCCCTCAAACAGTGCTAGGGTTACTTCATTTTCTGTCCCAGTGGTGCCGGACACATAGCATGCTCCCTCAAGCAGTACTAGGGTTACTTCATTTTCTGTCCCAGTAGTGCCGGACACATAGCATGCTCCCTCAAGCAGTGCTAGGGTTACTTCATTTTCTGTCCCAGTGGTGCCGGACACATAGCATGCTCCCTCAAGCAGTGCTAGGGTTACTTCATTTTCTGTCCCAGTGGTGCCGGACACATAGCATGCTCCCTCAAGCAGTGCTAGGGTTACTTCATTTTCTGTCCCAGTGGTGCCGGACACATAGCATGCTCCCTCAAGCAGTGCTAGGGTTACTTCATTTTCTGTCCCAGTCTTGCCGGACACATAGCATGCTCCCTCAAGCAGTGCTAGGGTTACTTCATTTTCTGTCCCAGTGGTGCCGGACACATAGCATGCTCCCTCAAGCAGTGCTAGGGTTACTTCATTTTCTGTCCCAGTCTTGCCGGACACATAGCATGCTCCCTCAAGCAGTGCTAGGGTTACTTCATTTTCTGTCCCAGTGGTGCCGGACACATAGCATGCTCCCTCAGGCAGTGCTAGGGTTACTTCATTTTCTGTCCCAGTCTTGCCGGACACATAGCATGCTCCCTCAAGCAGTGCTAGGGTTACTTCATTTTCTGTCCCAGTGGTGCCGGACACATAGCATGCTCCCTCAAGCAGTGCTAGGGTTACTTCATTTTCTGTCCCAGTGGTGCCGGACACATAGCATGCTCCCTCAAGCAGTGCTAGGGTTACTTCATTTTCTGTCCCAGTCTTACCGGACACATAGCATGCTCTCTCAAGCAGTGCTAGGGTTACTTCATTTTCTGTCCCAGTGGTGCCGGACACATAGCATGCTCCCTCAAGCAGTGCTAGTGTTACTTCATTTTCTGTCCCAGTCTTGCCGGACACATAGCATGCTCTCTCAAGCAGTGCTAGGGTTACTTCATTTTCTGTCCCAGTCTTACCGGACACATAGCATGCTCTCTCAAGCAGTGCTAGGGTTACTTCATTTTCTGTCCCAGTGGTGCCGGACACATAGCATGCTCCCTCAAGCAGTGCTAGTGTTACTTCATTTTCTGTCCCAGTCTTGCCGGACACATGGCATGCTCCCTCAAGCAGTGCTAGTGTTACTTCATTTTCTGTCCCAGTCTTGCCGGACACATAGCATGCTCCCTGAAGCAGTGCTAGTGTTACTTCATTTTCTGTCCCAGTCTTGCCGGACACATGGCATGCTCCCTCAAGCAGTGCTAGTGTTACTTCATTTTCTGTCCCAGTCTTGCCGGACACATGGCATGCTCCCTCAAGCAGTGCTAGTGTTACTACATTTTCTGTCCCAGTCTTGCCGGACACATAGCATGCTCCCTCAAGCAGTGCTAGGGTTACTACATTTTCTGTCCCAGTGGTGCCGGACATATAGCATGCTCCCTGAAGCAGTGCTAGGGTTACTACATTTTCTGTCCCAGTGGTGCCGGACACATAGCATGCTCTCTCAAGCAGTGCTAGGGTTACTTCATTTTCTGTCCCAGTGGTGCCGGACACATAGCATGCTCCCTCAAGCAGTGCTAGGGTTACTTCATTTTCTGTCCCAGTCTTGCCGGACACATAGCGTGCTCCCTGAAGCAGTGCTAGGGTTACTTCATTTTCTGTCCCAGTGGTGCCGGACACATAGCATGCTCCCTGAAGCAGTGCTAGGGTTACTTCATTTTCTGTCCCAGTGGTGCCGGACATATAGCATGCTCCCTCAAGCAGTGCTAGGGTTACTTCATTTTCTGTCCCAGTCTTGCCGGACATATAGCATGCTCCCTCAAGCAGTGCTAGGGTTACTTCATTTTCTGTCCCAGTGGTGCCGGACATATAGAATGCTCCCTCAAGCAGTGCGAGGGTTACTACATTTTCTGTCCCAGTCTTGCCGGACACATGGCATGCTCTCTCAAGCAGTGCTAGGGTTACTACATTTTCTGTCCCAGTGGTGCCGGACACATGGCATGCTCCCTCAAGCAGTGCTAGGGTTACTACATTTTCTGTCCCAGTGGTGCCGGACACATGGCATGCTCCCTGAAGCAGTGCTAGGGTTACTTCATTTTCTGTCCCAGTGGTGCCGGACATATAGCATGCTCCCTGAAGCAGTGCTAGGGTTACTTCATTTTCTGTCCCAGTGGTGCCGGACACATAGCATGCTCCCTGAAGCAGTGCTAGGGTTACTTCATTTTCTGTCCCAGTGGTGCCGGACATATAGCATGCTCCCTCAAGCAGTGCTAGGGTTACTTCATTTTCTGTCCCAGTGGTGCCGGACACATGGCATGCTTCCTCAAGCAGTGCTAGGGTTACTTCATTTTCTGTCCCAGTGGTGCCGGACACATGGCATGCTCCCTCAAGCAGTGCTAGGGTTACTTCATTTTCTGTCCCAGTGGTGCCGGACAAATAGCATGCTCCCTCAAGCAGTGCTAGGGTTACTTCATTTTCTGTCCCAGTCTTGCCGGACACATGGCATGCTCCCTCAAGCAGTGCTAGTGTTACTACATTTTCTGTCCCAGTGGTGCCGGACACATGGCATGCTTCCTCAAGCAGTGCTAGGGTTACTTCATTTTCTGTCCCAGTGGTGCCGGACACATGGCATGCTCTCTCAAGCAGTGCGAGGGTTACTTCATTTTCTGTCCCAGTGGTGCCGGACACATAGCATGCTCCCTCAAGCAGTGCTAGGGTTACTTCATTTTCTGTCCCAGTCTTGCCGGACACATAGCATGCTCCCTCAAGCAGTGCTAGGGTTACTTCATTTTCTGTCCCAGTGGTGCCGGTCACATAGCATGCTCCCTCAAGCAGTGCTAGGGTTACTACATTTTCTGTCCCAGTCTTGCCGGACACATAGCATGCTCTCTCAAGCAGTGCTAGGGTTACTTCATTTTCTGTCCCAGTGGTGCCGGACACATAGCATGCTCTCTCAAGCAGTGCTAGGGTTACTTCATTTTCTGTCCCAGTGGTGCCGGACACATGGCATGCTCTCTCAAGCAGTGCTAGGGTTACTTCATTTTCTGTCCCAGTGGTGCCGGACACATAGCATGCTCCCTCAAGCAGTGCTAGGGTTACTACATTTTCTGTCCCAGTGGTGCCGGACACATGGCATGCTCTCTCAAGCAGTGCTAGGGTTACTACATTTTCTGTCCCAGTGGTGCCGGACATATAGCATGCTCTCTCAAGCAGTGCTAGGGTTACTACATTTTCTGTCCCAGTCTTGCCGGACACATGGCATGCTCTCTCAAGCAGTGCTAGGGTTACTTCATTTTCTGTCCCAGTGGTGCCGGACACATAGCATGCTCTCTCAAGCAGTGCTAGTGTTACTTCATTTTCTGTCCCAGTGGTGCCGGACATATAGCATGCTCCCTCAAGCAGTGCTAGGGTTACTACATTTTCTGTCCCAGTCTTGCCGGACAAATAGCATGCTCCCTCAAGCAGTGCTAGGGTTACTTCATTTTCTGTCCCAGTGGTGCCGGACACATAGCATGCTCCCTCAAGCAGTGCTAGGGTTACTTCATTTTCTGTCCCAGTGGTGCCGGACACATAGCATGCTCTCTCAAGCAGTGCTAGGGTTACTACATTTTCTGTCCCAGTGGTGCCGGACACATAGCATGCTCCGTCAAGCAGTGCTAGGGTTACTACATTTTCTGTCCCAGTGGTGCCGGACACATAGCATGCTCCCTCAAGCAGTGCTAGGGTTACTTCATTTTCTGTCCCAGTGGTGCCGGACACATAGCATGCTCCCTCAGGCAGTGCTAGGGTTACTTCATTTTCTGTCCCAGTGGTGCCGGACATATAGCATGCTCCCTGAAGCAGTGCTAGGGTTACTACATTTTCTGTCCCAGTGGTGCCGGACACATAGCATGCTCCCTCAAGCAGTGCTAGGGTTACTACATTTTCTGTCCCAGTCTTGCCGGACATATAGCATGCTCCCTCAAGCAGTGCTAGGGTTACTTCATTTTCTGTCCCAGTGGTGCCGGACACATAGCATGCTCTCTCAAGCAGTGCGAGGGTTACTTCATTTTCTGTCCCAGTGGTGCCGGACACATAGCATGCTCCCTCAAGCAGTGCTAGGGTTACTACATTTTCTGTCCCAGTGGTGCCGGACACATAGCATGCTCCCTGAAGCAGTGCTAGGGTTACTTCATTTTCTGTCCCAGTCTTGCCGGACACATAGCATGCTCCCTCAAGCAGTGCTAGGGTTACTTCATTTTCTGTCCCAGTCTTGCCGGACACATGGCATGCTCTCTCAAGCAGTGCTAGGGTTACTACATTTTCTGTCCCAGTGCTGCCGGACACATAGCATGCTCCCTCAAGCAGTGCGAGGGTTACTACATTTTCTGTCCCAGTGGTGCCGGACACATAGCATGCTCCCTCAAGCAGTGCTAGGGTTACTTCATTTTCTGTCCCAGTCTTGCCGGACACATGGCATGCTCCCTCAAGCAGTGCTAGGGTTACTACATTTTCTGTCCCAGTGGTGCCGGACACATGGCATGCTCCCTCAGGCAGTGCTAGGGTTACTTCATTTTCTGTCCCAGTGGTGCCGGACACATAGCATGCTCCCTCAAGCAGTGCTAGGGTTACTTCATTTTCTGTCCCAGTGGTGCCGGACACATAGCATGCTCCCTCAAGCAGTGCAAGGGTTACTTCATTTTCTGTCCCAGTGGTGCCGGACATATAGCATGCTCCCTCAAGCAGTGCTAGGGTTACTTCATTTTCTGTCCCAGTCTTGCCGGACACATAGCATGCTCCCTCAAGCAGTGCAAGGGTTACTTCATTTTCTGTCCCAGTCTTGCCGGACACATGGCATGCTCCCTCA